>JAOTOL010001592.1:1117500-1545000 GCA_034440575.1 Imbricaverruca yamaguchii
ATGGGCTGGACACCCTGTTGGTTCCTGGGTACTTCACCACCTTGAATGCATCAATGTGTCAGATCTGTGTATGGACATGATCCCATCATGATCCAAATGATCCCGCCCGCTGAATGTGTCGCAAAGCAGCTCAATGCTCCTTTCATTCCACCAGGGTCGTCCCCGCCACCGCGTTCGGCCCGCTGTCGCGCGCCTCTGTCGCACGCCCCTGTTGCACGCCCCAGTTTCCCGCGCCTGTGGCCGTTCCAGACGCATTCAGAATCGATTATTTGGAACACAAATTAATGCTGCCCGTGGGGTATCAAGCTTGGCCCAGCTAGACCACTAATTTCGACAACGACTTTGTATGTGCTTGTATAAAGCTATCTCTGCTGATGTAAGCTGTAGGTAGGTCCAGTGAGCCTCACCTGCTTCTTTAGTCAGAGATCGACAGTGAATTTAGCCCATGTGGCGTACCACACGAGGCCGAGTCGTCCATCTAGCTGACGACTTATCTTGTCTTACTTCCATTGAAACAAATCTGCTAGTCATTACTGGCATAGCGTCTATCCTTTTCATCCTTTCGCCTTTCTTTTTCTCCACATCAGATTTCGATGGTCTTCTCTCGGCCACCGTAGCGGAGCGATGCTCCACGAAGTCGATAGCGATGGGTGGGCGCTGCATGACCAATGAAGTCGATGCTCCCTAAAGCCCTAATAGCTAACGATGGGATGCATGTCATTGGTAGCACACGTCATTGGTCGAGGCGTTCCAAAGCATTTGTGGTAGATGTTCCGTGGCGACTCACGGTAAATCTGGGAGGCATTTATCCAGAGCGCTGCCTCTCCAACGGTATGATCGGCGTCACAGATCGGCTTGGCATTCAGACCGGTCGTCCAAGCGCCGGAAGTTTCTGCTGCATGGGTGCAGGTGTGGTGGAAGACAGTCTGCCTATGCAGGATATTTAGGTGTCGGGACGCTCGGGTCTGTCGAGCTATTTGAGACGCCAGTTGTGCATTAGGACGGCTAGACACCCAGTCAGCCAGCCCTCTTCGGTCTTCCGCCTTCGGCCCTCGGTCGTCTGTCCTCGGTCGTCTGTCTTCGGTCGTCTGTCTTCGGTCTGTAGCGTCTGCACGGTGACAGCCACGGCCGGGCGGGATAAGGGAGCGTCCGTCACACGTGCCGCGTGACGGACGGCCGTCACGCGGCACGTGTGACGGACTCGCCAGAGCGGTGGAACCGGCGTAACGGTGCGCGGCGCGGCGGCGGCGGCGGCGGCGGCGACCGCGCCGATAACGGAACCGCGTGGGACCGGTCAGTCGGGCGACAGGACGGCGGTGCGGCTGCCGGCTGGCTGGCTGCTGACTGGCTACTGGCTGGCTGCTGGCTGGCTGGCTGGCTGGCTGACTGACTGCTGACTTGCTACCTGCTGGCTGACTGGCTGACTGGCTGGCTGGCTGGCTGGCTGGCTGGATGCTGGGCCTCCCAGCCCGACCAACGTCTCTGCCGCGCCTCTGCCGGCGCGTGCACCACCGGTAGAGTCGGCCGGTAATCGTGGCCCGTGGCGGTCGGAATGTGCATCTAGTTATTTGAGCCTTAGGGCGCGTCGACCGTGTCGATCATATAGCGGAATAGCGATCATATAGCGGATCATATAAGATCATATAGCGAAAGCGCTTGTGGAGGGCAGGGCACCGTTCATCCTCACTATGCCCGCCGGATCATGACATAGTTAGTCAAGACTGTGCATCCACCGACAAGTTAAACTCAATATGGAAGCAACCTTGCATAGTCCAGGCTTCACGAACGAGTCGCCTAATGGCAGTCTGAATCTCCATTTCCATCGGTTTTTCTCATGAGCTTCGGCAGTGTCGTTCGGCGTTGCAGTTCACCGTGCGGTGTCCGGTTCTCCGCACGACACTTCCTGAACTCACGCTTCACGGCGCGTAGCCGCCTCTGTCTGTGGTGAATACGTCTCACGCTACAGGCCGTGCACTGTGGGTATAGGAAACTGACTCTGAACAGAGGTACAGGGTTGTCCGGTGGGCGTCATGACGGGTAGTAAGAATAGGCAAGTCTCCCGCGGAAAATAGCACGTTAAAGTGATTGTTTTGATAGCACAATAAAGTGATTCTGATTCTGGAAACAAAAAGGTCCCGTTTCGCCCACTCGGCTGACCACTTTATTCAGTTTCGGAAACACTCCCGGTAGTCGTGGGAAAACTCAGTCGGCAAGATGCCCCCCAGGCGAGGCGCCTCCTTTCCGTGGTGGGGGGGGGAGGGGGGAGGAGGTGCTCCAATGGTCCGGCAGAACAGTCCGAGGGGGAGGAGCCAGGCTAGGAGTGCTTCGTTCAGCCCTCTGCCTCCCTTCCAATATCCATCCATTGTGAACATCACTGTCCTTCACTAGGCCCGATAACAACTTTCCCAGCCGCGAGTAGGTAGGATCACTTTCCAGATCCTGCCAGTCTGCTCTTTTTATCGGGGTGGCCGTGTCCCCTCGACCCGTCCACCGGGGTTGAATGAGTACTAGAGGTTGTAGTCCCCCGCCGCACGGTGTTTGTCGTGACTGCGAATGAACACGCCTCCTTTGTCTCGATGTCCCGGAGGGGCGGGTGGACCCGACGGGCCCCATACGGGCCAGTTGGCAGGTCGCCTCTGGCTGAAGGTCTGGGTTTCTACCCAGCGCCTGCCGGTCCGGCCAGCCGGGGTCAAGGGGTGAGCCTCTCTCCCGGTCGCACAAAGGCGCCGTATAACTTCGGGGACCTCTGGCGTCCTGCTGTCACGGCAGCAGGCGTTCACCGGGGGCTCCTTGTGGCGGACGTCGCGCAGGCCCGAAACAAAACTATTCTTGATTTTTTTCTTACGAAATGGATACCCTCGCAGTCGTCTCGACTCGCACGATCCGTCGTCCCCGTCTTCCTTATCCAAGTCTCGCGCCTCTTCGGCGAGACCCGGTTTTGATGGTGTCTCGGCTTGTCTTTCCCCTAGGGACTCTCGTGCCGTCGGGGCGACGCGACCCGGCAAGACACCTGAACGTGAAACCGAAGTAGAGCTCGAGTTCGTCGACCCAATTGTCCTGGTCTTGTCGAGTTCAAAGCTCAGCCTCCGACCTCAGCCTTTTCAAAGGTGCAAGGACACAGAGCGATTCGGTACAGTGGTGCGGTGCAACAGGTTGTGTGATGGTAGGATCGAAGTGGTATTTTCGGATCCGGAGGAAGTTGGGCGGACGTTAGAAGACACGCTCTTTACGTTTACGTATATCATGCAGAGGACTGTGCCCCTGATTGTGAACTCATTGCGCTAAAACTGCTCTAGAGGCGTCATCACTTGTTATAACCTACACGGTGTGCCATGTGAAGAAATTATGCCGTGTTCTTGAAGGGGTTGGTGTCCTGGAGGCCAGATGATTTAAGACGAAAGCTGACTGTGCTTCACACGACACACAGCATTGTACCGACTTTTAACTTCCAAATACAGCCTACTCGCGTAAGAATCGGGCATGTAAGGGTCAGGTCCGTGTTTGTCGACCAATCCAGATGAGATACTTCTCATGTCATAGGTGCGGACACACCAGCCGCCACTGTCGATCCAAGCCGAGATGTCTGCGATGTGCCTCTACGAAGCGTTCTGTGGTCGATTGCACATAGGAAGCCTTGTGCCGCCCTAACTGCAGGGGTGACTACTCTGCTCGTGACAGAGTATGCCCCGCTTTCAAACGGGAGCAGAGCATCGTATAATTGAAGTGACAGGGGTGTGTCATTCTGGGAAGCTCGAGAAATTGCGGTCACTGTGCCTCGCTCTTATGCGGCCTTGGTGGCCAGCTCAGCCCATCCCCTTCAACCCGAATCATCCGAGAAGCGAACAGACATGCCACTTACTGCGCCAGCAACACGAAGCCATGATCCTCCCGACAGCAATGCTCTGGACAAGATGACAGCCTGTGAATTGATTTAATTGGTTAAGGAATGTGGTCTTGCTATCATCCAGGTAAACTCGGGGGATGGAATCCCGGCGGCAGTAACTGGAGTTGCAGCCCACTACGTCTTACCAGTTCGCCCTGCTGTCACGCAGACACAAGCCTCTTGCAGTTCCCCAAGACAGCGTCGTCCTGAGCAGCGCACAGTCGCCCGCCAGACTGACGCTCCCGCAACTCGGGTGACTGAACCAACCATGGTGGCTTTCACTGAAAAAAACTCCAGCAGAAGTCCCTAAGTTACCACCACCATTGGTTATTTTACCTCTCCGATCGACCAGCCCATTGCCGTCGCTGAGAATTCCTGTGCGAAGTGGACCTCAGGACCGGACCGCGCGAGGTCGGGCAGAGCGAAACACGAGTGTGGCACCGAACATCGGTGGGAAAGACGTGGTGGGACAATCTCGCATGGCCGAGAGGCTCGGCACACGAGAATGCTCGCCGTCGGTGGCGCGCCTCTCTGGACAAATGATGCAGTTCACCACCACTAATGCATGTCTCGCCACCGACGGAAGCGAATGGCAGGTCCCGTCATCGCGCTGAGTCGCCCGTGATGGGGTGCGCATCTGTACACTGGGGCGCGCGGGATAGACGACCGCCCTGACTGGAACGATTGCCAATCGTGCCACGTCATGTCTCTGAACGGCTAATTGCGAGAACATGTTTTAAGTGAGACAGTATGCGGGGAGCAACACCTCGGCATGACGCTGCTTTATCACAGATTACTACCCAGGGGCGGTCCGTAGCACCGAAATCAGGGGAGGCAGAACAAAAGTCGCCGGATTTCGACCAGTATTTTTCACAAGTACCTATTTTTATTTTAAGATGAGTATGAACACCTCAATTTGGCGCTGCAAGGTGCCAAACCTATCACAATCGTTTCGAAGTCAGTGGATTTCAACCCTCTCCCTCGTGTTCAAATGCTCCCGAAATTTCCGAGGTCTTCATATATAAAATGGCGTGAAATAAAATAAAATATTCATAAATAATTGATGTTTCATGTTTTCATTTCATAACCCGAAATGGCTGACATACACACATATATTATATTGCATTATTATTATTATTTGTTGTATTATTATTATTATATGTATATATATATATGTGTATAATTGATTATATGGGTGCAAAATAATGAAGTTAATGGGAAGCCCCACATCGATGAAATGCACGCTCCATGGTACCCCATGCTAAAAGTCTAAATGATTAGTGGACAGAGCCAACATGAGGCTACATGATCAACATGGTCGATGAGCCCTACAGCCCAGATAACTAAGAGCCAACATGAGGGGGAACTTGCCCTTCAAAGATATACAAAGACCATCCCTGGTCTAGACGTATGACTGAAAAATGGAAAACAATCTTGAAAACTAGTTGCAGGTTCCGTGTTCACACATGGGTGATAGGGCCGTGCGTGGTATTCCAGCCAGTATAGGTGCTTCCTCCGGTAGCCTAAATATAATATTGGCGCCTTTTCCTGGCCGGATGGGTACCACCTTCCCATGGGGGCACATGCTCCCAGTACCCCCACCCTTGTCTATGCCCCTGCACCGAGTGGGGAGGAATTATGTTGCAACAGTTATCTTACTTGCTCCTATCCCTCCTTCCCGGCCGAGATCTTCCGTTGGCCTGTCTCATCATACTGCTACTACCCGTAGCACCACGCGATTCCAGCGGCGCTTGCCATGAATGCAGTCAGCGTGGGTCCAAGCGAAAAAATCCTAGTGTTAGGGAAAATACGGCTGATATTCGTGAACAAGATTCCTCAAGCTTTCAAATGATCCAATTTTGTCCTTTTTCGATGGTATTTAAGATCGGAAATGTCGTGCGGAAAACACGGAAGTTTCGCTGCAGGGCCTACGGGACTGAGCAATTATCCAGCCCATGTGACGTCACCGATTGCCAAACGATATTGGAGAGCCCCTGCCTACCACGCGCATTTTCATTGCTTGCTTTCATTGCTTCATTGTTACATTTGCAGAGCAACATTTTCAACGGAGAGTATTGCGGATGAGCAAGCAGGCAAATTAAAACGTACGCGCACACATACGCACACACATACTGGAGTACATCAGTGTGATACATCTTGGAGCGCCATCCCTCTCATCACTTTGTTTTGTACGTTGCACCTACGTTTTGTACGTCACTGCACACACGAATCGGTCGCAATACGTATGCACCGCATACCGAGGAGCACGTACGCAGGGAACTGCGCGGAGCAGATACGGCACACTGCATTAGTTGCACCACAATCGCTCTGAGTCGGCAGGTCCGGTTTCCAGAAGTGCAATGCCATGTCATAAGATACAATACTCTGGTTACACCGGTCACTGAGGCGACTGTTCATCATGCTCCTGCGATTTGGTGGGCCCAAACTACACTCCTAAAGCAGCCACAACACTATTCAAGCAAGCGACACCCTCGGACCAAATGCTAAGACGGTACAGGGAAATGCGCAAACAAGAGGCGCCTCGCATTCCTGCACGTCGTATTCACTGGGGCCAGCTCTCCGGTGATTTACGCTCAAACAAAATGATGAACGCGTTGTGCACTACGGTACGTCATAGTGATGCACACCAGTGTGTTTTATACGGTGTTTTCACATGGTTTGTTTTATCTTGCCTACTTGTGCATCATAATATTTCCATTGCAAGTACCTCTCTGTATATGTCGCACGCTTTGCTCTACCAGCTGAAGAGCATCATTGCGCTCGTAGGATTTAAACCGGAACTGAAGGTAGCTTACGATAGCAGGAACGTTGTGAACTGGGATATATAAACCGACGGATTTGCATAATTTTAAGGGTGCCCCTTGGAAGACTGATTTACGAAAATAACTATCATGGACAGAGTGATGGTGGTTGTTGGTTTTTACACGTTGGCTGTTGTCATGTAGCGTCATCAATCTCACGCAGATTGGTTGCAGGCAAATAGTAGCGACAGGCGAGACTCGAACCCGCAAGGATAGCTTGAAGAGAAGGATAGCTTACCACTAGACCACTCGTCCCCGGGACATCGGTTCAGGTATGTCGAAATCGTAGAAAAAAGCCGACGGGCGCGAAAGAAGCTATTGTGTTCAGTGTGGGCGCTGTATGACCGAAGCACTCGATGCGCCCCTAAGCCCAAATAACCAACCTATTGTGTTCAGTGGAGTGCCTATGGGAAAGTGGCGGTATTGCTCTAAGCAAGGTGGCAGTGTTGCCGACCACACAACTTGAGACGGCGAGTCGAACGGCGATGCGGCAGGGTTGACGGCACTTCCTACGTCACTGCGGGCCTCCACGGGCCGCGGCCGAACATGAATCGCGCGTCCCCGGCGGCACGGGCGCGGCGACCGAGCCCGCCGCGCCGCTGCTCGTCTCCACGGAGAGGACGCGGCAGATGCGCCACCGTCTGCACCACTTCCTGCGGCGGCCCCCATCCGGGTCATGGCCGGCCCCCATCCGGGTCATGCCGTGGCACAGGGACCTGCCGGACTGCCCTGCTCCCGGTCGGCTGCTGCCCGGCCTCTGATCTGCCACCGAACGGCTACTGCTCTGGTCACTGCTCTGGTCACTGCTCTGGTCACTGCTCTGGTCACTGCTCTGGTAACTGCTCTGGTCACTGCTCTGGTCACTGCTCTGGTCACTGCTCTGGTCACTGCTCTGGTCACTGCTCTGGTCACTGCTCTGGTCACTGCTCTGTCCACTGCTCTGACCACTGCTCTGACCACTGATCTGGTCACTGATCTGACCACTGCCCTGGTCACTGCTCTGGTCACTGCTCTGGTCACTGCTCTGGTCACTGCTCTGGTCACTGCTCTGGTCACTGCTCTGGTCACTGCTCTGGTCACTGCTCTGGTCACTGCTCTGGTCACTGCTCTGGTCACTGCTCTGACCACTGATCTGGTTACTGCTCTGGCCACTGCTCTGGCCACTGCTCTGGCCACTGCTCTGGCCATTGCTCTGGTCACTGCTCTGGTCACTGCTCTGACCACTGATCTGACCACTGATCTGGTCACTGATCTGGTCACTGATCTGGTCACTGATCTGGTCACTGATCTGGTCACTGATCTGGTCACTGATCTGGTCACTGATCTGGTCACTGATCTGGTCACTGATCTGGTCACTGATCTGGTCACTGATCTGGTCACTGATATGGTCACTGCTCTGGTCACTGCTCTGGTCACTGCTCTGGCCACTGCTCTGGCCGCTGTTCCGGCCACTGTTCCGGCCACTGTTCCGGCCACTGTTCCGGCCACTGTTCCGGCCACTGTTCCGGCCACTGTTCCGGCCACTGTTCCGGCCACTGTTCCGGCCACTGTTCCGGCCACTGTTCCGGCCACTGTTCCGGTCACTGTTCCGGTCACTGTTCTGGTCACTGTTCTGGTCGCTGTTCTGGTCGCTGTTCTGGTCGCTGTTCTGGTCACTGTTCTGGTCGCTGTTCTGGTCGCTGTTCTGGTCGCTGTTCTGGTCACTGCTTTGTCGGTGCCCGCCTCTCGGTCGCTAACTGTATACTTCGACCACTCAGCCAAAGTGTTCTGCCGTCGGCGCATTCCCGTTCTCAGGGATGCCGGGAGGCGGCTATTGCCTGGCTGACTCGCGCTAGGAGCAGTGTTGCGGGATCAGTACGTGCCAGTATCGGGATGCAGCCAGGTGTTGCTAATGTAATGCCTCAAGCCGTGGCGGTTTGCACCGATGAGGATATTTCTATTTTGATTACAATTTTTCCCGGATGTCTACAACATGGGAAAATCGGCTCGCGGGACCATGGAATAATGCGCGACGGCCACCCAATGGGGTGCTTCGGTGGGGAAGGGTCAATGAACCCGTCTACATCAACTGTGACTCTTCCTTCGTGCCATTTATCGTCTCTATATATGATCTCTCACTCCTGTACAGGGAAGAGTCGAGCCACGCCCTATGATCGGCTTCTTTCAGAGGTCACCGCGGGGTGCCTCTGATCATGTGAAGACCGGACCCACGGTCGAGACTGACCCCGTGACCAAGTTGCGAGGAGAAATCCGTTCTGCGCACGGACGGCGATGCCAGACTCCGTCGCCGCGTAACGAGACGCCGGAAGTAGTGGGGCGGGGACGAGTAGCCTAGGGGTAAATCCGCTCTTCTACAATCGAAAGGCTGTGGGTTCGAATCTCGCCTGTCGCTACTCTTCGCCCGCGACCAATCGGCGTGAGAGATTGGCGACGCTACGTGGGTCAACGGCCGATGTGTCGTAAAATCAATTGCCAATCTACCAGGAAGCAGTGGGGCTCAAG
This sequence comes from Imbricaverruca yamaguchii, assembly GCA_034440575.1. Taxonomy (NCBI): domain Eukaryota; kingdom Metazoa; phylum Arthropoda; class Thecostraca; family Neoverrucidae; genus Imbricaverruca; species Imbricaverruca yamaguchii. The sequence goes on from JAOTOL010001592.1 coordinate 1,126,708, forward strand.
CTGGCCAACGAGTCGCATCCGCCCGAGGTCGGCAGACAGCTCGGCCGGTTCTGAGCCGGCCCGGGACCTCCGGCCGCACCCAGGTGCCGCAAATCTCTGCTCCGTGCTCGAGCGCTCGTTGAGCCCCTCCGGTGACGTCACGGCCGTCTGGACCGAGCCGACCGGTGTTGCTCGTGACGCGGCAGAACTTCGCTCTCGGCGGCGGTCCCTCGTGCAGTCTCGGTGTCGCCTCCTGCACGAAGTGGGTCCCGATCGGCGCGACGCGCACCTGGTGGCTCAGCTCATCGGCCGGCGGCTGAGAAGACGTCACCGTGCCGTGCTTTTCGACTGGACGTGGTTGAGCGTGAAGTTCTCGCTACCCGTTTCGAGAACTGCCCCTCCCCCCCGCTGGTCCCCGCCGCGTCCGTGTGCCGACCATTGTTTTGGCTTTCGGCTGTGGCCGCGTCGGCCTCGGCACATCCCGCTCGTAGGCGAGCTACTGCCTCGTCAGGTTCAGCGCACTGTGGGATATTCGCCGCGGACTGCTAGGGTCGTCCGGGACTGTGCGGGACTGTGCGGGACTGTGCGGGAGTGTGCGGGAGTGTGCGGGAGTGTGCGGGAGTGTGCGGGAGTGTGCGGGAGTGTGCGGGAGTGTGCGGGAGTGTGCGGGAGTGTGCGGGAGTGTGCGGGAGTGTGCGGGAGTGTGCGGGAGTGTGCGGGAGTGTGCGGGAGTGTGCGGGAGTGTGCGGGAGTGTGCGGGAGTGTGCGGGAGTGTGCGGGAGTGTGCGGGAGTGTGCGGGAGTGTGCGGGAGTGTGCGGGACTGTGCGGGACTGTGCGGGAGTGTACGGGAGTGTGCGGGAGTGTGCGGGACTGTGCGGGACTGTGCGGGACTGTGCGGGACTGTGCGGGACTGTGCGATTCGTGCTCGCCGACCGTGTCCTTCAGCGCAGTAGTGCCAGACCAAACACAAAGCGCCTCCCCGCCGGGTCGAGAGAGTTCAGTCATCGTTTTTACGGCCACAAATCCGCCCGAAGGCGCTGGGCCGTCAACGGATGCACGGGTTTGCGTGTCTTCCACATACAAATGTTTTGCTGGCCGGCTCGTAAATCCGGGAGAATTGCCGGCCGGCAGCGTGGGTCTCGCAGCTGCCTTTACTTATTGGAACGTGGTACCGCTCCGAATAGAATTCGGCTCCGCGGCGGGTGGTTTTGTATTGACCGGCACGCATGTCACGTGCTAGTGTGGTGCGAAGCAGGCGGAAGCATGTGTTTCGCGCTGCAGCATCGGCAGTCTCTACATACCGGTGTATTAGTTATGGGCGCAAAGTGACCCTTGATGTCGACGCGCCCCTAAACTCCAATCCGCCACCACATACCGGTGCAGGTGAGAACAGTTAAGTGCAGCGGTGCACTTCGCTTGCTCGGGAAAGTTTGCTTCTTGCAAGGCTCTTCAGCCGTGGAAACGGGGAAGTTGTCCAGGCGCTGGCTTCCTTTCCCAGCCGCGTCCTGCACCTGCATTATTTCCGCCGACAATGTGGCCGATAGTGTCTTAATGCGAAGTTCCAGGGTATCTGATGCGACAGTCTTTTGCAGCTAGCTTTCCCAATTAGTAGAACGCTGGCCAACCCTGGCATGCCTACCCTAGTAGAACGCTGGCCAGCCCTGGCATGCCTACCCTAGTAGAACTCTGGCCAACCCCGACATGCATATTCTGGTAGAACGCTGTCCAACCATGGCATGTCTATCCTAGCTGACGAGAGGATTTCAGGCGTTAAGAGGACTACAAGCTGGCAGCTGGCCTGATAAGGTTGAAGCGCGACGGGTGGGTGGACGTGCGGGAACCTTGGCTGTATGCTAAACCGATTTAAATTGTGCCGTTTAATCTGCGCGATTCCTTGCATGTGGAGGGTGGTCAGTGATCAGTGACTCTCCACCCAGCATGGATCCCAATGAGATAAATGCACCCGAGCGAATATTCCGATTGAATTCCTTGTAAGAGTCAGATGTCAACTTTCGGGCCTCCCTAGATCAGCGTACGCCATTTTAAAATCTGACCAAATGTTTGCTGGCATTCGTCACTGGGAAGAAAAATATCATCGGCCAGGGCATGGGCATGCAGGCTTACCTTCGCAAGAACGCGACCTTCCATCTCGTTAACTCGTTGCAAAATCCGATCATTTCCGAAGGAGCCATGGCTCCCTGCCAAGTCGCTGGGTGCATGCCTGCGCACATTAATATTAGTTAGTGCCGCAGATGCAGGGGTTTGGATCTGTGGGGAGGCTATTCATTTTCATGGACACTTCTAGGCACTGTATGGCCAACGCAGTCGATGCATCCCTAGCCCAAATATCCAACCAACCAACCGGGGGCACTTCTACTAGGTCTGGGCCGAAATCACGCTTCCGGCAGGCATTTGTGCAATGTTTTTTTGTCTCTTGGTGGCACTCTCCGTCCCAAAGTTTTGCAGGGGTACATCGCCAGCGGGGGTAGGATGTTCAGTTACCCCGTCCATGGGAAGGAAGGGCAGTCACGCTTGTTCCATAGCAGGAACAAGCGTGCGACGCGCGACTTCGGAGGTGTCAGTGGCGGCATCCGATGAGATTATGTTTCGACAATGAAGAGGTGAAGTACAATTTTCCTTTCCACTTAGCTAGTGTCTTGTCATTCAAATGTACATACCGAATGCCACCTCCATTCTCTTCTCCCACCGTGACTTCCCTTGCCTCTTCTATCCTCCCTCCTTTCCCTATTCTCTCCCTCGCTTCTCTATCTCCTCCGATTGCCCATGCCCTATAGTCGATAATTTCTTCCGGCTTGTGCTCGTCGTGCATGCCTCCATGTATTTGGGGATGGAACATTGCGGGTGGGTGGGTGGGATGGGTTAAGACTTCCTACACTCATACGGTAGCTAAGTTCACGACCCATTTGCTCCATGCATTTGTTAGATAGCTGTGTCGCACCCATTAAGTCGGACGAGATGAGTTTGATAGCTTTTTCAGAGCAATAAAGTAGTTGCTTAAGTATATCGCTATGAACAGATAACAGTGCTAATTGATGCCCAAGTGATCGGTATGCATCGGTTCCATTCAAATATTTATTGATGCCATCGGTCATATGCTTAATTATCGATACCACTTTCGTCGTCGTATTGCCCCGGTTTTTCCGCCAGTTATACCAGCGAAGCTACTTCTTCACTCTATTTACATACCGAGGCTTGCTGGACGTTTTCATGAACCCTTTTCCATAGTTCAAGCTTTCAACTGACCAAGAGGTAAGCAATACGCATCCAGTACGGCATGCCATTAGACAGTTAATGACCGAATGAGTTTCCCTCAAGAAAATCCTGGATGTCAACCATCCAACTGTCGACTGACATCTATTCCCAATTTTTTTTCTCGATTTGCTCATTTTTCGTCGGCATTAGTTAGTTAGTTATTTGGGCTTTAGGGCGCATCGACCAGGGTTGATAATTCGCGCCCATTTTCGTCGGCATGCTGCCGTACGTGACAAGAAGCCGATGTGCAACAGTCCCATGTTCCGAGACACGAGCCGGTCGCTGCCGAGCCGCGCTGATCTCCCGTCAGGTTCCAGCTCACATCGCGAGCGGCGCCGACTCAGCGTGCTGCTGTTGGACTCTGTTCGCCACACGGCGGCTTGCATTCGAATGGGCCGGGCTGAGGTGACCCTGCCAAGGTCACCTTAGCAGGAGCCGCGCGCTGCGCCAGACAGGGTGCCGGCGCGTCTTGGGCGGCGGCTTGGCTGTTTGTTGTTGGCGCCGACCGGACAGAGACGCGATGAGCCGTCCACTATCAGTCGTGTGTCAGCGGGGGAGCCAGTCGGCTCTGCAGCAGCGGAACTATGCAAATCCATCGGCTGCTGAAGGCATGCAACAGACGGAAATTCAAAGTGGAGAAGCGTGATTTAATTCACGATGCGTTGGCTAAGCCGGGTTTCTAGGAGCTCTTCGGATTTTGCATGCAACAGAAGACGCGTAGTAAATCGCCCTTCAGATGCAGCAGAAGGCACGCAGTGATTGTCCTTCAGATATAGCAGGCTGATAGTAATCGTCCTTTAGATACAGCAGAAGGCGAGTGATTGTCCTCCTCCAGGTACAGCAGAGGGCATGTACTGATCGTCCTCCAGATGAAGCAGAAGGCGCACATTAGTTATAATGCTGATTCATTAGCAGCTTTTCTATTCATTATGTCTGTGTCTACTCATAACTCGTCATTGCGCTGCTACTGACGCTGTTCTTTAATTGCTCTGCTTCCTTTGATAGCTCTTAAGAGTGGTGGGTGGCGATAACCTAATCTGATGGTCTCCGGCACTTGGTTACATTAAGCTGCGCAATACAACTGAGTCATAGATACCGCTTCCTGTATTACGGTTAGGATTAGGTGCGGTTCGCAAGTTATTGCAGCTTGTCGTGACGTGTCGTATGGCTAAGAAAGCCTAGAAACAGCAGTTGACATCGAGCTAATCATGCCGCGCTCCAAGTTCAGTTCTCTTTGCGGACACTTGTAGCCACTGTCAGACATCTGAAAACTACCCGCGCCGATTCGACATATCAAACGAGCTGGTGGGGGCATATCAAACGAGCTGGTGGGTTCAGGCTCCGCCAGGCCATGCTCGCTCCGGCGCAGCCCGGCCCAGCCCGGCAACTGCGCGTTCTGTGCAGGGCGGGAGGCGTAGCCCGGACATTCCTGGCAGCCGGACCGTCGCCGCCGCCGCCGCCGCTGCTGGTCGGCGTAGCTGGGCCTGGTCTCTGCGCAGCGACGACGCCACAGCCCGCGACCGGCCTGTGTCGCAGCGGCGCGCGGCACCGCAACACACCACCGCCATGTGTCGCAGCGACAGTCTGGCTGTGCCGGCTGCCGGCCGATGACCGGCCGACCCCGCCGGCCCGCCGGGTCGGGGGGCGGGGTGGACTCTCCGGCTCTGCGAATGCACGCGGCGGCGGCGGCGGCGGCGGCCGGCACTGCTCGGCTACCCGTGCACTCGGCGCCCGGCTGGTCCGTCGGCGGCGGCGCTGCCGACGGACGTGGCCAGAGGCGCGCACGTCACGCGTCTGCACGGTCGGCTCACGTGTCAGCTACTGGGCGCCGGCCGTGACCGGCTGACTGGTGTGGCGGAGCCCGGCCGGCCGTCGGCCGCGCGGAGTGGGCGCAACATGACCAGCGCAGTCGACGCGCCCTGAAGCGCAGGTCCGCTACCGCCACCGCCGTCCTCACGGGCAGTGCAGCTCCTCCGGTCTTGCCGCGCAGTGCTGGTCGTGTCGCGCAGTGTTGGTCGTGTTGCGCAGTTCCTCTGGTCGTGTCGCGCAGTGCTGGTCGTGTCGCGCAGTTCCTATGGTTAGGTCGCGCAGCTCCTCTGGTCATGTCGCACTGTGCTGGTAGTGTCGCGCAGCTCCTCTGGTCGTGTTACGCAGTGCCGCGATCCCACTACTGAGGGATTTGGAAGGATTCTGAGCGCAGTTTGTCGGCATGGTACTAATGGTACTGTTCAATATGCTGATAAGGATGTTTTCCGAATTTGCAGAAGTCTGGGGAATCTTCCGTATGAGGTGATGTGACATGCGTGACCCGATGAGACCAGCTACCAGGATCGAAATCAGTCGGATTCAAACTTTTTTATCACCCGGTCGGATCCTGCCTGTCCCGACTTCAGACTAACTTCATCACATTCTAGGTTTTTCAGATATGGAGCGAAAGTCTGCAGCATGATTCGATATCGGTGAAGGAATTAACCAAAGGCTCGATTGTAAGTCACGGATAAAAAGTGGGCGAAGATTGTCCAGTTGCACCCTATTCACAAATGCGCCCGCTAGCCATTTTATGGGTCCTGGTGTTGGTAGAATAGTATCCAGCCTTATTCGGCTTCCCGGCACAACAATTTACCTTTTTCGGTGACCTCGCCATAGTTGGAACGGCGTTTCTCTGTGCATGCATTTTACAAAATACTTGAGCTTTCCTAGCCAGAGCAAGCGATCTATAGGAAGTCCAGTATTCCTGCTTGCGAAGTGACAATGCACTCCTTCAGCAGCAGTGAGTGCACGATTCGCGCAAAAATAGTGTCACGAATTTCTGGCACGATCACTATACGCAACGCGTGATGTGCTCTAAAAATAAGCTCGGTTCCAAATATACACTGTCGGGCTGCATTCGTGGGCACAGAGAAATGCTGTAGGCGTTGCTGACGTGCTGGTTGTCCTTGGTGACGTATTTGCTGAGCTGGTGACTGCTGGTGCGTCAAAATACCAGCTGGTCACTGAAGCGCGACGTGTGGGGGGGGGGATTACCTTCAGCGTTCAGCACATCCGTCTTACGTTGCCCATCGTGGAGATTTGTCATCAGCGCTGTATGACCAACGCAGTCGATGCGTCCGTAAGCCCAAACGACTAACGAGACTTGTCATCAGTATCTCATCACTTCGGGCATTGGACACTGGATGGTTTGAAACACGGACTTGCCTTCTGGGCGGTGTGGTAAACCGTCATACCGAGGAAGCTGGGGCGCTGTATACGCAATGCCCTCTGGTGTGAAATTGAAGTGGACATTCTTGGTGTGTGTTCATGGGAAGACAGTTGCCATTAGCGTGATTGGCTTAGCCATTCCATTTCGCGAAGGCCGTTGAGCCGTGAGCCGTGGTGTTCAGAGTTTTCACCGCAAATTACATGGTGTGATGTAATGTCTCGCTTTCTTTTGCACGACACTGGTGGGACCTCTCTGGCACCCGTGGTAGCCTCCGTGGGCCTGCATGGTCTGCATGGATTTTGGCCTCGGAATATTTGATATACAGCATAAGTCTAATGTTTACTTTGTTAAGAGCAGAGTACTCGGTGTCTCAAATTCTCCAAAATATTTCGCATCGGCACCGGATGATGTCGATGTGCCTTAAAGCCAAAGCAACCACTCAAATCTCACAAACATGCTACGGTATAATCGGATCTCCAGAGGCGCCGGCTACCTACCCGGACCTGAACGTTCAGATCCGACTACCTAGGTGGTACCAGTGTCAATGTGCCGGGTGTTCTTTTGATGTGCTCCTTCACACACGGACCGTAATTACCTGCACTTGCAGCGACAATTGAGCGCCTTATGAACCCATGATCAGATGACCAATTTGTAGAGCTAATAAGGGGCACATGTCGAGAGGATGGACGAGCGAGTGAAATGCTAGTGCAGTCCAGTTTCCGTGTCGATCGGTCACAGATATGGGCGCTAAATGACCTCGTACTCGGTGCGCACGTAAGCCGAAATAATCAATCGATAGGTCTCAGCTGCATTGTCTTGATTACTTCCACCATCACGCGCCTTCAGGGACTTATGACAAGCCGGAGTGATTTCGGACGCCATACATTTACCAAATTGCATTAGTGAAGGTAGAGGCGAGAAAATTAGAACTTGAAATGTTATATTACACAGTGAAGCATTGTTGGCAGTGGCCCGCGAGCGAGAAACCGTCACCAAGCCTAAGTAAACATTAAGAACACTGGATGAAGAATGCTGGACCTCCTATTCCGAGTGGACGCTGATTAGTGATTAACGCTGCACCAAGGGCACACACGAGTTGCCACGGTTTCAGAAGCGTGGCAGCCGGGAGGTGTGGACTGGACCGCTCAGATTAACCTTTGTACCGCTTACAAGGGCTTTACCCCCTCTTGTAACTCACAAACTGAGTATCGCCACGATTTGCTGTTGCTGATTCCGCCTGTCCATCGGACTGGCTTCCTGGAAGCCGGCAAACGGCGCCGTCGCCCACGCCCTTCTACACACCTTGCCATGTGTCGTGTCGCCGAGTCGTTTCGCGTGCAGCCGACGGCGGACCGGGCGGCATCTCTGCCGAAGGCGGGCCTGCGTCTGACCGGCACGTGACCTCGGCGTCTGCGCGGCACGTGACCCGCCTGTGACCCTTTTATACGTGACTGTGCCGGCTCCTGTTGCAGTGGCCACCCGGAGGATGTGAGATAGCAGTCGCGTCAGGCCGCCGACGGTCCGAGCCGTACGCAGGAGCGCGCCGCGTCGACCTGTCTCTGGCTGTGCGGCAGCGGCAGCAGCAGCAGCAGCAGCAGCAGCAGCAGCAGCAGCAACAGCAGCAGCAGCAGCAGCAGCACCGGCCGCCGCCATGAGGAACTCCGCCATTCTGCGGTGGACCCAGAACAACAAGCTCCTCCAGAGGAACAATCAAAGTGAGTCGTGAGCGGAGCGTGGCCGCGCCGCCCTAGCTGCGTCGTGACGGCTAGCCACCGGTCGCCTCGGCGTGCCATGACACTGCGCCACCTCGCCGACTGTTCCTCAGCCTACTCTCGTCCTTCCCCATCTCTCGTTTACTGGTCTACCTCCAGCACCTTTCACTTCAGCCCTTCGCTTCCACCGCCCTCTCCAGTCATCGCTTCTCGTAGGTCGCTCTCTCGCTCGACTCTCTGGGCGGTCACTCCTGCGGAACGCTTCACTATCTCCGCGGGAAGCCGGCAGCACCCTTACTTCGTAAGCACAAGGACTCTGGTTCTAATCCCGCTGGCTGCTCGGAGTTTTTGCTTCCCGGCGGCGATCCAGTTCGAGAGAGCAGCCACACCGGAGGACGCTTGCGGCTGAGTGCGTTGTAAAGAATCCCAAGTATGTTATTTTGAAGTAGCTGCAGTCACATTATTTGCTCGCATACGTTGTCCCTGAAATAGAGGTGCCGAGCAAGAACCGGGCGTCCTCCAGGATGGAGGTGCCCAGCAAGAGCCGAGAGCCGTGCGCGTGCCATTGATTGCCTGCCCTTGACCCAAAACAACACCACGCAGATTGCCGGTAAAACTGGGTGTTTGCACGTTTCCAAGGGCGTGGAGTTGGTGGGCCCAGATCGTGATTTCAGGTTAATGAGGCCGAGCTGTGGCCCGTCGAGATCTTCAGAGAGTTGGATCATGATGCAGGCTCACTTGATCTGGCCGGCCAAATCAACACGGCCATTTCGTCCCGAACACTTCCAGCTACTTGAAACAGTGCGGGTTGTAAATGTTCGTGCGCATATTCGGCCGGCTCTAGCTCAGCAGGATGCAAGATTTTGGAACGAACTATCCAACAAATTTCCATGACCACCACCATCATGTATGAATGTTTTCTGCCAGAAAGAACAATTTGCGTTTTCTACAAACAAAAGCTAGCTATTTGGGATTGACAAGATGTTTGTTTGCCCGCTATCACGGTGCTATTTTGCCAATTGCATATGCGGTGCCTACATCGTGTCTTCTTTCAGGACTTCCAAACTATGTTCGAAACGTTTAGATCTGTACATCTTAATCGATGCCATAAGCCTTGGGGGTCGACAAAACACGGACACTGCAGCCATTTCACCACTGGCGATATTGCACACGCTTTGTTCCTCGAACTGGGCTGCGGCCCATATTGCAGAATCCTGCAAACATCTGGCTGCCTGGAAGCCAGTTTTCCTCCCGACCAACCAGAAAAATGCATCGACGATCCAGCAAGATTAAATTGACAGTGGACAACCGCACTGGACCACTCGGCTCGCCAAGGCCTGCCGAGCTGTGCCGGCATCTGACGGACGTCACCATCTGACGGACGTCACCATCTGACGGACGTCACCATCTGACGGACGTCACCATCTGACGGACGTCACCATCTGACGGACGTCACCATCTGACGGACGTCACCATCTGACGGACGTCACCATCTGACGGACGTCACCATCTGACGGACGTCACCATCTGACGGACGTCACCATCTGACGGACGTCACCATCTGACGGACGTCACCATCTGACGGACGTCACCATCTGACGGACGTCACCATCTGACGGACGTCACCATCTGACGGACGTCACCATCTGACGGACGTCACCATCTGACGGACGTCACCATCTGACGGACGTCACCATCTGACGGACGTCACCATCTGACGGACGTCACCATCTGACGGACGTCACCATCTGACGGACGTCACCATCTGACGGACGTCACCATCTGACGGACGTCACCATCTGACGGACGTCACCATCTGACGGACGTCACCATCTGACGGACGTCACCATCTGACGGACGTCACCATCTGACGGACGTCACCATCTGACGGACGTCAACATCTTGCTGACGTCAACATCTTGCTGACGTCACCATCTTGCTGACGTCACCATCTTGCTGACGTCACCATCTTGCTGACGTCACCATCTTACTGACGTCACCATCTTACTGACGTCACCATCTTACTGACGTCACCATCTTACTGACGTCACCATATGACTGACGTCACCATATGACTGAAGTCACGATATGACTGACGTCACGATATGACTGACGTCACCATATGACTGAAGTCACGATATGACTGACGTCACGATATGACTGACGTCACCATATGACTGACGTCACCATCTGACTGACGTCACCATCTGACTGACGTTACCATCTGACTGACGTTACTATCTGACTGACGTTACTATCTGACTGACGTTACCATCTGACTGACGTTACTATCTGACTGACGTTACTATCTGACTGACGTTACTATCTGACTGACGTTACTATCTGACTGACGTCACCATCTGACTGACGTCACCATCTGACTGACGTCACCATCTGACTGACGTCACCATCTGACTGACGTCACCATCTGACTGACGTCACCATCTGACTGACGTCACCATCTGACGACCTTCACCACCAGACGGACGTCACCATCTTATCGGACCAGGGCAGCTCGGCATTCTCCGGCTCTAACCAGTCGTGCGCCACCGGCTGTGTGCACCTCCAACCACGCAACACGTGGCCAGACCCCGTCCTGACCGTGTGACGTGGCCAGACTCCCCCTGACAGTGTGTCGTGGCCAGACTCCCCCGGACAGTGTGACGTGGCCAGCCTCCCTCCGTGTGACGTGGCCAGACTCCCCCTGACCGTGTGACGTGGCCAGACAGCTCCTGACCGTGTGACGTGGCCAGACTCCCCCTGACCGTGTGACGTGGCCAGACCCCCCCCTGACCGTGTGACGTGGCCAGACAGCTCCTGACCGTGTGACGTGGCCAGACAGCTCCTGACCGTGTGACGTGGCCAGACAGCTCCTGACCGTGTGACGTGGTCAGACTCCCCCCTGACCGTGTGACGTGGTCAGACTCCCTCCTGACCGTGTGACGTGGCCCCCCTGACCGTGTGACGTGGCCAGACTCCCCCCTGACCGTGTGACGTGGCTGGATCGGCACATGATTGGTGCGCTCCTGGTCGGGCTCGGCTGTACAGAAGCGGAGAGCACATGACCGGAATGAGGACACAGACTTCGGGTGTGTGTGTGTGGGGGGGGGGGGGGCTGCATCGGGGCCACGCGGGCGGTGGCCGTGGAATTGACGCATAGTAAGGGCAATTGCGGGGAGGGGTGGAATTATGGAGGAACTTCCCCTGGCTGTAATAGTCCAACCTATAATCGAACTCGCTGGGCATGGTGCTTTCTGAGCTGATAGAAAAGGGCTGATACAGATGCTTCGTTCGAGGTGCTACATGTAGATTTCATGTAGGATGGAGAAACCCTTAAAGTATGGGTAGGCTACCACCCTTGTTTTTGTTTGTTAAGCTTTGCGCTTGGTGTAAAATGTTCGATGAAGAATTGAGTGAGAAGATTCTCCCTGGTGAGTGCTTCCGCGAGCCGGCACGCACACAATGCGTATCGTAGACTCCATGTGAACAAGGTTACTGTTCATTTGTGAGAAGAATGAGATGAGTTGCAACAGGAAGAATGAAAGTAACCATGCACGTTGCGTAATCAAGCGTAAGACAACTCAGTGATTCGGCCATAATGACGGATTTAGCAGCCTTGAACTACTTCAGCATAGTCCGAGTCAGCATGAGCCTGGACTGTGCCATGGTACTTGGTCTCCTCAACTGTCGGTTAGGTTCTTGGTCCGTAGTCAACCTAGCTGTCTATGATATATGGCCTCCTCCGATATCGTCTATGGTCCCGAGGTCCGTGGTTTCCCCGCTGTCGTCGCGCAGTACCGGGTTCTATCGGTCCTCTAGGTGGCCCACTATCCTCAGTCTGGGCTGGTGGCGGCCCCACTAAGGCGCCGTCCCGTGCCGTGCCCGTGCCCCGTTAGTGGCACGCCAGGCCATTACGGCGGCCCTATTTGTTCTGACCGCACCGCCCGTGCCCGCGATAGCGAGCGTTCTGCGTGTCGGGGACCCATCAGCCTGTCGGCTGCACCTGCCATGTTTTTACCATGTGCCTGTGCCATGTGCGGCCGCACGCTGCCAAGTGAGAGGTCTCGTGTGTATGACTGTGGCATGCTTGATCAGTGCTGTCCCGGTGGTGTTCAGCTATCTGGGCGGGGGGGGGGGGAAGAGAAGTGTCAGAAGGCATTCGGTCTTAGGTGTCAGGAGCTCCAGCTGAGTCAAGTGAACCTAATATATTTTCAAATCTCATCTCGGTATATGTGATCTACGAATCGATGACTGGATAGTGAGGGAGCTGGCCACGCTGAGGAGCCTCACATGAGAGAGAGAGAAGGAAACGAACTTTGGGTGCCGGGGAAGCTCTAGCCATGGACCACCCACGTGATGATGCGCGCTGTATGACCAACGCAGTCGATGCGCCCGAAAGCCCAAATAACCAACCAACCAACCCACGAGACTACCGTCGTGGGCTGGCGTGTACGACTGCGATAATTAATTGAGCATTTCGTTCGCAACTGGGCGCAGTGGCTGCTGCGTGCGCGAGCCGCGTCGCTGTCCAGCAGGGACGCCGACCGTCTCCGCTCCGATGTGATCGGTCCACGTTCTTCTGTCCAGTGCGAACCTGCAGACGGTCCAGCAGTTTGCCAACAGTCAGGTGGGCTGCGGTGCGCTCGGTCGGCTGTTCTCCGCCCCTCTCTCCCTCTCCCTCTCCCTCCTTCTCCCTTCCTCCCTCTCCCTCCTTCTCCCTTCCTCCCTCTCCCTCCTTCTCCCTTCCTCCCTCCTTCTCCCTTCCTCCCTCCCTCTCCCTCCCTCTCCCTCCATCTTCCTCTCTCTGTCTCTCCCATTATTTCATTATCCCTGTGTCATTCTCCCTGTCTCACATTCTCTCATTCTCCCATTCTCCCATTGTATCATTACCCCATTATCCCAGTCTCATTATCTCGGTCTCATTAGCCCGGTCTCTCATTATCCCAGTCCCCCATTATCTCAGTCTCCCATTATCCCAGTCTCCCATTATCCCAGTCTCCTATTATCACAATCTCCCATCATCACAGTATCCCATTATCACAGTATCCCATTATCACAGTATCCCATTATCAGTATCCCATTATCCCAGTCTCCCATTATCCCAGTCTCCCATTATCCAAGTATCCCATTATCCCAGTCTCCCATTATCCCAGTCTCACATTATCCCAGTCTCACATTATCCCAGTCTCCCATTATCCCAGTATCCCATTATCCCAGTCTCCAATTATCCCAGCCTCCCATTATCCCAGCATCCCATTATCCCAGTCCCCCATTATCCCAGTCTCCCATTATCCCAGTCTCCCATTATCCCATTATGTCATTATCCCAGTATCCCATTATCCCAGTATCCCATTATCCCAGTATCCCATTATTACATTCGCCCATTATTACATTCGCACATTATCCCATTATCCCATTATTACATTCGCCCATTATCCCATTATCCCATTATCCCATTCGCCCATTCTCCCTCTCTCCCCCCTCTCCCTCTCTCCCTCTCTCCCTCTCTCCCTCTCTCCCTCTCTCCCTCTCTCCCTCTCTCCCTCTCTCCCTCTCTCCCTCTATCCCTCTCTCCCTCTCTCCCTCTCTCCCTCTCTCCCTCTCTCCCTCTCTCCCTCTCTCCCTCTCTCCCTCTCTCCCTCTCTCCCTCTCTCCCTCTCTCCCTCTCTCCCTCTCTCCCTCTCTCCCTCTCTTCCTCTCCCTCTCTCCCTCTCTCCCTCTCTCCCTCTCTCCCTCTCTCCCTCTCTCCCTCTCTCCCTCTCTCCCTCTCTCCCTCTCTCCCTCTCTCCCTATCTCCCTCTCTCCCTCTCCCCCTATCTCCCTGTCTTCCTATCTCCCTATCTCCCTCTCTCCCTCTCTCCTCTCTCCGGGACGCCGGGCGCAACAGACCGGTGAGGGGAATTCCGAGGGCTGTCGGCGGCCGCCGTGACCAAGGTCGACGGTCGCTGGCGGCCGGCTGCGGCTGTGTCCGCTGCACCAGCCGCTCGGCCGCCTCGCCGGGGGTCGCTCCCGAAGCCGGCTGCATCGCGAGCCGCCGCCGGCCGGCTGCCCTCCCTGACGAGCTGTCTCGGTCCCTGACAATGTCCTGGACGAGCTGTCTGTCTGAGCTGCCCCTGACACACGTCCCTGACGAGCTGTCTCGGTCACTGGCCTGCGTTCTTGACGAGCCGTCCCAATCCCTGGCATACGACCGTAGCGAGCTGTCTCTGTCCCTCGCCTCCGTCTTTATGCCGCGTCCCGTCACGCTCGGGTGACGACGACGACGCCGCCGTGTCGGGGCGTCACGCTCTGCGCGCGCGCACGTTTGTAGCGCGCGCCGCTCCTCACCCGATTACCATTTCAACCGGCGGGCGGCGGCGGCGGCGGCGGCGGCGGCGGCGGCGGCGGCGGCGCGGCGGCGGCGGCCAGTCGTCGGTCGCGATGTAGGTCATCTATCGGGGCCGACGGCCGCCGGCGGCGTGCGGTGGCGTCGGGAGCGGCCACTGCCGGGATGACGGCTGGGTGGTTAGGCTAGGGACTGACTGACTGTTCCAGGCTAGGGACTGGCGGGTCCGGGTTAGGACGCGGCTCAGGGTCGTGGTTTTGGCTGGAAGGTTCGCAAGGTGGTGGTGGCCGGGGACTTGTGATTTCAGGTGAAGATGTACGGCTTCGGGGATGTTCATAAGAAAATCGTCTACACTGTGGCGGTCGCTTTAATAACACACTTTTCTATAGTCCTGGTGGGCGCATGACCAATGTAGTCGATGCGCCCTAAAGCCCTAATAACTAACTTTTATCGTCCTGTTGCCGAGTTCCTGACATTAAATCTTACCACCCCCCCCCCCCCGCCTCCTCTTGGGGGACAAGTAGTCTAGGGGTAAGTTTCCCGTCTCACAATCGAAAGATTGTGGGTTCGAGTCTCGCCTATCGCTACTCTTCGCCCGCGACCGATCGGCGTTAGAGATTGACGACGCTACATGACTCAACGGTCGACGTGTCGCAAAACCAATACCCCCTTCTCCATGATACCAGCATGAGTACCTCTTGGAACACTTCGGCTGCCTAGTGATCAGGACATAATTTTGATTTCGACTGAGGGTCCATGGTCCCGATTGAGAGCCGGAATGGAGTGCATTGATTACCTACCTAGGTCATTAATCAGGCTGAGAATCATATGGATCATAGATGCAGTATATACTATATGCTACATGCACATGCAGATGGCCGAGGATCATGACACAGGCTGAGGGATCGCCTGGTGCACCAGTGCTGGTGGGTCTCTCTGTTCATGGGAGCCTACTGTAATGCTCAGCGAAGTGGTGATTACTCAGCTTAATCGTGTTGGTCGTGGTGGTCTGTGTCGTGCTTAACAATTGAGGCTACCTTAAGACTTCGTAACTTCGTCCCAGGAAAGAATTATAGCACTCTGCTTCAGTTGCTATATTAATCGCGTGACGGCCTAGTTACCTTGGCACGGGCACGGCTGGGATGGAACACCACCCTGTCCTGGATGCTCTTCGTTCAGAATATTATCACCTGCGGGAAGTAGTCAACTCCTTTTTGGCAGAGTATAAACTAAGTTGCTTGCAAACGGCGGCGAGCTCATTGCTGATGGATACGAATCCTCGAAACTAGCGGGAAAGTACACCAGGGATTTGTAACGTCTGAAATAGAAAAGGTGATGTCTAACCCCGCACGTCACACGATTCGGCTTTCAAAATCAATCATTCAAAAGCGAACCGCAGACCATGCTGCTATGGCTCTGATGCAGTAACAGCTATCTTATTCTCTGAATTGCCTGGATGGTAAGCAATCAACTCCGCTGGCTCCCGTGATCCACCGCGGGCTCCCGTCGCACTGGGCAGGTCTCCTATGGTCCTCCCCAGGACTCGTGATCCCTAGCATGCCTCTTGCGATCCGTGCAAGGCTTCCCATGACCTTTATCAGGACTTCTGTGATCCCTAGCACGCCTTTCGTGATCCGTGCAAGGTTTCCCATGATACTCCTCAGGACTCGGGTGATATCTAACGTGACTCGTGATCCGTGAAAGGTTCCCATGATCCGCGGCAGGGCGTACGCAGTCGTGGGCAGATCTGACACACTCCTCCCCAGAAGTCCCGTGGCCAATGGGCGCTTGCATGACCGATGTAGTCGATGCGCCCCTAAACTCCAATAACCAGCCAACCAACCATGATCCTCCCCGGAAGTCCCGTGGCCACTAGATGCCCGCGCCACAATGCAGACCCTACATGCTTCTCCCCGCCCAGAAGTCCCGTAACCACTAGATGCCCGCGCCACGATCCGGGCGGGTGTCACGTGATCGGCCGACGGTAGCTGCGCTGAGCCGCTACCTGGCGCAGCCGACACGCCGACGTCCGAGTGTCTGTGCTGGCCGTCGGCGCCGGCGAGTGGCCAGGGTCGTGACCAGTGTCCAGGACGGAAGTCGAACTTCGCCGCAGCCCGGCCGTCGCTGCTGCACGGCCGGTCTGGTTTCGCGGCGCTCCGCCAGGTGGCAGGTTGATGACGTCATGCGGCGTCAGCTGTGCAGGGTGCAGACGTCGGCTTGTTTGCTCCGTTGTTGAGCATGTGCCCGCGGCACGGATTTGTTGGCAACGGCCGCGCGCAGTACACGCTGCCCGCGACTCATTTTGCCGAAACGTTTCGGTCTCCACGGGTATTGATCGATATGTTTGCAGCCCATTGCAGGTTGCAGTTAGACATTACGCGCACCGGACAATTTTGAGGCAGGAATATCGTGATATCGACACAGGCTTTGAAATCTCGCCAGTCGGCACGCATCTCAGCCAGTGTACTTCGGAAACGTCGGTGGCACTGGCAGTGAAGTCTATGATGCGGCGACATTTCTTGTTCGTGATGTTCACGGCGAAGTGTGCAATGCAGTAATGTCTCGTGTCCGTGGCACACTGACAACGGAGTCTGCAGTGTGAGGGGACCAGTAGTCTTGGGGTAAGTCGCTCGTCTCACGATCGAAAGGTTGTGGGTCTTACCTGTCACTACTCTTCGCCCGCGACCAATCGGCGTGAGAGATTGGCGACGCTACATGACTTAACGGTCGATATGTCGTAAAACTAATAACAAACTAGGTCTGCAGTGTGGTAACTTCTTGTGTGCATACCGGGACGCGATACCATTCGCTTAACGTGCATGCCAAGAGGGCCGGTGACTTCAGTTCAAGATCAAGGTGCAAGCAATCGTGTTTCCCCGTTGGTAACTTGCTGTCTTCATGTGCCCTATCGTCGTACATCAAGGCTGCCTTCACGCTCCTCCAAGACGAAAGAATATTACGGAACCCGACAGGTACGCGGACCAAACTCGTGTTTTACCAAAGTATTGCATACTTCGCTTTGGAGAAATCGGCACGTTCAAGCCTGGATGGTCGACCCACGGCGGTCGCCGTGAATTTGCAGTGGCGTATGCTACCAACAACACCACTACCGCATGTCTGCTGTGATGGTCGCGTCGATCTCCAATGTGATCAGATGACGTAAGTGCCGCACACCGGCCCCCGCCTCTTACGTCATCGATCCACGCGAGTCGCGGCGGCCGCCTTTTCCGCTTGTGTCGTCACCAACTGGAGTGTGAGCGAGCAGCACGGTGACGTCGGCACGTCACGCTTCGGCAGCCCGTCTGGCGTCAGCGGGTCAGCGACCCCGTCCCTCCCTGTCAAAACAGGTCCACTGTATAACACTTGCCAGCAACAGACCCGCAGCTTGCAGCCGCGCAGCGGTGTGTTTATGTGAAGCCGTCCCATGGTGGCTGTGTGGGGGCCGACTTCGGACACGTGCTCTGGATTTCCCCAATGACGCAGCCGTGATGTTTCCGATAAATGGACTCTGCCAACGAACAGGCCAGCATCGGATGGTGCTGTTCACCAGTGTGGATGTGGAAAAATCGTTCGGTAAAGCGAAGCACGGGCCCGTGGCGTTACCACCGGAACCGGTTATTCCATCGCCTTGCGTTTGTGTGGGCGATTAGTTGCAGGACGTATGTGGCTGCTACAGTTCTCGTCAGCCTGTTTGATTGGGCAGCTGTAGCCGTGGCTGGACGGCCTGCTGCGTGATCGCGGCTGGGGGTGCAGCACTCCTGGCCAAGGCTGCATGCTTCTCGCTGAAGGCTGTTTTTCCGTTCCGGTGAAGGTTTGTTTACACGCCGTTTTTCCGGTTCTCCGAGCCGGATGGAGTAACTCTACTGACTTGAGCTAGCTCCACTCGTTGATGGACCTGTGATTTCTTTAGGGGGCGAAACTTTGAGGGACACCTTTCCACCCGAAGGCGCATCTCCGAAAGCAAATTTCGTTAAGTGGAGGGAAGCCATTGGCCTTTTACACTCGATCTGTTCAACTTATGGCATGCAATATAATGCAACTGGATAGGGAAATAGTGGCTGAGAACTGGGATATAGTAGTCCTCATCAAGGAGCATATATAGCAAGGAGTTTTCATCACTTTTTACCAAGGAACACATGAAAACACTGGAGACTGGGGTGGGAGATGTATTAGCAAATATCATACTAGCTGCAGAAGCTGCGGAAATCCAGTTGCAGAAAATATCGCGGAATATACCTACAGGGCTTGATGACACATGCTATAATTTTAGTTCAGTGTGCTCAAGTTGTATTAATTTATCTCGGTTTCCCAAAAGGACAATTAGAGCTGTAAGAAAGTGCAGGATGATTAACGTAACCTCCCTAAGAAAGACGTTTCAAGGTGAATGCGCCTTTTATCATCTTGATGTGTAAGGCATATTATTTTAACGGATGATCTACTTGGATTTCGGTCTGAAAGACATTGCTTAACTAACCTTCTGCAATTCATAGTTGACAACTGCAGGGAGGTTGACAATGGAAGCGAGACAGATGTAGTGTACTTGGACTTTGGCAAAGCATTCGAAGTTCCAGAGAAGCGGTGATTTAGTGAGGCGTGAATGCTGGGTGAAAAAGTTACTTAGAACCGAACCCTACAGTTTAATTAGTTGCATATTGCATAGTTAGTATAAGCATATTGCATAGTTGCATAGTTCGTGTTATTGTCACCACTGGACTCCGCTGAGTACACGAGGCATATACTTCGTCGACGATTTCAGTGCTGGAAGCGCAAGCATTTGTACAACTGCCGTGGCCATGCGGAAGTGGAACATTTCACACTTCACGACGTATTTACAACGGTCTTTCACAAGGGCAGCTCGCTGTGTCTCTGATGGGGACAATCTCCGGTGTTCACCCCTAGCCCCCCCCCACCCGGCAGTCAGTTTTTAGCATAGTATTGTATGAGAAAGTGCTCCCAATTGTTTCCATGCAGTCGCCAACTTCACCATTGTTGGCCACCTCGAATTCTTTCTTTTAGAAGTTCCGCCAGTGCCGCTATGGAAGTAGCCCATTGCTGCGATTGGCTTTTCTTGATGGGTGCGACTCGTGGCGTTACAGTACCGTCACGGGCCGTGACGGGACCGTCACGCAGTCTGGCGGCGGCTGCCGTGACGGCTCCCTGCAGCCTCGCATGATGCGTGTGGTGTGACGCTCTACTGAGCTATCCGAAGATCTACCGGACTGCATGTGGTTCTACAGTGCTGTCTACCGGACTGCTTAGGATTCCACTGTGCTGTCAGCACAGTTATGCTGCAGTTATGTCGAGTTGTCTGCATGCATACTAAGTTGTTTGTGGGTCTGCTGAGGTATCTGTAGGCTTGCTGAGTTGACTGCGGTACTGCTGAGTTGTCTGCGGTACTGCTGAGATGTCTCCGGTACTGCTGAGTTGTCTGCGGTACTGCTGAGTTGTCTGCGGTACTGCTGAGTTGTCTGCGGTACTGCTGAGTTGACTGCGGTACTGCTGAGATGTCTGCGGTACTGCTGAGTTGTCTGCGGTACTGCTGAGTTGACTGCGGTACTGCTGAGTTGTCTGCGGTACTGCTGAGTTGTCTGCGGTACTGCTGAGTTGTCTGCGGTACTGCTGATATGTCTCCGGCACTGCTGAGATGTCTCCGGTACTGCTGAGTTGTCTGCGGTACTGCTGAGTTGTCTGCGGTACTGCTGAGTTGTCTGCGGTACTGCTGAGTTGTCTGCGGTACTGCTGAGTTGTCTGCGGTACTGCTGAGTTGACTGCGGTACTGCTGAGATGTCTGCGGTACTGCTGAGTTGACTGCGGTACTGCTGAGGTGTCTGCGGTACTGCTGAGTTGTCTGCGGGTTTGCTGAGTAGTCTGGCGGGTTTGCAGAGTTGTCTGCTGGTTTGCAGAGTTGTCTGCTGGTTTGCAGAGCTGTCTGCTGGTTTGCAGAGTTGTCTGATGGTTTGTAGAGTTGTCTGCTGGCTTGTAGAGTTGTCTGCTGGCTTGTAGAGTTGTCTGCTGGCTTGTAGAGTTGTCTGCTGGTTTGTAGAGTTGTCTGTCTCGTGAAGTCGTCAGCATCCCTCAGACTGCGCTGTCGGTGGCCGGTAAGCCGAAGCGTTGGTCGATCTCTCGCTGGCGCTGCCGAGAGCAGCCTAAGCTCGGTGGATAGACGGGCGCTCCTTGGACCCCCGTCTCTCTGTGAGCGACGGCGTCGATGTCGGAAGTGCACTATCAGCGCCGCTGAAGCACTCGATGGACGCCTCCCTGTGCTCCCTGATGCTTCCCCGTGTTCCTTGACGCTTCCATGTTCTCCCTGACGCTCTCCTCATGCACCTGGATGCTTCCCTGTGTTCCTGGTGCTCCCGGATGTTGTCCTGCACTTCCACTTCCAGAGTTGGTTGTGCAATGCACGCTCCAGCACCACCTCGCCGCGTATCTGATTGTGTGCGGGTCAGTGCGTCAACTGGGAACATGAATCGCTTGCACGCCCCCTCGCCTCTGTTATGCGCCATCATGCCTGCCGCACCCACTTGCGCTCTCGTCTCTGCTGTATACTCTCGTGTCTGCCCCCATGCGCTCTCGTCTCTGCTGTATACCTTCGTATTCGTATATACCTCCCCCATGCGCTCGCCTCTGCTATGTACCGGTCGTGTCTGTCCCCCCCCCCCCATGTGCTCGCCTCTGCTATGTACGGTAGTGTCTGCCCCCATGCGCTCGCCTATGCTATGTACGGTCGTGTCTGCCCCCTCCCCCCATGTGCTCGCCTCTGCTATGTACGGTCGTGTCTGCCCCCCCCCCCCCATGTGCTCGCCTCTGCTGTGTACGGCAGTGACTGGCACGCCTCACGGCCTCCGTTAACGACCATTTCGGCGGTTGCAGATGGCAGCAACAAGACGCCGTGGGTACATCCTGCCGACGCCATGAAGACCGGCCATATCGCCTACCTGGTCAAGGTGAGTCGCCTCCCCCTCCCCGCAGCAGTGAGGCCTGCCAATGCCGCTCGGCCGGCTGGGAAAATGGCGCTCCCTCTGGCCACCACAGCCACATATAGCGGTGGTGAAACACGGAGGTGTCCACGAATCTCGCGGTCTCCATCACAAGTCCTTCTCTCCCCTTCATTCATCAATTCCGTGCCGGCTTTCCCTTGCATGTCCTTCATTAATTCTTGCAACAATGCCGTCCGTGTCACCAGCAGGTAGGCCAGCCTGTCCTAGTCTACCCGTCCGCTCAGTTTTAGTGCGGTAGTCGCACTCCTCGGTCAATTTCCGGGGTTGTCAGAGTCCAGCAGGTGGAGCTCCCCCGTCGCACGGTGCTGGTTGTGACGTGGGACTGACACGTCTCTTTGGCTCCGATGATGCCCCGGATGAGAGGGGGTATAGGGTCCCGCATGGGCCAAGCGACAGGTCACCCCAGACCGGAGGCGTGGTCTCCGGCCTGGTGCCTGCTGGCCCGGCCGATCGGTGTCAAGGGGTGGGCGGCGCTGTAGCGCGGTCCGGATGGGGAGTCTTTCTTGCTGCCTCTCTCGGCCGTGCGGATGCGCCGCCTGCCCCGTATAACTCTTCCGAGTGCCTGACGTCCTCCAGTCAGCGAGACAAGGACGTGGCCTCAGCAGAGCCCCTGTGTGGTGTGGCACCACAAGGAGCCGAACATCAGCACAAGTGCAGGACAACCTCAAATGGCAAAGAGCATCCAACCAGCGTATGAATGTATCAGGCCCGACGCAATCGTATCTGCATTGCAAGCCTTTATTCGTGCATGTTTAAACTTGATCAGGAAATTTCACTGAAACGTTTTAAGCATATTTATATTTTCCATCATGATTAATGGCCTTGGCACGACATCAAAATAAATGCATCAATTGTTTTACGGAGGTTACTTTGCCACTTGAACTTCAGCAGCATAGACAGTTGAAGAAAATGAGCATTTTCGACGGTTTTGGATTATCTACAGCAAAGGCAATTGCATGACATTATCCACTCGGCAGTCGCAGGTGTCGAACCGGATTTAAGGTTTTACAGACGGCGCGTGCTTATGCAATCATTCGTGAAATGCATAGGAGTGCATTTTAGTTCTCGTCCGAATTGTGATTTTTATGATACTTGGAGTCTCATGTTGTAAAGCTTTAAATGTTTTGCAGTGCCTTTCAAGAACCTCATACGGTGCTGATCGGCCGACTTACGCTTCTGTACCGCTCACTGATGTCACCGAGGTCGAAGATGGACTGTGCATGTGCTGAACACGATGGGGTGTGTAGAAGCAGAGAGCGTACTCTGGATACGGTGCACCACACAGCTCTGCATGCTGCCACTGGCGCACTTAGAACGTCACAACCTGTTGGCATCCTCGCAGAGGATTTTGGGCTACCGCCGGCCTTGAGACGAGTGCCTAAGGCCGCGCCAGTTTGCGGAGAATTCGGCTGATTATACCGATTTTTCCCCCGGTACATGCGAATATTCCAGAGCCGGGGAAAAATGGGCGTTTTCCGTTTGGGGTCCAATGTGGAGCCTGCTCGACAAGAGCTAGATCAAATTGGAAGAATTATGAATCAACTACTTGCACCCGCATCGATATTGACACGGCCTGAATATGATACTACTTAATTATCGGTGCTGAAGCTCAACACCCTTATTCAGATGTATCGCTCAGAGTCCCTGCAGCATACGTCTTCACACCGAAGCTACGGACTGATCTTTACTGACAGATCGAAGAGCGACACAATTTCTGGCTCTGCATTACTCCGTGATAACGTTATTCGAACATTCCACCACCAACCCGGGATTCTGAGTTCACACGCGAGCTGATCGCAATGACAATAATTGTTGTGCGTTGAAACATATCATGTATTTGTAGCATGCAGACGTCCCTAGCAGTCTTTACCATTTCATAGGTTTTTCTTCATGGAACCAGCCGTCGCGGAATATTCTTGTCTGGCTGTACTCAAGGCAGCTTGTAAAACTGCACAGTTGTGCTGGATTCCTGGTCATGCTTGGATTGCGGAAAACGAGTTGGGCGACCTCGCGGCTAAAGGCAGGTCGCACGAAGCAGCCGTGCCTGTTTTATCCCTTCCGGTGACCAATTACAACACAATTTACTCATCTGCGTATTCCAAATAGCAAAGCATGCGAAGCTCGAAACTCGGGAACATGATGCAGACTACTAAACCTAAATTAAAAAATGGTCATCATCGCAACGTAAGCTGAGAAAGGAGGCGACATTGTCGACTGAGAATTGGTCTGCTCTGCTGTCTTTTGCTTCCCGCGATGCAAGCACGAACCACCGCGGTGTCGTCGATGTCGCACATGTCTGACAGTTCGTCACGTCCTGTACTGGTGTCTGAGGTAGCCACACGCAGTGCCTGGTCTTATCCTACCCAACTGTTGGACATACGTGTTGGTCACCGTTTTTTTTTTTTTTTTTAATTTTATCCGAGTTGTTGTTGGGGAGGCTTGAGGAGTACCATTGTAACAGTATGACACTAGCTGGTGTGGGGGGGGGGGGACAACGCCGGATCTGCAACTCTGCAGAACACGTGACGCCAAGTCCACACCGTCAACATGTGGAGCACGACCCCAAAGATGCGTCGTTGCAAGCTGAGCACACGGACGAGCATCACCTCAGCGCAGCACAAGCCCTACGGCCTGAACTGCGCCGTTTCTTCTGGACTTCGACGCAAAAACTGCGCCATTTTAATCCGAAGCGAGTTACGTGGAAGGGAATAAATGAGTCATGTCGATGTTCGCAGTGCCTCGCGGAGGAGTAAAGTAAACTGAAGCCCGTAAACATCTGGGTGACGTTCACCCGCCACCCCCTCGCCTGCAGCACATTATCGTCACTATTACGTACTGAGTGTTCACGTACGCATTCACATGGGCGCAAAATGACCCTTGATGTAGACGCGCCCCTAAACTCCAATCCACCACCACGTACGCATTCACTAAACGTGCATACGTTTCCATACGTACGCACATACGCATGCACACGTATTCACTATTGCACCACATTATTATGCAAGCTTCCTCTGACGTATGTTTGCCTTACACTTGCTGGCAAACCCCACTCGCTGCAATATAACCAGAGCAGTTGAAGCGCCCGAAAACGCAAACAACTTTAAAGGCGGCGCGAATGACCATGGTCCGGAACGCATTTAAACATCTCCCCCCACCCCCTGTTCACCGCGTCACACGTGGACTGTCCGGCGCCTGACTTTGGCGTCACGTTGACTGTCGTGGTGACCAGTCAGCCGCTTCCCGTGCCGGCGCCAGAGCCGCGACCTTGTGGGCCCGACGGCCTCCCTCATCAGGTCGAAAATGGGCCGCTGCGATCTTGTCGTTCACTCCATCGTCGACTCCGGTCATCAAAGCTGCGAGCGCAACAGCTGGCAGCCGGCAGCCGCGGCGGCCACGTATGTCTGGGCCGCCGTCGGAGCCGACGCGTCGCAGTTTAATTGGCTGGTGGGCGTGCTCGCGCCATGGCTCGTTATGCCACTGGTCTGGTCTCGAAACATCTGGCTACGCTGCGCAGCGTGCGGCACAGTGTCATCCTCCGCGTTACGCCCGGGCGATGAATTTTGTCGCAGGGAACTGCCGGTGTCGCTTTCGTGATGAGATCGTATAGATCTGGGAGTTCCATACAGTGTGTTTTGCAATTGAATGCAACATGCATTGGCATTGGAAGACGAGCAAGGTTGGCTGCTTTCCGAATTTCCACAATGGCTCTGACTGTTGAAGACGCAGCCGGCGCTGAAGTAGCCGGGTGGAACACTGTGGTGCCATCTCGCCAGCCTCCATCCCACCGTGGCCGGCGGAGATGAGCCCTTGAGATGGTAAGGCGACCACCCCATCGATGTGGCCGCGATGCATGCGGAGCAAAGCAAGGAAACTATTTTATTGCGGGTGCATCGTGTATAATTGCTGTGCTTGAGTGGTTTACTATTCGAAACAGCGCCGTCAGGGAACATCAATCTGTTTTTTACTTTTTAATGGCGGTTATGCCATTTCGCACGAACGCTTTGCCTTTGTGGCCGGTTTCCACCTTCGACATCAACCAGCTAGAGCTTCCCGGAGCTCCTTACATCTAATTGTGGGGTTAACCTCCCCCGAATCTCGCTTTCCGGTGCTCATGATCTGTAAATGTCTGGTGCCTTCCACCAGAGTATCGTGGCTACGGGCAATACGGAGAAAGGTGTCCTGCGCATCCTGAGGATCATCCCAGTATTTGGAGCAACACCATTTGCTTCAAGCCGATACTGGTACGACGCAAGTCTGTGGAACGAAGCCTCTTCCCGTTCACATCTGATCGCTAGCAATGAACGCTGTTGCAACTTGTTGCGGTGTTGGTTTGTTGCGCTACAAAGCTTCCTTTCGGGGACGAGTAGCCTAGGGGTAAGTCGCTCGTCTGACAATCGAAAGGTTGTGGATTCGAATCTCACCTGTCGCTACTCTTCGCCCGCGACCAATCGGCGTGAGAAATTGGCGACACTACATGGCTCAACGGTCGTTGTGTCGTAAACCAATAACCAACCAAGGCTTCCTTTCGTGGATTTGCTTGGAAAATATGGAGAACCTTAGCAGAATTAGTGCACTGTGTACTCGCCTGGGTAGCTTGGCAGGTGGGCGAATGGGGCCTTGTAGGCAGATGCATCTTCGGTGCATGTGCGATTAGTTCTGGTGTTAGAGGTATAACGTTCTGGTTATTTCTGGTAGGGCATACGTACAGTTGAAGTCACATGCCATGTTGGCAAGGCGGTATTTATTGTCGCGTACATGCATATGGCGACCTCCAGGCGAAGAACGTCGAGCTCTGGTACATAATGAAGCGTCCGTCTACCGGCTGGTATCGACTGGCTAACGTTAACTCCCCTGTTGTCATTACTTGGGTTCATCCGTCACCGTCAATTAGCGTTACACTGCTTAAACGACTTATACCCCAACCATGTTGCTCAAACTACACGCAGCGGGGCGGGGGTGGCCGAGTGGTTAAGGTGTCGGGCTATGGGTACCAAAGGTCCCGGGTTCGACACTAGCGCCACCCAGGACATTTCCCAATCCCGCGGCCCACCGGCGAAACAGTGTGGGCGGCGCCATTAGCCGTGATTGTGCATAAAGTGTGTCGTGAACCACCCAGTAAACAAACAACAACAAACTACACGCAGCCACATTGAGGTGGCCTTGAAACAACACGTCCAGTAGTGTTCGGAGTAGGGAGGCTGCAGTGCGCGGCCGGACGTGACCGCAGTGCCGGTGTCTGCACGCTGCTGGGGACGGGCCGAGATGCCGTGCTGCGCATTTCGGTACGTGCCGGCTCCTTTCACTGGGCGTTGGACGCGCCGGCCGCCGCCGTTGCGCGCCAGATGCGCGCGGGCGCCACCCGTTACGTCACCGCAACTCCGCAGTACGGCGCGCCGGCTCCGGCTTCGGTCCGGCCGGCACGCGCTGTAATCCATCCGGCACGTGGCCGCCGACGGCCCGGGAAGGCCGGCCCGCACAAAAACACCAGCCGGCTGGCCGGAGACTGGCCGGAGACTGGCCGGAGACTGGTGGCATCGTGTGCTGGCGACCCTGGTCCGACGAGACCCGTTGGTGGGGAACGCGTTGATGTGTCGGTTGATTGTTTCGTTGGCTAGTTCGTTGGTTAGTTCGTTGGTTAGTTCGTTGGTTAGTTGATTGGTTGATGATTAGAGTTCAGGGGCGCATCGACTGCGTGTGTTGTACAGCACTCGTTGGCGTACAGCACGCTGCGAAGAAAGAAAACCCGACTAAGTTAGGAAATTCGTAGTCGTACATTTAGGTTTGAACGTGCGCCGCGATCAGCCCGTTTGAACAGTAGTCCGGCCGATTCGACACAATGGCGTCAAGCACGAGTGGGCTTCTCTTGCAATTGGCTGCACTGATTTTGAAATGTGCATTGCATTGCTGGATAAGGTGCCACTGCCGTGACATTTATGATGCCATGCCAAATTGCCGAAATCGATTTTTTGCTTTCTCGATCCCACTCGATCCTACTCGTTGGCTGAAATGTTTGCAATTTTTCTTCAAGTGTCCAAACTGGACGACACGATATCTAAATTTAACACTTTGATCCGTTTCCAGTGGAGCGATTCCCGTGTGAGTATCTGGCACGACCTTCGGCATGTTATAGGAGCTGTCGTATATCACGCGGCTCGACACGTCTCTGAAGTGTTGCAGCAGCACTGCGGGGAGCAACTGGCACTACCAGCCAGTTGCTCCCGTGACTGTTTGCTTATCAGGGCTCAGGGTCACGTCGCCTGCCAAAGTTATTCTGCGCGCACGGCCCCTGTGGTGTATGCTCCAGAAGAGTTAATTCGGGCGACTCGACTCCACAGTCACGCTTTTGAAATTATGAACTTGCAATCGGTGCGCTCTTAGCCGAAATAGTCGATCTGTGATCTGTCTGTGATCTGTGATCTGTGAAATAGTCGTTCCGAAATAGTCGATCTTGCAAACTGTAGTCGTTTGCTTCGACGGCGTGAGTCGCTTATTCACTTAGAATCTCTGGTTCGTTTCATTTTTTCATTTTGGTCTCCGGTGATTTTGACTTCAGTATTTCCTCGGCAGTGCTTGCAGTGCTTCTTTGAAGGGAGGCGTATGTGGCGGTGCGCCCCGTGTGCGCGCACCTTTCCAGGCGCTTCACGCCGCGACGAACCGGGCCTGACTGAGCGCAGGAGCCAGGGTAGGCCGTCCTGAGGGGTGCGGGACTATTGGGGGGCCGTCCTGAGGGGTCCGGAGCTCTACGTAAGGCAGCGCTACACCGCCAGCGCTGCTCCTCAATCGTTCATCACCCGTGATGAGCTCTGTAGTGGCATCATTATCCATTGTTTAATGCCTTGCGATGCAAATGCTGATGCGCGCCAAATGGCCGACATCGGTCGGCCGATTCTCCTCTCGTGTTGAGCGTATTCGGGCAACAACAAGGCGTACTCGATCGGGCCAGCTGGCGCGCCTACGGACGGTGTGTCGACACTGTAGCGCGGCTTTCTCGCGCGTCACGACCGAGCCCGACTCGTCGCCGGCGCGTCTGTTTGTCGCAGCGGCTGTGTCGCACGCGCCGTGTCGCACGCGCCGTGTCGCACGCGCCGTGTCGCACGCGCGTGTTGCACGCGCCGTGTCGCCCAGCTCGGTCGAGCTTTCACCGCCGGCCGTCTCGGCGGCGGTCGGGACGCGCCCGCCGACGCCGGCCGGGCTGTGACGGCCGTCACGGCCGCTGCGTTACAGGGTCGCCGCCGGCGGCGTGCGGCCACCCTGCGTCTCGCGCTAGTGTGCCAGGTGCCGCCGAGTGTACTCTGGCGGCTCGCTCAAGTGTCGCCCGTTTCGTTTGTGGGTGGGGGGTGTGTTTCCGTTCGAGTTGTTCCCAGCCGCCGTTTTTAATCATGGTGTGAAGTGAGTGTGTTAGTTCTGGAAGGGCGGTAACTGCGACCAAAGTCAACTGACTCGGGCCAGCGACCCGATCAGTGTTGTCCGGCCCGTTAGAATTCGAAATGTGAACGATTGCAGGACAAGTCGCCAAGGTGTGATCGCCACACCCTTCCAAGCTTGATTAAGATGGGTGGATATGGTTATGGATGGGCCAGATTAAGAACCTGAGATTGATGTATATATATGCATATATATATATATACTTCTCATAGTCCAATATGGTCACAAATGTGAGTGTCCGAGATTACAGACGTCAGTTATGTGCTAGTGATCCGACTTTAAAATGAAGGTCGCATGTACATTATAGAGCTATTTTCTATGGGTGCCATTGAAAACACTTTGTTCAGAAAGCAGAACGATGCCAAAGCACGTTATGAGGTCGCAGAGGTTATATAGATATGCACGCTGGTCTAACTTTGAAGTGCAGATTTTCGTCCAATGAAAATCCCCGTTGGTTTTTTTTTTTTAAATGTTCAAGTGCAAACTCCCCATTTCTGTATAAAACACTTTATCACGCAACACATTTCAGTTCCAAGCACGTTTAGCCAAACATGAATCGTGAACACAACTGGTGTGTATGTACAACATGTGCATGACGCTCCGCAACTTACAGCACTATTCGAGGTGGAGGCATGCACACCAATTACGAACACAGCGTTCATAGCGGTCGGCATTTGCAGAGATATCATACGCTCTTTTCATCTCCACATTTCCATTACTCTCTGGGTCGGCGGTGGCTCAGTGGTTCAGCTGAGCGTCTGAAATGCCACAAGTACTGGGTTCGGTTCCCAGCGGTGCCCGCCCTTCAGGGTGAGAGGCGGGCGACGCAGTATATCAGAACGTGTCTTAAAGCCCCAACCAACTAACCAACCAACCCATTACTCTTTCCATTGAATGGCACAGCGATGAAGTATCTACATGCCCTTCCGTTAACGCGCGAGCCTAGTAACCGAGCAGCAAGTTTATAAGCCACACTACACATGCCGGACACTGAGACGAAGAACAATTCCATCTTAGTGCTGATGCGTGATCGCAGTTTTCAAAGAATGCCGAAATGGTTCAGGTTTGCCCATCTGGTGGGCGTTGGTGGCCGGCGCGATGTGCCGCAGGCTTGCTGACCCACCAATTCCACCACGTGCATTTTTGCCGTACACGGCAAGAACAAAATCAACTCTCATCTGATACTCCAATCATTCTGGTAGCTACAAATATTTGCAAAGCTACGTTTGCTTTGATATTTTCCAACTGTCACCATCAGATAAGTAGTGGACCTTCTGCAGTTCTGAATACATCTGCCGTATGCCAGAGTGAACGCAGACTGAAGCATAGCAATTTCAGTCGCGCTATGTCTTTGGGATTCAGAGTGCACACACCACTCTTATATGAATCGCTGATGAACACCGCTGATTGATGAAAAGTGCATTGCATGCACTCGGCCTAGCATATATTGAAAATCCGGTGGTAGCGCTCTAATTTCCATCCTAAAAGGCAGTCTACAGTTCGCAGTGATCGCCAAAGGTATTCGCTTTCGTCCTGCTCATCTCGTGCCTTCTGCGTCCCGTTCGGTTATAACATCCCTCCTCCCAGAACACAACCCACTAATGCCGTCGGGCTCGTAAAACTAAACCACTTTGCTGTTTAACGCCCGTTCAGAGACGTGCGTAGCCGCAGCGGCCTCCACCAACACTTCCGGAAACGTCATAACTCAGTGGGGACGGCCGCGGGAAGGTGATACATCACTCACGCGTCAGCGGGCCCCGGCAACACAAGATCGCGCCGTGACGAAATCTTACAAGGCACGTTAGCGCCGTGCTATCGTAAGGAACAAACCGTCCGGATGCGACCTGTGACCTTTCGTGACGCGTGTATGGCCTTGTTGTTCCCAACAGAGTGCTCCCGAACGGTACTCGTACGGAATGCGTTGTGCAATGCACGCCCCGAACTTCGGCTTAGAGGCGGGTCGCTCGCCCAACGCGACTACTGTGACCTCTGATGCAATTCGATTTGATAGCATCGTGATTTATCGGCAGAAGGCTTTAAAACGAGGCCATATCTGCCACTGCATACGAATCCATAATATCTAGGCCAGGCCATTGACCCATGTGTAACTGTTTGCCTCTGGCGTGCTTGACTAGTACCTTTGTGTAGTAGCTTTTAAATAGCATCCATACCAGCTGTGCTAGTCACGTAAATTACATAATCTGGAAGTCATGTCCGGCACAAACGCTTGGCCTCTGCACTACATTATCGATTTGGCTTTGCAAAATGCTAATCGGATGAACAGTGGATTCGGCACTTACTAGGCAAGCAATGCAAAATGCGACTATTAAAACGTCACGAAGTCGATGAAGAGCCCCGTAGTCATGAAATCAAAAGTTAAGTTAGTAGATCATGCTTATTTGCATTGCATTGCATTACATTCATTGCGTTTAATTGCATTGCATTTTCATTCCATTGCAGCTACCATTAAGATTAATATTATTTTCTATTTGAGCCTTCTCGGTGACCCGAAATTTGTATGACCTGTATCTCGTGATCCTTTGACTTCCGAGCCGAAATGTCTTTGAATGGCAATATCGGCCGTAGATGTGCATCCATTAAAAGCATCAAAATCGGAGGGTGTGATGAACTTTGTAGGGCGTACCTTGGTGAATTGTCCCGAGAATTACCCATAGGCATAACAAATTTGACAAAATCGGTTGAATTTTACATTTATCTTCCTCTTCCGTGAGTCAAATCCATCAGCTAGATGTCACAGCGTCTGTTAATCCAGTCAGCGTCGGAGCATATCTTGTATCGTATTTTTCTTGGTTATAAATTCATTAGATTGTATTTGAAAGACACTATTATTGAACGCCTCTCACCCTGGCTGGAAACCTGACGGCATCGCCCCTATCCGTTGTCGCACCAAATGGCGATTGCAGCACGTCATCTCCCCGACCTGTTTTTCTTTTTCTCCGGTCGTCGCTGATGTTTGACCTGCCCGAAGTGAATGTGCTTCGGCAGTAAATTACAATGTGGCTGTCGCCTCTCACTGAATCGCAATGCAGCTGCACGCAGTAGTGGAGTAGGTCATGGGCCAGTTACACAACAGACCATCGCTCCGCAAAAACACGACAGTGTCGCATACTCTACCGATGGCAAAACGTGGACTGTCGACTGACACATCACCGAAGGAATGCTTTTGCGCCCTACTCGCATTGACTCCTCGACCTTGTGAAAACACAGACTGCGGTGCCGTAGGCAATCTAAATCCGTGACCCCAATGTCTCGTCATGGTATGCGGTTGCGTCCGACCGTACCCACACCCCCCCCCCCCCCCCCCCCCCACCCCCACCCCCCGCTCGCCGTCGGTCCTCCATATGGGGGCCGGCGCTCGTCACGGCACAAGGTGCTGACGTTTTTCCCACCCAACTTTCACTGCGCGCTGCTATTGGGATGTCTGAGAGTGGAGCCCCGATGACGTCACGGCCGCGTGACCTCCAGGGTCGCCTAGCAGGGGCTCTGGATGTGTTATCTGCGTGGCTCATGTCGGGTGGTGGAGCGCTAGGATGTGTTATCTGCGTGGCTCATGTCGGGTGGTGGAGCGCTAGGATGTATTATCCGAGTGGTTGATGTTGGGTGGTGAAACGCAGGATGTTACCTGTGCGACTGACGTTGAGTGATAAAGCGCCAGGATGTTACCTGTGACTGATGGTGAGTGGTAGAGTGCCAGGATGCTACCTGTGGCTGAGGATAGATGATAGAGCGTTACGATGTTCCTTGTGACTGACGTTGGGTGATAAAGCGTCAGGATGTTGCCTGTGACCGAGGGTGGGTGGTAGAACGTCAGGATGTTACCTGTGACTGACGTTGGGTGATAAAGCGTCAGGATGTTATCTGTGACTGACGTTGGGTGATAAAGCGTCAGGATGTTGTCTGTGACTGAGGGTGGGTAGTAAAGCGCTAGGATGTTACCTGCGTAACTGACGGGTGGTGAAGCGCCATGTTTTATTGCATGACTGATGTTGCGTAGTGAAACACTAGGAACTAGTTTTGGTCCTGTTAAGTGGTCCACTGCCACTTTAGTGATCGACACCTGGCCACTTTTCTGCACTCAACATGGGACGATATACGGTCCCCCGGCGTTAGTCATGGTTCATGCACGCATTGTCCTCTCCCCAAAAATTGTAAATCCATAGCCGACGGTTATTAGGTGGTGTCGGATGCTGGAATTCAACCAGCACGCAAGTGTCTAGCTGTTCTACCCGAGTGAAGCGAGTCTGAATGCTCAGGTGAACCAAAAAGGAACCGATTAATTTGACATTTCATGAACTTGAAGCACTGGTCTACAACGTAAACATGGGGATGACATTCCAGACATCGCCGAACAAGTCTTAGCTTAACAAGGCTTAGCTTCCTTCTCGGATGCATCGCGCTTTCATTGTTTACCTGAGCATAGTGAGCACACCGCACAAGTACTTGCTGACTCAAGTAATCGTCTCGTGTAGCCTTTCCTGGACCGATTTCCGGTGAAGTAGTATTGAATGACATTTGAAATGGACATTTGATTAGCTCGTTGTTCTCAGTCGGCTGTTTTGCTTCAGTTCCTGGGACGGACGGAGGTGGACCAGCCCAAGGGCATCGAGGTGGTCAAGGAGGGCATCAGGAAGCTGCAGTTCGGCCAGGAGATCAAGAAGTCCGAGTGCTCCAAGCTGCCCAAGAGGGAGCTGACCATATCCATTAATGGCGTTGCGATACAGGACCCAAAGTCCAAGGTGGGTGCGCAACTTTGCGGAGATTCCTAGCACTGCTTTTCAATGGTGTTCTGATTGGCGCACGTGATGCATGTTGGTTCCATCTATTCCAAGTATTCGATCATGTTTTTGTTTGTCATTGATGTTTTACATGCAACTTGAACTTTTAATTGAGTAGAATGTCGTGAAAGTTGGATGGATTGCTCCTGGGCCTGTGGTCAAACAACTGATGGTTGGTCAACCAGTAAGTCTTGACGGTGGCGACTGCTGTCACTTTCCGTTTGATATTTCATTTTTTGCCTAGCGTATGAGTGAAGGCCACGTAGATGTTTGTCATCACATGTGGATGTGATGTGATTGCCAAACAAAATATCATTGTTCTTTTATGTGTTATTTGGATCCCCTGGCTTGGTAAGATATATCCAGCCTTCCCCTCATGGGGGAAACATTGCACATGCCGCACATATGTGGTTCTGGTGCCGTACATCCAAATTCGGAAATCTCTTAAATCTTTTCGTAAAATCCTAATAGACCCCAAAGCTCGCGGTTTTCGCATCCTTAGTTCGTTACCCGGGCCTCTAGACGTCACTACTGCTGCGGGTCATGTTGCGCCAGTCTTCGTCGCATCCTATGCTGCCAAACATTCTCCAAATATTCTCGCCCCAAAGATGTCGCATTCCCTTCCCGGACCGGCCTACTGGATCCGCCCCCTGTTACACTACCATTGACGTGGCTTCAGCACCTGGGCCGAGATGTCTGTGACCTCGAGCTTCAATTGTGGCGGCCAATGACACCAGCCGGGAACTCCTGTCAAACGCCCTCTGAATTGCGGGAGATGCATTTGCGTTCACCTGCACACCTTTCTGTTTACCTTCTCGGGTCTGGCTGAACCTCCTGTCTGAAGGTGGCCATGTGTTCGCCTCATTTGCCCAGCGAACACCTGCTGCGCTGCAATTGCGCCTGCGCCATCTGGTGACACCAGGAAACCGTCATCGGCGACAGATGGGGCTTTTCACCTTTGATCGGAAGTTGCGCAACGACAGCGCAACGCGGGTCTAAATGCGGAGTCAGTGTTGGGCAAGCGCAACTGGGCGGTGGTATGGGCGACTACTCTGTGTTTGTGCATGCATGACTGGCTGCTCTTGATGCTCGCTCGCTGCCTGGGTATGGCGTAGGAATGTGGGGGAAGGGGAGGAGACAGCCCACCAAACTCGTATTTGGCAACCGTAACCATTAATCCTGGAGGCGGCCGGAAAATAATGTACGAAATAATAAGTGGTTTCCACATGTCTCAGACGTTCCTCGTCTCGCGAGGAGAAGTGCCGAGTCACTGGAAACACACCACTTCCTGCAAACACTCGTCTCTCACCAGCTGCTGCTGCTGCTGCCGGAGCCGCGCGTATTCATGGCTGTGGTTACCCCGACAGGAGATCCTGTACCAGTACCCCCTGCACCGGATATCCTACTGCGCGGACGACAAGGGCGAAAAGAAGTTCTTCAGCTTCATCGCGAAAGAGGCGGACAGAGATGTACACTCGTGCTTCGTGTTCGTCAGCGACAAACTGGTGAGTCTACTCTGAGCGCCAACGGGAAGATGTCGGCGTCATCGTCCACACGAACTTGTCTCCAATGCTACACATTGTCCACACGAACTTGTCTCCAATGCTACACATTGTCCACACGAACTTGTCTCCAATGCTACACATTGTCCACACGAACTTGTCTCCAATGCTACACATTGTCCACACGAACTTGTCTCCAATGCTACACATTGTCCACACGAACTTGTCTCCAATGCTACACATTTCGACACCACAGGAGGCAGCTTGGAGGTAGGAGACTCGGCTCATTGCAGTGCCCCGATGCCACCAACTCGCATGCGAATGTCTGAACGAATATTTTCGTCTTGATGATTGGTTACTGGTTCGTTTCTGTTTCGCCGTGACACAAGGTGTCAGAGTATTCACATGTGTTCTAGCCGGCGTGGTGCATGGTGTTGGTCGCACAGTCTCGGATAGTGCAGTGCGCTGAAGAAAAGTGTCTGCTTGACAGGGTGAGCTTCCACGAAGCCGCATGTGTGCGAGCACCGAACTACTGTCACCATGGCAAATAAATATGCCCTTAAGCTGCGCATAAAATACGACTCTGAATGGGTCGTGTAACGTGATGTGCTAGCAAAGGCGTTTGACTACCGATTCGGGTGAAAGTAAAAGTTGGGCCCACTAAAATTGTTCGCAGCACGATTCCCGTCGCGCTTGTCATGTCATGTCATGGCGATGGAACATATGACCACTTCAAATTATGTCGTCAATCGACGGCGCTTTTGTTAGCCGTTGCTCTTGATCTTGGCATTGAGGGAACTTGGCCTTGGATCTGAGGTGAAACGTGAACATGGAGTTGTTGAAAGTATCCACTGGGCTAAAGTACTAAAGTGATACGGCATGGTTCCGGCTGTGATCAGTGAGAGACTTCGCCGAAGTCCTCGAGCCGGATCAAGCGGCTGAGCAGTCCAGCCTCACTCGAACCTTGGTTTGGTATGCACTCAATGATCATGCCCAGCTACATGACTTCTGTAATCGAAGCGTCCGTAACTAACGATCATGCCCTGC
Organism: Imbricaverruca yamaguchii; assembly: GCA_034440575.1. NCBI lineage: Eukaryota > Metazoa > Arthropoda > Thecostraca > Neoverrucidae > Imbricaverruca > Imbricaverruca yamaguchii. The sequence goes on from JAOTOL010001592.1 coordinate 1,162,968, forward strand.
ACATGTGATTGTTGAGGACATCACTAATTCGCAGCCACCCAAACTCCGCACGAATCACAGCCACATTCTGGTCTGAAGACATCTGCAACGCCGTGAACGGCGAAAGCGGTTTTTCCTTTGCAAAACTGGACGGCACGCGTGCGGGACGTGCGCAACGGCACGTCCCGTCGCTGCGCACTCGGCAGCGCTTCTCGTCGTCCGAAACGCAGCGTCGGTGTGCGGGCATCGCGCAAACGTGCTCAGTGCTCGCTGGACCGTGCACTCCGCCGAACGCAGCCACCAGGTAGCGAGTCCCTGCGGCCACTCCGGCCACTCCGGCCGCTCCGGCGCACGCGAGTCGAGGAGCCGCCAGGCCGCTGCGGACGGGGTTGCCCCGCGCCGGCCGACTCGCCGCTCCTGCAGCGCGTTGCGCTACTCGCACAACCTCGTGCGAGTCGAGACTGGTTCACGGGAGGCACCGTCGTCCGTGGACTGCTTCCCGGGAGGCTCCGTCGTCCGTGGACTGCTTCCCGGGAGGCCCAGTCGTCCGTCGACTGCTTCCCGGCAGACCCCGTCGTCCATGGACTGCTTCCCGGGAGGCCCCGTCGTCCGTGGACTGCTTCCCGGGAGGCCCCGTCGTCCCTGGACTGCTTCCCGGGAGGCACCGTGTCCGTGGACTGGTTCCCAGTGGGCCCAGTCGTCCGTCGACTGCTTCCCGGCAGACCCCGTCGTCCATGGACTGCTTCCCGGGAGGCCCCGTCGTCCGTGGACTGCTTCCCGGGAGGCCCCGTCGTCCCTGGACTGCTTCCCGGCAGGCCCCGTCGTCCGTGGACTGCTCCCCGACAGGCCCCGTCGTGCGTGCCTGGGCGAGATGGTCGCCTGGCGCTGCGCCGGTGGCCTGGGCGCGGTCGGTGTCCGGGTGGTCGCGGCCGTCGGGTTGGCCAACCGTGCGGTCTCCACGCAGCGGCGGGCGGACCGAGTCAGCGCCGTTGCAGTCGTGAAAGTGCGACGCGTATGCCGTGCTGGAGTCGGTGCGCCGGGCACGCGCCGCGCGTCCGCTACACAGCTGGTGACCGGGCCCTGCCTCCGTCACACAGCTGGTAACCGGGCCCCGCGTCCGCCACACAGCTGGTGACGGGGCCCGACGTCCGCCACACAGCTGGTGACCGGGCCCCGCGTCCGCCACACAGCTGGTGACGGGGCCCGACGTCCGCCACACACCTGCTGACGGGGCCCGACGTCCGCCACACACCTGCTGACGGGCCTCGCGTCCGCCACACAGCTGGTGACCGGGCCTCGCCTCCGTCACACAGCTGGTGACCGGGCCCGACTTCCGCCACACAGCTGGTGACCGGGCCCGACGTCCGTCACACACCTGTTGAGTGACCAAGTTCGAGGTCTCGCGCAGCACGCCCGATGCCCCGGATCTCGTCTAGCGTCCCGTTCGAAGCCCAGTTCCGACGTTTGACGTCCACGTGCCTGTCCCGTAGCCACGGCCGGCGTTCCGGTCCAATTGTTAGTCCAGATAGCAAACCTGACCTCGCGAAGACTCGTGAGTACCTATAGTGTATAGATGACCGGAGGGCGTTCAATGAACACGATCGCCATTCACATGCCGTCAACATACAAGTTCACAACATGCACGCACTTAACGACTGGCGTATTGACAGCTACAGAGCCACGGACATCGCAAAACGTTGGAATGACACGATTGTTTGACGGGGAGCAACAGGATTCTGGGAACTTGGTGAACACATGCGCTCATATGGCACGGTGACTGGCACGGATGATGACGCGTCAGTCACCGTGACGTGTCGACACATCACGGATGATATGTCGACCGACCCCGCTCCTGTCGGAGCTGGAACGCTCCGATCTGGATGCCGATTTTGTGCGGAACTGCGGCTGCCGTCGGTGTGCCGCCCACGTGCTGCCATCTATGATCGCGTGAAGGCAACTAGGCGTTAAACCTTGGCGCCAATATCGCCCGCGGCGCATGAAATGCAGGTCTTAGTCGCTGAAGTGCCCCCTCACCTCCTGCCCGAAAACTGTCTGGCGGTGGTTCAGCAGAAGGTCTGTCGATATCAGTTTTGCAACAAGTTGGCGATCGATTTTATGGCACGTCTTATATATTTATAGATCAAGATTTGTGGGCCCATTCGTTGACTATTTCGGCGGCTGCGAGCCGGTCTCGGCTGACTCAGCGTCGTTTTTGACGCCCGGCAAGAGCGACGACCAGGCCGGCTGACTGGTGAATGGTGATCGTCGACGCCGGCCGGCCTTGACACCGCTGGTCGGACACACGTGTGTACAATGCACGAACGGCAACGCTACGCCATTGGGCGGCATTTCAATAGCGCGCAAACGCGCGGCAGCGTTTGACCGCCGTGACAGTACTGACTGGCAAACAATGGAAGCGTCGCGGCGGGGGGCCACCGCTGGGCGGAACTGCCAAGCTGAAAACAGACGGGCCGCCGCGCCAGCTCGCTCGCCAGCGAGTCTGGCGCGGCGCGCTCGGGTGTCCCCCGCAACGCACTGAGCCGACAGCGGACGTCGCAAACACGGCGCCGATTTTCGCCGGCGGTGCGCCTCCGCCCGCCCGTCGGCCGCCAGTCGAAGTCGTGCGCTCGGTGGGCGGCCGCGGCGACTAGCGACGTCGCCATGGCGAGCCCGAGCTCCGGCTGTGACGTCCGCAGCTCTGTCCGCAGCTCTGTCCGCAGCTCTGTCCGCAGCTCTGTCCGCAGCTCTGTCCGCAGCTCTGTCCGCAGCTCTGTCCGCAGCTCTGTCCGCAGCTCTGTCCGCAGCTCTGTCCGCAGCTCTGTCCGCAGCTCTGTCCGCAGCTCTGTCCGCAGCTCTGTCCGCAGCTCTGTCCGCGGCTCTGTCCGCAGCTCTGTCCGCAGCTCTGTCCGCAGCTCTGTCCGCAGCTCTGTCGGCAGCTCTGTCGGCAGCTCTGTCGGCAGCTCTGTCGGCAGCTCTGTCGGCAGCTCTGTCGGCAGCTCTGTCGGCAGCTCTGTCGGCAGCTCTGTCGCCAGCTCGGGTCAGCAGCTCGGGTCAGCAGCTCGGGTCAGCAGCTCGGGTCAGCAGCTCGGGTCAGCAGCTCGGGTCAGCAGCTCGGGTCAGCAGCTCGGGTCAGCAGCTCGGGTCAGCAGCTCGGGTCAGCAGCTCGGGTCAGCAGCTCGGGTCAGCAGCTCGGGTCAGCAGCTCGGGTCAGCAGCTCTGTCGGCAGCTCGGCGACCGCGGTCTGCACCGCGCCCGCTTATGGCCGCTGCCAGACGAAGGCAGTCGACGCGCCCGTAAGCCCAAATAACCAACCAACGTCTGGCCGGACGTCCGTCCGTTCGTGGGAGGGCGGCGCTCAGCACGACTGCCACCCTGCAGACCGTGCCCTGACGTCGACTTGGTGCGGGCTCTTGTCGGCCTGCAGGCCGATAGTGCCGCTGGTCGATCCTCTTCAAAGTCGGCTGCCTACCACTGACCGTGCGCGTCTGACGGACCACACCGAACTATGACGGTTCGTTCCATCAGCAGTTGTGACCGCATCGCTACTTTATCTTCCCACGTTGCGAAGCAGTGACGCAATGGGATTTCGTTCGCCTGGTTGCGTTCCGACATTCAGCCGGTTAAATTAGTCACGGCACGCAACAGTCGCCACGTCAAGGCGCTCGCCTCCCTTCTGTCGCCCGACCACGAGCATCACTCGCCGTCTGTGGCCCTTCCCCTGGACGTCGCCTCTCACAGTGACCACCCATGGCTGCGCAACGGGTGCGCATCGCGACACGGGCGTAGCGCAGCACGTGCGAAATGCGACACGAGCGCGTGTGTTTCAGCCACCGCCGGTGGCTTGTGGACGTAGCGGTGATCGTGGGTACAGTTTGTGACCCGTGGACGTCCCAGGGGGTACAGTTTGTGGCTCGTGGTCGCGCCGGTGGGTACAGTTTATCGACAGTCTGTTGCACCTGTTCGACTCGCCAGGCACCTCTGACAAATCAAGTAATGCGCTGCAGTCGTGGCGGCGGAGGGCCTGTTCGATGTGCGATGCGCACGTGCACGTGCACGATTACGCAGTGAGATGACGCCTTGATGAATGCTGGTGGCATCGCTTCTTGTACGCTTGATGGAGCTGGCGGCTTACGCTGTCGGGGGGCGGACGCTGTTTTTGCGGTTCTGATTTTGCATAGAGATGAAGCTCTCGGTTGCCGTGTTCTCGGGATCGATATTCGGTGCAGTTGTTTTGCACCGAGCGGGGCTGAGTGAGATTCAGTCCAGTGCCGCTGTGTCCGGGTAATGTGACGCACAAGAACTTGACGCCAGTGGTCAAGGGGGGATGGAGGTGAGGGAGTCGGCGCTGGAATAATGTGTGCATGAGTCCTTGGAAGGACCGACATCACTATGCGCACAAGTTCTTGGAACGGCCGACAACGTTGTGCACACAAGGCCTTGGAAGAACTGACGTCACTATGCGTGCCGGTTCTTGGAAGGACCGATAACCTAGTGTGCACAAATCCTCAGGACCAACAGCATTGGGTAAATTTGTTGTAAAAGGAGTTTTTATAAAAATATGTTTCCCTTTGAAATACTATTTTTATGAATGTGTACATTGATGGGACAACTTATTTCTGTGCAGATGCTTACTTTTCAGGTTGTGAGCAAGATATTGACAACTTGGGCTTTGAGTATGGGAGTATGGGCAATATGGGATAAACGAATGTTATCAAAATACAAAAGCAACATAACTTAACCTAGCCTAACCTACTTTTGGAGATAAAAAAAAACATTTTAAAGAAAAATGTCGAACAATTCATTTCCGGAAAATTATAGAAATAAATGAAAAACTTAACCCAGCCTAACATAGCCTAGCATAAACTAAGCTGCTTTTGAAGACAAATATCAGTAATTATTTGTGCTTTTTCGAAACTTTGGGGTATTATTGTGCTTTAAGGTGGCAATAAGGAAGGTTTTTTTTTGCACTACTTTGTTTCCATAAAGCAAACAATTGGGTAAGGTTTGGTTAGGTTTGGTTGAAGTTGGACAATTATTCATTTGTTAATTTTATCGTTTTCTTTATTTGTACAGAAAATAAGTGGTCTCATTATCTTAGTCACCCTCTGAAGATGAAAAACACCATTAAAAGCAATAATATCCGTCATTGTGCAGAAACAGCAACAATATGCCTACCTTTCCTGGCAACACTTGCAGACTCTTGATTGTCGTTCAATCCTCCCTTCCATGAGCTTCCTAAAGTAAGCACTGAGGAGAAATAGGTCGCCGCCATTCTGTATGCCACCCATCAACCATGCCTTTTTGTGGTGCCCATCTGCCACGATGAATACTACCACGCCTCAAAAACTGCGATTTCCTTCGTGACGGCACTAATGCGCCGAACAAGAAAACTGCGCATCTGCATGTAGCTAATCGTCCAGTGTGCTGCGCACTCGTATCCAACTAATCTTCCAGTGTGCGCGCGCATGTCGGCTCGGCAAACCGGCTTATCCAGCTACGTAGTCTGACGGCCGCGTTCGGCATCGTATGGATCTCGGCTAGCGTGGGCGGAATGCGCATAATGTCTCGGAAAATTGGCACGCGAACTGTTACAAGGCTCCGAGACGCGGCCTTGGCGGAAGAGCTGTGCAGGCCGAAGGTTCATTGCTATGTTCCTCACGGCTGCTTTGTTAAAGTGCCATTTCATTGGCACGCTGTATTCGAATTACAAGTGGGCTTTCTAGGACAGGTCGCGCAGGCCACCCACTGATGTAGATTTGTAGATGTAGTTTTTGAAATATATAGTCATGATTGATCACGTTGTCTGTGTAGCAATGCTTGGTTCGGTATGTGGCATTGCGGATGTTGCACATGAAATGGCTACCTTCCAGAATGCAAATATTTTTGTTTGATGCGCTCACGTTTCACTGCGAATGTTCCGGTCACTAAGACGTCATCACCTGCTACATCAGATACTCCAGCTATCACTCTTTCCCGATGCAAAGGCACATCCCAGTGTGCCGCAACAACATGACCAGTGAGTGGCCCGCCGTTGCCCAGACCCACCTCGCCCGCAGGTTGGCAACACCGGGTGTCGAACCGGACGTGTGCAAGCTGATGTGCTATGGCGACATGCTGAACACTGAACACTGAACACTGAACACTGAACACTGAACACTGAACACTGAACACTGAACACTGAACACTGAACACTGGGTACTGGGCACTGGGCACTGGGCACTGGGCACTGGGCACTGGGCACTGGGCACTGGGCACTGGGCACTGGGCACTGGGCACTGGGCACTGGGCACTGGGCACTGGGCACTGGGCACTGGGCACTGGGCACTGGGCACTGGGCACTGGGCACTGGGCACTGGGCACTGGGCACTGGGCACTGGGCACTGGGCACTGGGCACTGGGCACTGGGCACTGGGCACTGGGCACTGGGCACTGGGCACTGGGCACTGGGCACTGGGCACTGGGCACTGAGCACTGAGCACTGAGCACTGAGCACTGAGCACTGAGCACTGAGCACTGAGCACTGAGCACTGAGCACTGAGCACTGAGCACTGAGCACTGAGCACTGAGCACTGAGCACTGAGCACTGAGCACTGAGCACTGGACACGCTCAAGCGACACCTTGTGTGGACCGAGGGTGCCACCCCCTCCCACCGGCCAGATTTTCGATAATTCGCCAGCAATTGACCTATCTGCGCGACGTGTTTCATCGACTTCAGCATCCCCACAACCTCCGCCGAGGAGAGGTCGTTATCAACGAGGTTTGCGCGAATTGCATGAACGGGGACGAGTCGTCTAGGCGTAAGTTGCCCGTCTCACAATCGAAAGGCTGTGGGTTCGAGTCTCGCCTTTCGCTACTCTTCGCCCGCGGCCAATCGGCGCGTGAGATTGGCGACGCTACATGACTCAACGGTCGATGTGTCGTAAAACCAACAGCCAACGAATTACATGAAGTGCAAGTCATGGGCTACAGAAAGATGAAAGTAGTTTAAAGCCTTCATGATGGGCTTTTATTATGGCGTGATAGCTATTTTATTCAGCTAAGAGCAAAGTTGATTAGTATCTCGGATGTCAAGAATGGGAATAAGGTGGTAAGAGTAGAGTTTTCGTCTGGTTTGATGAGACTTGGTTGCTAGCGCGCGGTGTTGGGATTTCAGCAGCTAAGTGGGCAGGGTGGACTCTTATCGAGATCGTGGGCTCGAATCCCTCAACTGACTGAATTACCGAGCCAATACGCGGCCAATTGGCGTGAGATGTTGGCGGTGCTATGCGACCTAGCAGTTGAATGCGCCGCAAAAGAGCCAGGTGGTTTTCCTGCGTCGTACTTGCTGTGCCAGGGAAGAAAGTAAGTACCGCCACGCTTCCGTACTGTCAGGATGTATAGGTCGTTCACACCGTGGCATCCTATAGTACCGCATGCGAGTCTCATCAAAGCAGGTGGAATATTGGTCGATTTCCTTTTTTCTTCCTTCTTACCCGTTTCATTCATGTTCCTCTCTCCTCTTCCTCTCCTCTGCTCATCAACTCTTAGCATATGTGTGTTTGTGCATTTTTACTGGCGTGCACTGGTCGGCGTTGCGCACTGTATGGCCTAAAGGGTTGGGGACGAGTATTTCAGGGGTAAGTTGCCCGTCTCACCATTGATTGTGGGTTCGAGTCTCGCCTGTCGCTACCGTTATGCCGCGACCAATCGGCGTGAGAGATTGGCGATGCCACATGACTCGGTTAGTTGGTTATTGGTTTTACGACACATCGACCGTTGAGCCAAGTAGCGTCGCCAATCTCTCACGCCGATTGGTCGCGGGAGAAGAGTAGCGACAGGTGAAATTCGAACCCACAGCCTTTCGGTTGTGAGACCAGCGACTTACCCCTAGGCTACTCGTTCCCGTACTACATGGCTCAACGGTCGACGTTTCGTAAAACCTAATAACCAACCAACCTAAAGGGTTGTGGTAGTGCTGAACGCGCTTGGGGACCCCGGTTGGGTCAAATCATGAGGGGATCTACAAGAGAACAGGCAGCCACCAAAGAGGGAGAAGGGGAGCGCGAACGCGCGAGAGGTCGCGCAGTATTTTATGGTTCCGCCCCCCGTGCATTACCCCCGCCCCCCCCCCCCCCGTACTGGTCCTTGATGGATGGATGTGAACCGCTTTTGGAACTGGAAATTCCCATCCTGGCGTTTGTCACCATTGCGTGCTTCCACCTGGCTTGCACGACGAACCGTGCTAAATGTGGCAATTGATGTAGCATACCGCACCATTAGATTAGTAATGTACGTCGCTATGTAAACTGATATCGACTATTCTGTGCCAGCCTAGCGTGAAACGTGGTACAATGTCGTCCGCTCCGGAACCAATGCAACGAGCACTGAAGTCATGATTTTCTCCAACATCTGACATGCTTCCATTCTTGCTTAGTGACCTAACTAAAAATTTTATGAAGGCCTTGTCATCTGAAATCACAGCAACCTGCCCGATATTCGTGACGTGTATCCAGTTCTGCTGCGCAGAAATGGATGATTTCAGTCCAACTCAAATAACTAGACTATTGCGTGAGAATTTCCCTGGAGGTGAGACTGTTATCTTACTGGAGGTCTGCTATTTTCCGCGACGTAATCATATGTGGTGCCGATATGCTATCTGTTCGTCTGCATTCGTGAACTTGACACGTGTGAGCATCAGCATTCCCGAAACCTGTTCGCCCGCCGTTGCCTCCCATGTGCGGGATGGGTCTGCGCCGGCAACTGCGCACCTCCGACCCGGCACCCCCGACTCGGCGACCTGCGACCGCACACGAGTGACCTCGCTGACCCGGCGGCGCTGTGTGCCCCCAGGCGGAGGAGATCACACTGACGATCGGGCAGGCGTTCGACCTGGCGTACCGCCAGTTTCTGGACACGTCCGGCCGCGACCTGGAGAACAAGAAGCAGATGATGATGCTGCAGAAGCGGCTGGCGCTGGTGCAGACAGAGGCCGAGGAGCTGCGGCGCCGACTGAGGGCCGTCGCCGATCTGGCCGGCCCCGACGCCGTCCAGGAGTACTGCAGGAAGAATCTGGTCAGTGCTGCAGACATGCTCTGGTCAGTGCTGCAGACATGCTCTGGTCTGTACTGCAGAAATCATCTGGTCAGTGCTGCAGAAATCATCTGGTCAGTGCTACAGAAGTACTCTGGTCAGTGCTGCAGAGATAATCTGGTCAGTGCTGCAGAAATACTCTGGTCTGTACTGCAGAAATACTCTGGTATGTGCTGCAGAAATAATCTGGTCTGTGCTGCAGAAATACTCTGGTCTGTACTGCAGAAATGATCTGGTCAGTGCTGCAGAAATGCTCTGGTCTGTGCTGCAGAAATAATATGGTGTGTACTGCACGAATAATCTGGTCTGTACTGCAGAAATAATCCAGTCTGTATTGCAGAAATGATCTAGTCTGTATTGCAGAAATGATCTAGTCTGTATTGCAGAAATAATCTAGTCGGTATTGCAGAAATAATCTAGCTTGTACTGCAGGCAGAATCTGGTCGGACAGTTTGGACAGCCTGCAATGGCACAAGATGGTATATTATAGGACACAAACGTGTCAGCCTAATGCCTTCATCAGGGGCACGTGTTACCATGATAAAGACATTAAGCTGAAGCGTTGGTGTACTTTCGTAGGATATATTATCTTGTGCCATTGCAGTCTGCATTTTACTTGTCCAGTTAACTAATAACAATGAAGTCAGTACCGCAGGATCTGGTCAGTACTGCAAAATCTGATCATTACTGCAGAAAGAACCAGGTCAGTATTGCAGAAAAGTGCGGTCAGTAGTGCAGAACGAATCTGGTCAGTACTGCAGAATGAGCCAGATCAGTACTGCAAAAGGAGCCAGGTCGGAGGTGCAGAAGCACCTGGCCAGTGCTGCATGACGAGGTTGGTTGATCAGAACACCCCTGAGCTGCAAATTCTAAGCACCCGGACAGTCAGACTGGTGAAGCTGGCAACCGGCCAGCAAGCCTTTGTTAGACATTCTTGGGGAGGCTTGATCGCCTCCAAAGCTAGCATTTTCAGGAAATCGTTATCTGCCAACGATTGACCGGAGTTAATCTAGATACCACGTGACGCCCTTCTTATGTCGGAATGAGTTAAACGCCACACGGCGCAAAATGTGTCTGGTGTCCAGTCGGCTTCAGTCTGTGTAGCCGACTGGCATTCTCCACCCTGGTATGGGTGCTAAATGACCTAGTAGTCGGCGCGCCCTTAAACCCAAATAATCAAATGAAACTCCACCCTGGTCACAATGACCCGCTGGGAGTAAGCTGTGGACACGGCCATGTGTCCCGTCATCCGTTCGTCTAAACTGGCCAAAAACGGACAAATTTGTGTACTTAATTGGTGGTGTGGCTGGCACTGATCGATTTAGATTTGACCAAGGAATATAATTTTCCATTGTGCACTCTAACAAGGATCCTGTGACCCGGGGCTTTCCCGCCCTCGTTTGGTGCCCGCGGCGCGAAGGGACCCGTGGTTACCTTGCGGCGCTCATAAGAAGCGTGACACACTTGTGCAAACGCGAGTGCACAAACCGTAGCACTAATTAGCCATTCATTGGTGCACAAAGACTCTGGCAGTTGAGGCGCCCTTGAATCGACTTGGTGACCGTATACAAAGTGGCCAATTGTCTGTTCATGCCTTTTCGTTCTCTTGCAAGTTCCTGTTGTTTGGTGGTATTCTGTTGTTGCCAACTTTGCGACAAGCTCACGTACATGAAAGAAAAACCGTATTGCTTTCTTACCGCAACAGACGTGAGCTGCATAAATTTAGCTCTGTTAAGCCCAAAAGCAGGAATATGTATTCCTAAGCTGGGAAGTAAATTTTTATGTCCAGCTTTTTGAAGGAACATTGCACTCGACCTTCGGTCTCGTGAATTTTTTTTTTTTTAGATCGACAACAGTTCTTTCTCCAGCGCAAGCTTGGTAAGGAATTTCTCATGCCGTTGGTTATTTAAGTCTAAGGGCGCTTCGACCAAAACGCGATCATTTAGCGTCCATGTATTTCTCATACCGCCGCCCGCTTAACTGCAATGGATGAACTGCATAGACACAGTTTTTCATTCGCTACTGATATCATTAGCCATTTGTTCGGTGGTACTCATGATGACCATGCTCAACACGCGGAAAATTTCGCTGAAACAGTAATCCAAGGAAACCAAACCAAAGCAGAGGAAGGCAACGCAAGATATAGCTTCGGTTCAATTGGTACTTGAAGGGGGTACTTGATGGGGACGGCCTAGAGTTGAAAGAAAATATTACCAGGATGAACCCTAATGTAATACCGATGTTCCCAATGTAATAATGTCGAACATGTTCCTGAGCACAAAACGTAACAGCAAACTGCAATTAGATGCATAACACAATTGAAACGCCTTACTAGAGGACACCGAGCGCGAGTGCAGAATAACATTTTTGCGTCCAAAAATAGGCCATTTAACACTCACTGCTGTTTTGGCACTAGGAGAAGACCGGTTGCATTCGACTGCAACATGTAGGATCGCTAAGCGCCTGAGTAGCTTGGGGCGCGCGTTAGCTGGAGGGTGATATTTTATTTCGGTGCCGATTGTCTTCAGAGCCCATGAAGTCCCAGTCCGGTGAACAGTGATGGTATCATTCAGCACCAAACATTTTCGACACGGTGCAGTGTGTGCAATTATTGGTGAAAAATGCGAATCTCTTGCTCTCTTTCTGAAGTTTATAATATTTCGCTTCCAAAGTTATCGGCAGTGTCTGGATTACATACACACCGGACACCTCCCCGTGTCATGAATGACGATGTCTGGTGTTTCCCAAAACATTTAGTGAATGAAATGTAATGAACGGTCTAGTTCTGGGTGACCTAGCGGGGAATTAAGTGCGCTTAAGATCGCAGGATTAAATTACGGTTGATTATGTTCAAGAAAGCGGAAATAAAATCTTCAGAAATAATGTGTGGTAAACAAAATACTTCTTTTTTCAAACACATTTTGCTGTGCTTGGTATTGAACTTTAGCAGCTGGCTCTTTCACTCTCCACTACCCGTCCAATCGGAGACAAGCATTGCACGGTTGCTACATAATCTTGAATTATTGTTGGAATCTCTGTGCAATTGTCCTCGACTCTCGCCGCGAGTGTTTTCGTAATCTATTCGGAATGGCGCCGGTGCAATTGCGGTGCAGGCGCTGGTCGGTGTGCACGCCAGGCGAGCGAAGCACGAAAGACGCGCCAATGTCCGAAAACTTAACATTTGCCCGAGGCATTGGTTTCTTCGCATTCTGCTCGATTATCCAAGGCGGATGAATTGCAAAATTTTGCCACTTATGTAGTTGCCCGCAGATGTGTATCGCTATTCGCAAGATGTATTCCTTTGTTTGTGTGCCAGCGATGGAAGTTACTAATTCGTCACCTGCCCAGCACAAGCTACGATTTGATTGTCCGTGATGCATCAGCACAAATTCAGCCAGTCGGCGCCGGCATCAGCTAAACTAGCTCCGTCGCAGTATTTGTGTTGTCCGGGCAGCGCACGGCGTGCATGAATTGTTGTCCATTTGCTAGGACAGGTTTCAATTCCCTGCAAGACAGGTGGCACCTAAGTTTCTTCACTGAGCAGTATTTGCATAGATGTCAGGGCTGCATGCCTACTACAGTGGATGCTCCCTGACCCCGCCCGCCCACTAAATATCAGGCGATCACGACGAGCGTGTTTCATGCACTTGTCGCCACGCCGTCTCTTCAGTGGTCGACACGCCGTCCCGTCGATGCAGCTCGCAGCCAGCCTTCCGGGCGACAGCCACCGCGTGCCGGGGTTGGCACTCCGCAATCCCACGTCCTCCACGTCAGCAGCCGACAATCTCCGCCATCCCCTCCACTGCAGCGTCGGCGGCGACGCCGACCTTGCCTTGGAACCGGGTGCTGGGTGCCGGGGCTCCGTAATCCCAGAGAGCCTCTGCGGCGTCGGCGGCGACGCCGACCTTTCCCCGGAACCGGGGGCTAGGTGCCGGGGCTCCGTAATCCCAGGAGCCTCTGCGGCGGCGGCCGCCGACAGTCCCCGCCCTCTCGGCGGCCGTGCACGCTGGACCCACGTGACCGGCGAGACCACGTGACCGCCGCTCGGCCGCCCGCCGCGCGGCCGCCGCACGTAAACAGACCTTGACGGCGGGTCACGTGCAGCCGCAAGACCGGTGAGATTAGCGGCGCGACCGCGCACCGACCGCAGAGCCGGCGGGGGGGGGGACCGTCGGCTGGTGGCACACGGCTCGCGCGGTACGCCCCCGTCCCGCTGTGCTGAAGAGGAGGAGGAGGTCGATGTCTCGGGCAGCGGGGAAATTGCACGGGGTGTGGCAGAGGAGCGTATGAAATTTAGGGACATTCGGTAGCCTGCTGCCAGATGACGTGGCCAGGGTGGGCCACAGTCATTAGATAATGTTTGGTCCGTTAGTTATTAGGACTTTAGGGCGCATCGACTACATTGGTCATGCAGCGCCCATTAAATATAAAGTGGCGATAATGTTCGGTCCAAGCCGCTGCAAAGACCGTGTCGGATCCAAGCCGCCCCAAAGACCGTCGGCCAATGGTAACACAGTGGTTTGGTCCGCATCCGCACCTGTGGAAACCATCTCGCACTATGTGGAATAACTTCAGACCATGCTTGAACTGACGCGTCGTCTGTACGTTTGACGGTATGTCGATGGCGGTGCTTGCGCACCGTACGGATATGCACTGTGTGCTTGGTGTTTGTTGGCTCTGCCAGCCGTGCATTGCTTTGCCTGCCGTATATATATATATATATATATATATATATATATATATATATATATATATATATATATGTGCGTATAACACATCTCACCTATATATGTATGTATATGTATATATATTTATATATATATCGTTATATATATATCACATGTGTATGTGTGTGTGTGTGGGCACAGTGGAGACAATAGCTTCCAGCAATTACGGGAAATACAAAAATGTTTGTTTTCGGCTGCGGTGGACGCAGGTGAGCACTGTTGACGTGTCTGGTGCAAACCGTCTCTAGCAAGGCGATCTATTGATTCCTTCTTGTTTTGCTTTGTCTTTGACGTATCCTCTTAACTGCTTAACTGCTCCTGCTTAACTGCGAGTTTATTTATTTGCATTAACCTCGTTTTTGCCATCTTCAGATCCTGAGTTTGCTGGAGGTGTCGTCACCAAACGCGGTGCAAAACGGCGACATCAAGCCGCTCACCAACGGCACCACCGACGGCATCACCAACGGCACCACCAACGGCATCATCAACGAAACAAACAGCTCTGGCCCTGCTCCGCCACCGGTGCCTCCCAGGAATTCGGAAACAGTGGACCTAATCGGGTGAGGTCGCCTGTCGTTGGCATTTGTAGCGCGTCACGACGGCCCGCTGGGTAGGGGCATCATCATATCGTGAAAAGATGGAAAGCCGGAAAATATGTGTACCGGATTGAGTCTGGTGGCTATGGGTAATGTCAATGGAATTCGCCATGCATGAGGTTCTAAATTTGCAGTAATTTGTTCGTTTGGAAGAAAAATATTGAACAGTCTCAGCTGAGTCTCAGCTGAGGTTCATCTGAGGAAAAACTACTCGAGTCTCCCATGCTTCACCGGCGAACAATCTTGTGGAGAAAGCATTCATGTTGAAATACTTCGACAGTTAGATGTGTCCTCAAAAAACCACGACAGCATCGGAGGGGTTTAACTCAAATCACTTAGTTTTTCGTTGATAATCTGCATCGGGCACACGAAAAAGTTCCCTAAAGCTCGAACTGTTGAGAATCCATTTTAAACAACCTACCGACGTATATATATATATTTATTTTTTTTTAAATATATATATATGTGTGTGTGTGTATATATATCTTTCCATAGCTAGACTCGGTTAGCTTCAATTTACACCTGGTTGTGCTGGGAGGAACAAAGTCCGGACGTTAATGTTCGGTCCGGGGGGGGGAGGGGCGAAGGTGGATAATGAAGGCTTTCGACATTCGGTGGATCATGCAGTCGCAAGGCGTGACCTGTATGATCACATCACCTGCAAGTCTCGATCAGACCCTCCCGGAGTTCCGAAAGCCGAGTAGCATCTGCTAGGAGGTATCGATGCGGCTTTTGGTTGATCTCTCCACCTCATGACGGCCCTGGCTTTTTTCCAGCGACTTTGACGACAGTCTGCCCACGGTTGGAACAAAACTCGAGGGTCTGCTCTTCGAGGACTTGGTGGAGCCCACCTCCACCAACGGCATCAACGGTCACTCCTCCTCGCCGCCCGCCATCTGTAAGTATGCTAGGTTACACATCTCCACGGAATACTACATACAACAGCATCTCCGTTCACATAGTTTCAATACGTTTCCCGTAAACCATGGGCGTAGACTAGTCTGTTCTGCTTGTGTGTTCGCTTCATGGCCTAGGGAGGTGGGGTTTAAAACTCAACTCGTCGGCTCTAAGTAGCAGTGCGGTCTGGATGGCACGAGCCCATTGTACGCGCACGTGCTCGGTCGTGGCCACTCCTCTGCTGGAGCGTCCCAGGCGGCCGCGTCGGCGCCGGTGGCAGCGCCGGCGGCCAGGCCCTCCGCTGAGCCTGTCGCTCCTCTTCACCCGCGGCTAGTCGGCGTGAGCGATTGGCGACGCCACATGACTGAACGGTCGAAGTGTCGTAAAACCGGTAACCCCATCATAGGTCGGCACGCCATGAAAATACCGGCGGAAGCTGTGTTGCGTCTTGACGGACGGTACCGGACGCGGAGTCAGATTGGTAGACGTGGGTCACTAATTCTCATTTGAACGTTGGACGATGGTTCGTCGGATTTTTGGACTTAACAGTCGACGTGTCGTAACACCAATACCCCACCCTCACCTCCGCCCCTACCCCCACCCCCACCACCACCACCACCTCCCCCACCCCTACCTCCCCCACCTCCCCCACCAACAGCCCCATCCTCACCCTCACCCCCACCCCTACCCCCCCCCCCTCCCGCCTCCACCTCCACCTCCACCCACACCTCCACCCCCACCCCGTACGCCCCCCGCTGACCGGCACCTGGCGCGCGTGCTCGCAGCGCCCCCGCCCCGGCCGACTCCGACGCCGGCGACGTCCGACGCGAAGGACCTGTTCGGCGCCGAGCCGTTCGCGCCGGCCCCGAGTCAGCCGCCGCCGGCGCGTCCGCAGCCGGCCGCCCACGACCCGTTCGGCATGGGCAGCTTCCAGGGCTCTCCCGGCGACATCGAGAACGCCATCGGCATCCTGGACAAGCGCATCAGCGAGATGAAGGTCGGCGCCTGGCGGTGAACCGCGCGCTGCGCGTTCTCTGGGCTTGTTGTGGTGATAGGTGACCTGGACACGATTGGAAGCTACGCCACGTCCTCATGGGAGGAGATGTTTTTCACATATAGCACACGCATGGGCCTCTGTATCGACGCGTTCCGTCGCAGTGCTTTTGTCGTACCAGGATGGGTTTAAAGGGCTCATATGGACTGCAATGATTATGCAGCTGTGTTGTACCAGGACGGGTGGGACTGGAGAAATTGGGAGTGATCAGGGACCGACGGGTCCGGGATCGTGGAGGACGAATGATCCTTTTCCGGCCCTGCTCCTCTCGTTGGCAGCCGACATAAAAGCTAGTCTGTCATCGCCTTTTGCGGGTCTCCTGTCTTGCGTGACTGATGCTTTCGTACTTACTGTCGATGCGCATTCCGATCAGGGTTACCATTTATCTTGCGCACCTCCATGGAGCATCCAGCGTGGTGCACTACCGCTGGTTGGGACCCAGTTCACCGGGCGGCCCTGTTCAGAACATCATTGCAATGTCTGCTCCACTCCAGGACGGCTTCAGTCGGGGTCTCTCCATCGGCAACGACGACTTCTCGCTGGACGACCTGGACCCGCTGAAGAACTGAACGCGAACGGCACGACGGCCGGCGTCGGCGCGGCCAGCCGACGCCCGCTCCGACTCCCCCGAACACTCCAGAGAGCAGTCGAACGCGCATCGAGTGCGGGTCGGAGGTCGCTGCCTGCCGGACCCGTGACCACGGCGACTCGCCAGTCGGCGGCGAGACGATCACGCTCCTGCCACAGCGCGTGTCGACCGGCGGCGAGTGGTGCTCACCCGCCGTCGCCGCGACCCGGACCGCCGCCGGGGGGCGACCACTTCCGGCGCTCGTCACAATGAACGCGCCGACTCGGCAACGGTGACGCGCGAGGACGGCGAAGAGCGGCGGATCGCTCGCTGTTGCTGCGGCTGAGTGGCGAGACTGCAGAGGGCTTCACTGCCCCCCCCCCCCCACCCTCCACCCCACCCAACCCCTTCGCGCATCGAAATACACGAGTGCATCGCCCGGACCTTCGCGGACGTGGGGATCCGGCGACGGACCGACATCGGAAAGTGAATGCTGCAGGAATATTCGCGCAGGAAGCTCCGTGTCACACGGGTCCCTGGCTGCAATGCGAACGCCACCGCCCGATGCCGGTGACCAGGGCTTTGCATGCTGGTGGAGCATGGCAGAACACTGGCGCGTGGCAGTTGCTTCGCGATCGACCCCACGCCTGACGTGCATATGCGAGAAGCGAAGCTCACCAAAAATGAAGATGGCGTTGTTGCGAGCTGTGTAGCGCTGCGAGTGGACGTGACGCTCGGGAGCGACCAGATCTGTTTATGCGGTTGTTGTGGACAAGTGCGCGTCAGAACTTGTAGACGGAAGTCCGTGCGGCGACCGCGTTCGACATTCGCTGTTTCGAAAGTGCGAGCGCTCGCAGTGCCCGCCTGACGTGGAGCATTGCCTCGGGGCGGCGACCAATTATAACAACCAGCCTATTGTGAGGGCGCCGGTGGTTGCGTCTATTTACGCAAGGTGATACGAATCGAATGTGGGGCACATGTAAGTACGAAATACATGATAACTTTGCAGCTGGTCGTTTTAAGAAGGGCGGACTGCGTAGCTGCACAAAAGCGTCGTTGGTAGTGGAGGAAACACCACTTTTCCACAACGAGAACGTTAATCGTCTCGAGCAGTGTGCACCGTGAAATCATGCTGAAGACGGTCTGACATGGCACGCAGACTTCGCGTGACCAATGTGACACACATCACCACCTCGCCCTTGCCTCGGGCCTGGCAGCTGCATGATGCGTTCTTCAGGACTCGGGCCGAGCATCCCTCGTTTTATTGCGAATGAAGGTGATGAAGATGGTAGAGGCATGAGAGGTGTCTCGGTCAGTGTCTGTCGCAAGCAATGGAGATATTCTGCAAGGCGGTGAACTCTCTCGCTCAGGTTGAACTCTGGCTTCCGACGGGGTGCTTTCACACGATGCGCGAGGCACATCGGCACCGGGTCGGAGACTGGTGTGGGCAGTATGTGATCAACATGGTCGTGCGCCCTAAAGCCCAAATAACTAACTGGTCTAAGCCAGTGGCGTACTCAGGATTTATGCCAGGGGTGGTCTCAAACTGATTTTGAAAGGGACCATCTGCCCCCATCTGTCAAAAAGTTCACAGATTTTGACCAACTGTTGTTTTCAAATGGCCTTTTAAGGAAAATAATTATTGATCAACTTATTGTCCTGGGGGGGGGGGGATGCAAACACACCACCACCACTTCAAAATGTAATTTGTTTTTCTAATTTAAAGTATTCCAGTTCATAATGCCCTGTCGCCACCACGACGACGTTCGTTCATGTGTACACTCGTCTTGCGCACTGGGCGAATTCGCCAGAATTCATGCGATTCTGTGGTTTCTACTAGGCCTAAGTTTTTCTATTTCCCCCTACATAATAGTTTTTCACTATGTTTTACATGATGGAATGCTTGGTATGGGAGCTCGCTGGCAAGGTTCGATTAATTCAATTCAGTGATTAAATCCTCTTCTTCCCATACTTTCTGGTGGTTAAGAAATCCAGACACCCGCATTGATTGATGTACCTCCTTTCGTCGATTAAACATTCTCCAAAGCTGATTTGGATATTCTTTTTTTGACACATCGTGTTTTTCTTTGCCTTCGGATGTTTTGGGGCTCATCCTATTTTTGTTAGGGGCCCTGCACGTTTTTGGGGCCCTAGCTCTTTTTGGGGTTTATTGTTTTTTTGTGCATCGATGATTTTTTTCCAGTCGCGCTATCGATGACCCCGACATGTTCAGTTAATAGTCGATCTTTCATTTACAACCAGTCAAGCCCCTAGCGTGATTTTGGTGGTTCGATTGAGACATTTTGGGACAACCAAGACTGAGCGTGATCATCGGCGTGTGTGTACCCACCCCGATCGTGATTTTCAAAGACCCGGCACGGGTTTTTGGGCCCCATTGTGATTTTTAGGGGCCCGGTCAGACTTTTTTGGGTCCCCAATTCGATTTTCATGGGTTCGAGCCCGGCATTTTGGGCCTCCAGCTCGCTTTTCAGGGGTGCGGCCGTCTTTTGTTTGTCCCAGCTTCATTTCCAGAGGTCCCGACGAAACTTCTTGTGCCCTAGCGTAACTTCCAGGGGCCCCGGCCGGGCCCATTTGTGGCACACAGGGTGACATCCAGGGGACCAATCACGACTATCGGGCTTCCAGCCTGATTTGCATGGGCCCCGGCCCGACTGTTTGAGCACTCAGCGGGATTTTCGAGGGCACCGACCGAACCTTTTGAGGCCATTTCAATAACCGGACAGCATAGCCCATAATCTGACTCGAAGGTTCTGCGATGGACATCGTCACCCTTACATTATGTATGGACATCGTCATTCTTACAGACTATGTTATGGGCGCTGCATGACCTCTGCAGTCGATGCGCCCTTAGACCCCAATAACCAACCAACCAGCCTGCATGTGCGCTAGCTGTTGGTCACGGCTTGGATTACAGCCCACGCCCCTCAAACGGATCCGGTGGCAATTGTGCACCAGGGCGAAATTGCGTTGTTTGTGAGGTGTACGTGTCAGGAGTGAAAGAGAGAGGAAGAGAGAGCTTGGGAGAGGGGAGGGAGAGACGTAGACAGACACACAGATCAAGGGAGAGAGAGAGAGGGGAGAGAAAGAGATATAGAGGTGGAGAGAGGGTGTTGGAGAGAGACAAACAGAGACTATGGATGGTTGAATAGGCGTGAGCGGGGCCGCTTCAGGGAAGGGCGCAATATTTATGGGAGAGGGTGGGGAGCACTCACAGCGTGCCCCCTCGCCAGCGTGCGAGAGAGGTCACCGAAGATCAGGGAGCACTGAAGCTTTGGGTTGCTCTCCGTGGTCTAATTCTGGATCCACCACTTCGTGGGCAAGTTGGTGCAAGAAGAATGTTTCCATGGGTCAAGAGCAATATATTTATAGCCGAACACAGCCCATAGAGTGTATTTATCTACTACTAGAGAGTATTTATCTTCTACTTGTGTTGTGGCTTGGTAGAAATTGTATAGCCACTAGAGTGGCAAGGCAATTGCAGTTAAACCTCAGACATTTTTGTTGTGCAAGCCAACTGGCCTCCGAGCTGTCAGCTGGTTGTCGCGACGTGACAGGTCGCGACGTGACAGGTCGCGACGTGACAGGTCGCGACGTGACAGGTCGCGACGGGCCGGCACGATCAACGCACACTAGCCTAGCAAAAATACCGTGCATTTAACGGAAACTAGCACATAATGTGACCTCGTTTCGCGCTCGTAGGAGTAACATGTGTGATGATGCATGCAAATCTGAAGTATGCAGAACAAAATAATCCTCACCACATACAGTTTGTGCTGTGGGTCAAATTCGCCAGGCCAGGCCAGGCCAATTGTTCATGCCCCACTTACAGTGCCATATTATTGACATCGGTAACTGGAGCAAGAATTCCTCATAATTTCAGGTTCGATGAAAATTGGAATTTACTGTCAAGCAAAGCACAAGACCATCAACACAGAAGAGCGTCGGTCACATGACTACCTACTTTTCAGCTTCTCGTTCCGGAAGCCTTGCGGCAGAGGGCAGCAAGCTGCCGCCGACGTCGACACGATTCTACGAAGCCCGACCGGAGGACTAATCAACTCGGCAGCGGCATCGAGCAACCGCTACGACAGAGAAGAGTGGACAGCGCGGGGCAACATGTCAGTACACGAGCACTCGCCGCCGCTGGGCGCGGTTCGCCTCGGCTATGCTCAGCCACCCCTCGTCGTCGACAGCTCCCGGGCCCGTCTCGTACCCCAGCGGCCGCCAGCGAGACCCGGAGTTCCGCGCGCGGCCGCCAGGTGGCCGCCAGGCGACGGCTGCCGAAGCGAGCGCGCAGAGTTTGGCGGCGCCACCGGCGACGGGGCGGTAGCCGGCGGGGCACGGCTCGCTGCGGTGCACCTCCAGCTGGTGGCCGGCGGGCGCGGCGCCGCAGCGGCAGTACAGGCAGCTCCAGTCGCGCAGGACGAACGCGCAGCCCGGCTGGCAGTCGGTGCTCGTCGAGAAGCACAGCTGCCGGTTGCCGCGATCTGGCGGCGGGGAAGTTGCTGTCACACAGGCCGGCTGGGAGCTGGCGTCGCACTTTGGCCGAGTGGCCCGCTCAGCGATTGGTCGGCGGAAGAGTGCGTGCCTCGCATGCAACGTTGCTACAGCTCGCTTTACACCGATCACCGACACTGTCGCTGCAGCTCGCTTGACAGTAGTCACCGATACTGTCGCTGCAGCTCGCTTGACAGTGGTCACCGACACTGTCGCTGCAGCTCGCTTGACAGTGGTCACCGACACTGTCGCTGCAGCTCGCTTGACAGTGGTCACCGACACTGTCGCTACAGCTCGCTTGACAGTGGTCACCGACACTGTCGCTATAGCTGGCTTGACAGTGACCGGTTAGAATGTACTCCGTCATGACATTGGCGCAAGGGCACGACCATTGGCATGATTTCATACCGCAATTATAGTGTCCAGAACAAACGACTAGTGAGCATATGCATTACAAATGTCACAAACGTGGTTGGAATTCCCGATTAATCCTCAGCTCATCTACGCACGGCATATTGTCACCCTGGGCAGTGCAGGGGACTCTGGAATTTCCAAGCGGTAGGAGCTAGCGACATGCAACAAAATAAGCGTATTGCATGTAACGAAATCTTGGGATTGACGTCTGATCTTCATACTTTTGACCGCTGAACGGTCCAAAGTATGAAGTTAATTTCTGCAAATATATTCGTTGAGGTTGTGCTTGATTTAGAATAAGTGAGCTCAGTGGGCCAACATGACCTTTCAAAGAACGCATAGCTGTACCAAATTTTATCAAAATCAAAGTGGTTAGATCCAAAAGTGCCATTTTCTGTTCCAATTCATGTGGGATGACTAGTGTTTCAACCTGTGAGCATTTTTCAATTAATTTGAAATGTTGCTTTGCGTTCAGGAGGCTGGAAATTACCACAAGCATGTGGCGTCTCTGTCTGCACGCATTGGTAACACATCTTATCTACAGTGGGACGCACGCTGACCACACATCATACCAGGCACGTAGGTACCTTGGCAGGCACGAGGCTCACCTAGAGGAGGTTCGTGGTAGTCCGGACAGGCTGAGGTGGAGCAATTGGCAGTTCTCCGTGTCTCAGTTCCGCCGGCGGGACAATGGCACGTGTTGCACCGATCCTTCCATCTGGCGCCGGCAGCACAATCTGCGCGACAGACACACGCTGCTCGTCACAGCCGGCACAGGCGTCACGCCACCGGGGGAGACGGCAATCATCTCGCCGGGAGAGACGGCAATCATCTCACCAGGCTCCACCGGGGGAGACGGCAATCATCCCACCGGGCTCCACCGGGAGAGACGGCAATCATCCCACCGGGCTCCGCCGGGGGAGACGGCAATCATCTCACCGGGAGAGACGACAATCATCTCACCGGGAGAGACGACAATCATCTCACCGGGCTCCACCGGGGGAGACGGCAATCATCTCACCGGGAGAGACGACAATCATCTCACCGGGAGAGACGACAATCATCTCACCGGGAGAGACGACAATCATGTCACCGGGAGAGACGGCAATCATTTCACCGGGATAGACGGCAATCATCCCACCAGGCTCCACCGGGGGAGACGGCAATCATCTCACCGGGCTCCACCGGGGGAGACGACAATCATCTCTCCAGGCTCCGCCGGGAGAGACAATCATCTCACCGGGAGAGACGGCAATCATCTCACCGGGGAGACGGCAACCATCTCACCGGGATAGACGGCAATCATCTTACCAGGATAGATTGCAATCATACCACCGGGCTCCACCGGGAGAGACGGCAATCATCCCACCGGGGGAGACGGCAATCATCCCACCGGGGGAGACGGCAATCATCCCACCGGGGAGACGGCAATCATCCCACCGGGGGAGACGGCAATCATCTCACCAGGCTCCACCGGGAGGCAGCAATCATCCCCCAGGCCGCCGGGGAGGCAGCAATCATCTCACCAGGCTCCACCGGGGGAGACGGCAATCATCCCACCGGGGGAGACGGCAATCATTTCACCGGGATAGACGGCAATCATCCCACCAGGCTCCGCCGGGGAGGCAGCAATCATCTCACCAGGCTCCACCGGGAGAGACGGCAATCATCCCACCGGGCTCCACCGGGAGAGACGGCAATCATCCCACCGGGCTCCACCGGGAGAGACGGCAATCATCCCACCGGGCTCCGCCGGGAGAGGCAGCAATCATCTCACCGGGGAGACGGCAACCATCTCACCGGGATAGACGGCAATCATCTCACCAGGATAGATTGTAATCATACCACCGGGCTCCACCGGAAGATACGGCAATCATCTCACCGGGACAAACCAGTAAAGAAGGGCATAGCTGCCGGCCCTGGATATGTACAGAACGATCGATCTCACGGGGCAGGGGGGGGGGGCGAAGAAATTGTTCCCCAATTCCCCGCCCTTAGCTCCGCTAATGCAAGACACGGTTTGGGTATTATCATATATAAGGAATACGTGTGAACTATGCATGTTTCTTTTTACTTCGCATGTCGCGGAGTAATCGGCATTTTGTTTATTCGGAATGTAACAATGCTTGTGGTGATTGTCTCGGTCTCAGGTCTGGGAAGCGATACGCCCGTCAGAGCTGACCACACCCTATAAAGGGTTGACGGACACCACCTCTCAGGAGATATTTATTCTACCCCTGGAGACGATGAGAAGTGGCTCGCCGCCATTTCGCCAATGAGATGCGCCCCCGCCCGACATTGTTGTAGCAAATTGGTCTGCTCGTGCAAGGCCACTAAGCTCATTGCGAAAGACATTTCGAGTGTTCATTAATGTGAATCTTAGCTTTGATCGCAGTGACCGCGAATAGCGTGTCTCAAACAGTGCTTCCTCATCGGTGATCTTATTGAGATCGTACCTGATCGTTGAGCATGGTTGACCTCAGATAACTTCTTTTGTCATGACATGAATTCTGAACGGCTGGAGTTTTAATTTTGCTTCCATTCAGCTCCTGTGAACTGTAAGTTATCCGCAAAGATTGAACACTGGAGGGCATCAGGCCGTTTATCCTCCAGTATCGGCATACACCAACTGAAAACATTGCTTTTGGTATGGGGTATTTCATGCTCACGCGATAGCGATGGTCAGCAGCACGGCTTTCGCCGCCCAGACCCACCGACTGCTCACCGCACCACGCCCCCTCGCGTCTCACTGGTCGGTGTTCGGCCGGCGCTGCTGGTCGATGCTGTGTCGGTCGGTGTTCGGCCAGTGTTGTTGGTCAGTGTCCGGTCGGCTCTGTTGGTCGGTATTCGGTGGGCTCTGTTGGTCGGTGTTCGAGGCACGCTCAGCGGTTCCGCTGTGGGGTCGTCATTCTTGCCGCGTCCACATATAGACCTCTGATGCCATTAGTTGGTTGGTTTGGGGCAACTAGGCGGGTGCCACCACGCGTTTATCGGCGGTGGCTTAACGGTGTGCTTGCCATCAAATGTTTGGCACAACTTTTACTTGGGGATAATTGGGTTCTGTTTATTAATTAATCTTGATTGCTCTTTGTTCGAGGCCATGCACGCTGTCACGGTTTTTTCGAGGAATCATCCACGCTCAAATCCATGCACTCGATAGGAGCCAAATCTCCTTGTCAGTTTAGTGAAAAGTCCTCCCATCATCATATTGGGAAGAGTGCTTCTATAGTTGGTCAGTTGTCCAGCATCATCAATTACGTTAAGCCCGTGCGTATATAAATTTCGCTGTTGCTGGCCGGTGGTCGGTGGTCGGTGGTCGGTGGTCGGTGGTCGGTGGTCGGTGGTCGGTGGTCGGTGGTCGGTGGTCGGTGGTCGGTGGTCGGTGGTCGGTGGTCGGTGGTCGGTGGTCGGTGGTCGGTGGTCGGTGGTCGGTGGTCGGTGGTCGGTGGTCGGTGGTCGGTGGTCGGTGGTCGGTGGTCGGCGGTCGGCGGTCGGTGGTCGGTGGTCGGTGGTCGGTGGTCGGTGGTCGGTGGTCGGTGGTCGGTGGTCGGTGGTCTGTGGTCGGTGGTCGGTGGTCGGTGGTCGGTGGTCGGTGGTGGCCGCCCGCGTCGCAGCTGACTGTCGGCACTGCAATGGCCGACTGACCGCACCACTGAGTAACGGGAGGCGGCCCACACCGCGCCGTCGGGCCCCAGTTAACTGGCACTCACGTGGCGGCCTGCGACAGACCGCCGACCGTGGCACAACTGCGACAGACCGCGTGCCGTGGCGCGACGGCGACAGACCGCGTGCCGTGGCGCGACGGCGACAGTAGCGCTGGCACGTCCACGGCCTGCGACAGACCGCCGACCGTGGCGCGACGGCGACAGACCGCGTGCCGTGGCGCGACGGCGACAGTAGCGCTGGCACGCCACTGCCTGCGACAGACCGCCGACCGTGGCGCGACGGCGACAGACCGCCGACCGTGGCGCGACGGCGACAGTAGCGCTGGCACGCCACGGCCTGCGACAGACCGCCGACCGTGGCACAACGGCGACAGTAGCGCTGGCACGCCACGGCCTGCGACAGACCGCGTGCCGTGGCACAACGGCGACAGACAGCCGACCGTGGCACAACGGCGACAGTAGCGCTGGCACGCCACGGCCTGCGACAGACCGCCGACCGTGGCACAACGGCGACAGTAGCGCTGGCACGCCACGGCCTGCGACAGACCGCGTGCCGTGGCACAACGGCGACAGACAGCCGACCGTGGCACAACGGCGACAGTAGCGCTGGCACGCCACGGCCTGCGACAGACCGCCGACCGTGGCACAACGGCGACAGTAGCGCTGGCACGTCCACGGCAGACAGGCGGCCGCCGCCGGCCGGTCGCCTCTCCTGCTCCGCTCTCGGCGCGCGCGGACCTGTACGAGATGTCGCGCGGACCTGTACGAGATGCCGCGCGGACCTGTACGAGATGTCGCGCGGACCTGTACGAGATGTCGCGCGGACCTGTACGAGATGTCGCGCGGACCTGTACGAGATGCCGCGCGGATACGACACCGCAACTGACACGGTGCCCTGTGAAGTCTGAACACGACAGTGCGCTCGAGTCGAGAGTGCGTAGTCCCCCGTGCGCTCGACCACGAGAGTGGGAGACAGGTTTGGTTTGTCGATTTTCTCCGGTCAATTTGAAGGCGACACAAAGGGCGATGAAGCGATAAGCTGGGTGCTCCGTTGTCGGAAAACGTAGGAACCAGACCACCGGTTATAAAAGGCAAACTGATTTCCAATGTCCACTAGTTGGAAAATGACTATCGGATTCGACTTCCGGTGCGGTTCTGCGTCCTACATTTACAGCTATCGGGTCGCTATAAAACTCGGCTTTTTACGACATAAAACCAGGGCTTACGTTTTGTGACCCCAGCTCTCAACTTTCCAGCCTGTGATGATCGTATGTGATGGAAGCGACCGTATTGTGAATCGTTGCACATGTAACGCGTACATTTGCTTTAAAGGCTCAACAGCTATCTGCCTGACATGTATCTTGTGGATGCAATTCACGATAAAGCACAGCGCGATGTGCTGTTGGTGATTTACACCATATACACTGCAGCGAATGTTATTTATAGTTGTTGAGTTCAACGTTTAATGATTTCTCTCAGCAGTGCAGTCATTAATCAGTGCATGGTCAACAATTATAAACGCCCAGAGTTAAAAGGCACAAAGAGTAGCATGCGAGTTCACTGGAATTTTACGTAATTGGGTAGCGAACAATCAAGGCGACCACCAAAAAAAAAAAGACCGTTGGCAATGATATACCGCTGTAGCATAGCTCAACCACACAGCCGGCGACACTGACTGCGTTAAGTCGATAACGAGCGAGTCTGCTCCCGTATGTGTACGACACAAGATGATCTAAGTCATCCGACCCGACAGCCGCGCTTGTGCAACCATAATAACTTGTCGTGACGCACTTTTCAAGTCGTGATCATTGCACTCAGAACCAAGCATCATCTTTTAAGGTTGGTGTTCTGTTAAGGTCGGTGTGCCTTGCACCTCCAGTAATACTTTAATTATTCGATGGGAAGATAGAGCAAATAAAAAATCAGCCAGAACTGACAAATATATTCACTGGGTGACATACATCACAACATTAGCCTCATTGTATTAAGCATGAGATAAATAGTCGGACGATGAATATACTAAATATCAGAGACAGAGGTCAGCGCTGGAGAACATGAACACTGGGCAAAGATAACTGCAAATTTCTGTGTTGTTTTCGCCGGAGGAAAAATAGGCCTGGCTTAGTGTTCCGAATCCAAGTTCGGAAGAGCCCAGCTGATCAACGAAAATGTTGGCCCTGTTAAACCTTCATTTTCAGGGCCACCATCCACTTCCGTTATTCTGCCATCATTATCAATAATGTGAGGTGCCCTTATGTTCATACGTCACCATTCTGGATCCATAGGGTGCCTTTGATGGATTACGAGGGGATTGGTGCATAACCCTTATGACTCTTCTTAATGCTCTACTGAACGTCCAGGTGGTCCACCGAATCTTTCACTCGTGCCGAGCAGGGTTTCACGATCGAAGCAACTCTCCGTGATCTCTCCGTGGGCGGCTGTTCCGACAGTGTTTGGCGACTGCACCACTCACCCGACTTGACGGCAGGCACGCACATGTGGGTCACCCTCAGATGGGAGACGGACGCGTCTGAGTGCATGCCGCTGGGGCACTCGACCTCCATCGGCAGCTGCAGGTGCCCTCTGCGCACTGCAACATCGCACCGGATGTCATGTGGCGTCTCCCCTCATGCACCTGCCTCTCGCACTGGAACGTCACACAAACTGCTATATGATCACCTCTCTCACACATCTTCCTCTCG
Source organism: Imbricaverruca yamaguchii (assembly GCA_034440575.1). NCBI lineage: Eukaryota > Metazoa > Arthropoda > Thecostraca > Neoverrucidae > Imbricaverruca > Imbricaverruca yamaguchii. Next base: position 1,191,158 of record JAOTOL010001592.1, read on the forward strand.
CACTGGAACATAACGCAAACTGCTATATGATCACCCCTCTCACACACCTTCCTCTCCCACTGGAACATAACGCAAACCGCTATGTGATCACCCCTCTCACACACCTTCCTCTTCCACTGGAACGTCACACAAACTGCTATGTGATCACCCCTCTCACACACCTTCCTCTCGCACTGGAGCGTCGCACAAACTGCTATGTGATCACCCCTCTCACACACCTTCCTCTCCCACTGGAACATAACGCAAACTGCTACGTGACCGCCCCTCTCACACACCTTCCTCTGTGTACTGGAGCATAATCCAAACTGCTATGTGATCACCCCTCCCACACACCTTCCTCTCGCACTGGAACGTAACGCAAACTGCTACGTGACCACCCCTCTCACACACCTTCCTCTCCCATTGGAACATAACGCAAACTGCTACGTGACCACCCCTCGCACACACCTTCCTCTGTGTACTGGAGCATAATCCAAACTGCTATGTGATCACTCCTCCCACACACCTTCCTCTCGCACTGGAACGTAACGCAAACTCCTACGTGACCGCCTCTCTCACACACCTTCCTCTCGCACTGGAACACAACGCAAACTGCTACGTGATCACCCCTCTCACACACCTTCCTCTCCCACTGGAACATAACGCAAACTGATATGTGATCACCCCTCTCACACACCCTCCTCTTCCACTGGAACATAACGCAAACTGCTACGTGATCACCCCTCTCACACACCTTCCTCTCCCACTGGAACATAACGCAAACTGCTACGTGATCACCCCCCTCACACACCCTCCTCTTCCACTGGAACGTCACGCGAACTGCTACGTGATCACCCCTGTCACACACCTTCCTCTCCCACTGGAACATAACGCAAACTGCTACGTGACCGCCCCTCTCACACACCTTCCTCTGTGTACTGGAGCATAATCCAAACTGCTATGTGATCACCCCTCCCACACACCTTCCTCTCGCACTGGAACGTAACGCAAACTGCTACGTGACCACCCATCTCACACACCTTCCTCTCCCATTGGAACATAACGCAAACTGCTACGTGACCACTCCTCTCACACACCTTCCTCTCGCACTGGAACATAACGCAAACTGCTACGTGATCACCCCTCTCACACACCTTCCTCTCCCACTGGAACATAATGCAAACTGCTACGTGACCGCCTCTCTCACACACCTTCCTCTCGCACTGGAACACAACGCAAACTGCTACGTGATCACCCCTCTCACACACCTTCCTCTCCCATTGGAACATAACGCAAACTGCTACGTGACCACCCCTCTCACACACCTTCCTCTCCCATTGGAACATAACGCAAACTGCTACGTGACCGCCCCTCTCACACACCTTCCTCTGTGTACTGGAGCATAATCTAAACTGCTATGTGATCACCCCTCCCACACACCTTCCTCTCGCACTGGAACATAACGCAAACTGCTACGTGATCACCCCTCTCACACACCTTCCTCTGCCACTGGAACATAACGCAAACTGCTATATGATCACCCCTCTCACCACCTTCCTCTCCCACTGGAACGTCACCCCTCTCACACCGCAACATTGGACTAGTCGTCACGTGACCAATCCATTCACTTGTGTTTCTCTGTACGCTGGTACACTACCGTGTCATCATGCTGCCGGCCCTTCCACGATTCCTAGAAATGACATATTTGGTGAGTGGGTGACGGAGTGGTGAACGCCTTGGTAACAGTTGAAAATGGCATGAGAAGCATGGGCTTGAATGCAATTGTTTTGTAACTTCTGTGACATTGCATGGAATGCTAAATTTGCGATTACAGCCGCATGCTTGAGTTTCGCCAATGTCTGTCATGTACGCTGGCGTCGATCTGTCTTTTTTGCACCTGAGCTGTCGGCTGGTAATATCTGGTCGCAACACCTGCACCGCACCTGTCAAAATCAGCCATGCAGAACACGGGCAAACAAACCGCATGCAATGCTCACGGTCGACTTCGTTGCAGGATGATATGGCAACATCTTATTGGTAGAATTGTAACCGTACATGTACGGGATATGAACAATCTTACCACATCTCTAAACTAAAAAGGCGTACCTGCCGACACTTCATGTTTAGCCGTTCACTTACCTTCATCACTGTACAAGCAATTCACAAGCAGAACATGGCTCTCGCCCGGCGCTGGTAAGACGTTTTGTTAAATAACTAAACGATTTGTTGCATCTAAAGAGGTAATGCAAATCACCATATGTGAATCAATTGTTTAAGCTCCATTATCATGGGAAGGGAACGCTTCACCTTGGGACAGCCATTGGTTAAATAGGACGAAGGTTGTACATCAGTAAGACCATTGTTTGCCGAACTCATGATGCATGATGGTGTTGGCGAATTTTTGCATGCTAATTTGTGTGTTTAACTTGGTAGCATGATAAGCTGGTCACACATCAGCAGTAAACATCACTACACCCTCTATTGGTGAATGGTGTTAACGGACTTCGGGCGGACAAATTAGCCACATGGTCTTCAATCCTTATGAGATATCTCGTGATATTGAGCTGTTAAGTTGGAGCCTTAGCTCATCCTGGGAAGATCTAAATTATGAGAGTTCGAAGTAGATTGCCAAATACGACACCGGTGAGCTAATTCCTTGGATTCGAAGTTACCTCCTGTTGCACATCATAACACAAATATGAGACAGTTCGGTTTCTTCAGCGTGCTTTTGTGTGTGCATAGTTATGAGCGTCTGTTGTAAGAAGCTACCTGATATTGTCTGCTGAGGGGCAAGGGCTAGCGCCACTAAGGCTAAAAGGTTACGGTGGCGGTTCGTCACAAAAGCGTCAAATCACTATTGAAGTCAACAAGTATATTCAGCTAAGCTCCTGCAAAGAATAGTGAAAACGTGAATGAAAGACGATTATAAACGTATCAAAATGCTCATATTAAGTAAAATAAAATTACAAATTGGTATGATATATTTCGGACATGGCCCTTCTTCAGAGATAGAGTATATCCACAGATGCATTGTATATATGACTCCGTGAGTATGTTCTGTCTCTGAAGAGGGCCCATCCACGAAATATGTTACACCAATTTGTGATTCTATTTGACTTAACATAAGCATTTGGTTACTTTTTATACTCATGTTTGATTTAGCAATGCTCAGTGCTGGTCTGCACAATATTATCAAACCGGGAATGGCAACAGATCTCACAATGTATCCCTTGAGCTCTTCCTAGCCGGAAACTAACCTACAGCTATTGATTCAAAACTCGTCCGTCAAATGTTCAGCGACATCAGCGAGGGGTCGTGACGGGAGGGGGGCCGGGCAGCAACACCTTACCGTAGCTGCTGGTGGTGCCTGGGGCGGCCGCCAAGAGCAGGCAGAGCACGCGCGCTGCGAGCGGCCCCATGACAGCGCGGCTAGTGACGCTCTGACCTCGCCGCGGGACAGACACAGGACGTGTCACAAAAGCGCGCTCGCCGACAAAGCCGGCGTGACGTCCAGTCACCTCCGTTTTTGGTGGGATCCAGGCCGGCGGCGATCCGCCAGGGTGGGGCGATTAATTAGCGCGGCGGCGGATGGTATCTGGGGCGGCCGCCGCCCAGGTGTGAGGCAGCGGCCGCGGCAGTCGTGTCGACTGCGGTGGGTGGTGGTCGTGCATGCCGTGGTGTGTGCGGGGGAGGTGGGCTGCGGCTCCGCCAGGAGGCGCTCCTCCGGCACCAGTCACCACTTCAACACCCAGCACCAACACCAGTCACCCCAACACCAGCCACCACTTCAACGCCCAGCCATTATTTACTAATGACCTTTTTTAAACTCGACAATGGGCTGAAATAGCCACGAGTCTACTGCGGGTGGTCGGAATGTGCGTCGTTATCTTCACCTTTATCAGATGCTGTCCAGCGTCGCCGAGACCTATGACAGACGTATTTGTGATGATGGAGGGCGAACCACCAGTGATAGACACGTGATAGTGACCATTGGTGGCAAGCTATGGACGGGAGTCGGAGCAGTGTGAAGAAAATACACTCTTCAGAGAAGCGGTATTCCAGTTGAGCGATGCTGATCATCAGCCCTCGTCGGATCGGAGATTCTCGAGAGCACCCCTCAGACGTTTCTGGGATGCTGACCGAACGAATAGACACAGAAACATCTGATTTGAAGGAGCTTTGCAATGCATCCGTCGTACATGTCTCGCAAAATTTCAGGTCCAGGTCATCAAAGCTCATTGACCTGAGATGGGTTAATGTAATTAATGTTTCCAAACCTTAAAAGTGGCGCCACTCAGAGTAGTTGCATCATCTAAGCACCAAACTCCAACCATACTGTCTTTTCATCAAGACGAAGCACTTGATTTATCTAACTATAATTGAGCTTGAGAGAGGTTTTTGGCTTGCGACCAGATTATGCTTGACATTTTTTATGACCATATTTAATGGGAAAGTTTAATTTCAAGGTAATTTTTTACGCCAAATGTGATGATAAGCATGTACAAAACATTCTGAGTTAGCATATTCATCAAATGTCAATGATATAAGGTCAGGTGATGTATCGTATACAGCGCACTCATTTTTATAAATTATTTGGAGGGGCAGCACAATCCATAAAGGCAATGGGTGGATCCGAATGATTAGTGGTGGTGGTGGTGGTGGGGGTACGCTCCATAAGGCCCCATGTCAAAACGGAAATTATTTTTTGGAAAGAGAAAGCCAATATTGGTGGGGCACGTGTCCCCTCAACACTATAGAAAGCAAACCCATTATCATGTAAGTTCTGCACAGCGCCATCTTGCACAAAATGTTGCTGTTCATCGTGAAGTCATATGTGAATTCAGTTTCTGCGCCGCATACGTAGTGCGAAATGACATTGAATGGCAAATCAATGACCTGGGATGGCATGACCTCGTGTAATCGAACCTCATTTGGATTTGACCTTCCTTCGGAATTACTTTCCGAGCAGTGCATGCTTGGGTGAAGGCTGAAATGATCGTTTCATTAACCTACATTGTCCTAGCGTTCCTAAGGTAAGGTCACGAGGTCAGAAAATTTGCAATTTACCAATACGCTTCAGCATCATATAAGCTCTACTTGGAAATTACTTTGTTTTTATTTCAAAAGCTCGTGATATCAAATCATCCACGGGATATTCAACTTTAAAGTTACTTCACATGACATTAAGATGTTCAGATATCAAACAGATGCACACATCTTGCTTGAATATTTCTGTTGAAAGAACCAAGACATATATGTTCATATTTTCCATGCCATTCCCCAGGATATAGGTCCTGTCACTATGTCTGCCTATTATGACCTGTAGCAACCACAGCATTATGGAAAATGGAGAAATACGATTCGGTATGAGCTCTATGCTTGGCTTGCAAATAACATCCTCCCGGTGTCCCTATAGGGACACCGGGAGGATGTTATTATGCAAATACATGCAGAAAGAAAACAAGCTTCGCCTTTCTCATTACAAAATAAATAAAGACATTTCAGCCGAGGACCATATATTGACCTAATCCGGACTCTGGTGACCCAAATATCAGTGAAAATCCTAACATGAGCATGCTTCGTTTTCTCCATGAAGCTTTCGAATGGTGCTCTGTCTGCATTTAATCTTAGCTTTCATTAATCGAAAGTTAGGAGGGGAACTTGAATAGCCCACACCCACTCCCTCCCCCGGCCCGACCAAGGTGGATTTGCATGCAAGTCCGACGGGGGATGAACAACATAATTGATGAATTCCAGGACAAAATGGGCATAAAGCTGACTTTGCCTAAGCATTACTGGTACGACGTCACCGATATCGCTGCATGCAGAGAAACGCTTACAAAGCAGCTCATCCAGGGGCTGGATTTGACATCCTTCGTGGACATTTAGCATGCAAGTGGTGTCGTGTTGCATCCGTTGAAGTATATGTAACCCGCTTATCAAAGAGAACGTTGAGCTCTTCTACGACGCATTCAACCGCTAGGTCACATAGCGTCGCCAACCTCTCACGCCGATTGGTCGCGTGTGGACTCGGTAAACGCCGTCGGCTGTGAGATTCGAACCCACATTCCTGCAACCAAGTGTCCGACGCTCTACCAACCGAGCTACCGCGGCCCCAACCTCCTTGTTTCGAACATTGGCAATGCTTTATTAAATCGATCGGGTGTAGTGCGTGCATTGTTCGAACGATGCTCACGAGGTCCCTAGCATTGATGCAAGGGGGATCCTGGTGATCCCACCTGGTGATCCCATGCTAAAACCAAATCATACTGAGTCATCAGACTGATCAACTGTTGAGTGCGCAAGGTCTTATCCAGAGGCACGATGCCTTTGATATCCTTGGAATAGACGCTACAACTTTCGTGTTGCCAATGTTGTACGTCGTTTCGCTGTAGAAAGACGCAAACCGGTTTCTATCGGCATCTGGGACGTCGGTTGACCAGTGTGGCGACCCAGAAACCGAAACACCTGTTTCATCATGCGCGAGAACGTCAGTCCCTGTAGGGTTTCCCTTCCGAATGCCAGTATTCAATTGGGAATAGAGCGATCAGATTTATCCCGAATGAGCGAGTCTGCGGGGAATGCCAGCCGTGGCTGTTATGGGATACAATCGGGGTATACAATCGGGAGGTTTGGACCAACGGACACCAATGGTCAGCGATGAGCCCGAAAGGAGACAACGGATCGAGACTAGACAATTTCGAAGCCACAATGTGCAGCCACGCACAGTCGTCGACTAAAGCAGAGGAAGAGGGAGAAAGAGAGAGAGAGAGAGAGAGAGAGAGAGAGAGAGAGAGAGGGAGAGAGAGGGAGAGAGTGAGAGGAGAAAGGAGTCGCCCTGGTGGCTCAGTTGGTTAGAGCGCTGGCCTGCACTGGTCTCCCCTGTACTGGCAACACAGGGTTCGAGTCGCTTCGCGCGCTCGCATTTAGCCCCCGGCCGGGAGTGTCAGTTGGCAGCTGGCCCGATAAGGCCGGGGACGAGCTACCGGGCGGCCGTGTCGGTGCATTGACGGCACGTTACACTTTCGGTCTAAATTCTGCCGTTGAACTGGAGTTCATGGATCGGGTGGTGGGGCCATGGTTCACGCGACAAGCTCTGCCTAGCAATAGAACCCTGGTTCCTAAAGCCACCCTAACAACAACTCGGATTAAATTTGTATTAAAAAATAATAATAATAAGAGGAGAGGAAAGAGGAGAGAGGAGAGAGGTTGAGGGAGCGAGAGATGGAAAGGCAGTGAGAAATGAAATGGGGTGTGGTAGGGAGAAATGCTGTTAAATTGTACGGATGAACATTTTGTGCATAGAAGAGCTCATGAACCACTATCATGCGTTGCATTTTTCACCTTCCCCAGCGCAGGAAGTACTGCGACTCACCCGGCTCTTTCAAACATAGGGTGTTAGCGATATGGAATGCAATCCAATGTGTTACTGGTGACGACAGCGTACAGTTATTATGCGATCTTCGGATATTTTGGATGGCTGGCTAACCTCTCAGGTCACCTGAGACGTGAAATGTTCGAGACAAAAACAGATAAATGTCTTGCTTGTTGGTTATTGCCGTGCAAATAACGGTTGATATTCAATTGAAGTTTTCACCATAGTATTGCTCAGTGTGGTAGCTTACTAAAGAGGCATCTCCTATTAACATGTTATACTTGGATACATGTGTTGGGGGTGAGCTGAGATTGAAATGTGGGACTCGTTTTTTGAACTTCCGAAATGATGTCCGATAATTGGCTTCCGCAGCTATTTTCATGCACGTGAGTATGCAAATGAGCGCCAGGTATGATTTTGGTGTTCAACTAATCCCAAAGCCAGTCAGAAGCCCAAGAAAGATAATTTGATGTCAAGTTAGGCCAATGACCTAAAATGATCATGGAGAAGTAAAAATGGCTTAGACAGATACCTTAGTTAGGTTGTCCATCACCACCTCAACTAAGTTAGATCACTTGAGAGCATATGTGGAATTCATTGCCGGTAATTAGCGATTTCGGCGGTAAGTGGCCAGACCTGTTCTTCTTATGGCGTCACAGCTGAGGAACCTGAAAATTGATCTTCAAATTTTGCCTCCATAAGATCGTCAAGGCATTCCCCAGTAGCTACACCAAGCGACGGCGCAGGTCAGCATGGGATTCCCCAGTAGCTACACCAAGCGACGGCGCAGGTCGGCAGCCGTTGTTCGGCGGCAACGAAACCCAGGCACGGACACGGGTTATGCATGCGCACAAACGTGTGTGTGTGTGTGTGTGTATGTGTGTGTGTGTGTGTGTGTGTGTGTGTGTGTGTGTGTGTGTGTGTGTGTGTGTGTGTGTGTGTGTGTGTGTGTGTGTGTGTGTCTGTGTCTGTGTCTGTGTCTGTGTCTGTGTCTGTGTCTGTGTCTGTGTCTGTGTCTGTGTCTGTGTCTGTGTCTGTGTCTGTGTCTGTGTCTGTGTCTGTGTCTGTGTCTGTGTCTGTGTCTGTGACTGTGTCTATGTCTGTGTGTGTGTGTGTGTGTGTGTGTGTGTGTGTGTGTGTGTGTGTGTGTGTGTGTGTGTGTGTGTGTGTGTGTGTGTGTGTGTGTGTGTGTGTGTGTGTGAGTGTGTGTGTGTGTATTTGTGTGTGTGGGGGGGGGGGGGAGGCGCATGACGGGGCACCCCGAGATGATTATTTGTGTCCAAAGTTAGTGATCGGCTGTTGTGTATTCGTAATACTAGCGGAGGACCAGCTAGGTGCGCACCGGTCCATCGTCAGCGCCGTTGGGACGCTTGCGGCACCAGCTGATGCGTCTGAGAGCGCCGCCGAGTTCAGTCGATCTTGCGCCGGTCGGTAATTCCGTCGGCGACGACGGGTCCGGGCGGCGGGCGGGCAGGTGGGCGTTTTTCCCGCCGGAAGTCGACTGCGATAGGCGGCGAGCACAAGGCGCGCCGCCGCCGCACAAGGGAGCCGACAGCGCAAAAAGCCGCCGCGGAAGACGAAGCCGGGCGCGCCCCGGTCGCGCGGAAAAACACACCGATCGATGGCTGGCGATACGGCAGCCCACGTTCGCGGCGGAAAAAGCGCGCGTTTCACCCATCTTCGATGCTCGTCAGTGGCATCAGTTACTGCTGACTTATCGCGAGTTGGGCAGTGGGTCGGCTGGACCCTGCCTTATCTGGAGATTATCGGCAGGGGTGATATGCATTTACCTCCCAATCTGCTGTTGTTCTGGAATTATTCATTTTGGACGCCAAATTCCACATTTGGCTGCAATTTCGCAGGCAGATTATAAACATTTTGATAGCATGTGATCAACGAGCCTGAAGGGACAAGTGCCGAGAGAAAATCGCCAAGAGGCGAGGTGGAGAAGTGGACTGATTGTACTCTGAATGAGCAAATAACGATTGAAACTGAGCGATTGAAACTAAGCGATTGAAACTGAGCGGTTGAAACTGAGCGATTGAAACTGAGCGATTGAAACTGAGCGATTGAAACTGAGCGATTGAAACCGAGCGATTGAAACTTGACTGAGCGATTGAAACTGAGGGCAGGACTATTGCAACAGCCCATGCTACACTATTGCGATTCGTCTGACAATGACCTAATGTGTTCGTTCCAGATGCACGTCCGCCCAACCCAATGACTGCCAACCTGCCGCTGCGAGGTGACAAAGCGTAAGCTGCACACCACGCATGCGCTGGGGACCGGATGAGGCGAATCAAGTGCAGGTTGCAGGATTGGTATTGATGCATGGGCCATCCATATTGGGATGTAGTAGTCACGGGCGTCTTGCTCTAGTGCGTGTTGGTTCAGGATACAGGGAGGATCATTGGTAGCATGTTCGCAGGCATGATGGGAATCAATGCTGTACGATGACAATTAATTATGTGGTTTCGTTTCGTAGCATCATAACCGTAAAGGTATTTTCGCCAATTGTCCCACTCAAGGGTTAGTTTATTACGTGACATGCACTGGCACAAAGACGCATCCGACAATTTTTGTGTTTCTTCTATCCCGGTACCTATGTCCTCTCACAACCACACCAGCACGATTTTTAAAGGAAATCTTGTTCGAATTCATTCTGGGATCGCTTTGTGAACCAGGGTTCTCTTGCTAAGCAGATCTTGTTAGGTGAATCCTGGTCCAACCATCAAATCAATGAATTCCAGTTCAACGGCAGAATTTTGACTGGGAGTTTAACCGCCCCGGCCGCCCCGGTATATACATGCAAGTTTGTCTTCCAGGAAGAACACATGTTTTGTTTTCCAGAATACCTTCTGGTTTATATAATCTATTGGACATGGTTCATATGAAGATTGCGATAAGTTGGTAATGTGAATATGCTTCATATATTGTAGAATGAATGGCGGATGAGGGAATGAAAACTGCAATGCTATCGACAACTTGACTCTCCCTCCTCTTGATGGGCACATGAAATTATACATTGATCATAGATTTACGTTCATAAGTTCTTATGCCATCCGTTGTACCTACTAAGCGTCAAATGTCAATGCTGACTGACAACCTTTCTGAGTTTGTCACACCTATACATATTTGTAACATAGCTTTCGGGTTCACATTTCCTCTTTTCCTCCACTGTACGTGATTGTCACAACACCTGGTGATAACACAATTTATTCAGGATCAATTTCCCATGCGCGTTTTTGTAATTTTATCAAATGGCCGTAAGATATATCAAAGCTGATTGGCTGGGAAAGGGCAACATACGTAGAATTAAAACGAACATTGCTTTCAAATAATTGGCCGTGCATCACTTAATTTTGACTCCAAACGACTAATCTTGCCGAGACGATCCATAAGAGGTGAGGGTTGATGGGGTAGGTTATCTGTATTAGTTCTCGAGAAAATAAAATAGACAAAATTATCCAAGCAAGTGCTTATGTTTTGTGCAGAGCACCTAGACACTATCAAAGTGCAAGCGTATTAACCTTAAGGATTAAAGTATTAAGTAAAAGTATTAAGTAAAATTATTATAGTATTTGAATCCATTAGCATCACTGATAATGGATTCAAAATTGATTAAAAAAGAGATAAACCGGATAAGGCTACAACTTTTCACACTTACGGTTTAGAAGATTCGTGGTATTGGAACGTAGACGTTAATTTTGACTAGCTGTTAAAAAGTAACTGAAGCTCAATATGAGAAAATAGTGCTATGATCAATGCTAGCTTATTAACTAATTGAGTTTTACAAATATTCAGATCGAAATACAAGATTATTTTTAGACAAAATGACTGAATATTCTATCAGGGAAACGCAAATCCATTGGATATTTAGATCGTTATGTGGTTGGCCCTGATGCCACTTTTGAAGACCTGCCGTAAACGACAACGGAAGGCTGCAGTAAATCGGCATTTGTCGGCGCACTGAGGACGTGACACTGACATAGAGGCAGCTGAAGCGCCATTATTCCTCTCTCGTGCCCAGGTACAAAAACACCACTGACGCTGCGCCCGAAAAGGCATTCATTGGTCATTCTATCAACGACAAGAAAAGGAAATCATGGAGGGATGCGACGCACCAGAATGGCTCTCCGCTAAGCCCCTCGCCCCATGTTGTGCTGCGCGCTGCCAGGATCTTGCCGCTGCAAATTCGGAGCCTTCGTCATTGCCAGCTTCCTTCACTATTGATGAATGATTGCAACGATGCTTACATCCACTGGCTACTGCGGTATTGCACTGTCATGCTGTTTGGGAATTGCGGAATTAGGCAACCGTGGACATTGTGAAATCATGGACGAAATTAGTGTTGCGATGGGCAAAGCTGTTTCATTTTATACTTGAGATTTTGGCTGTGCGCGTGTCAGAATCAGTTGTTGGTCTGGGTGACGATTTCAAAATCGGTGCCAAAGTTACTTCGGGAGGGGCAGTGTATTCCATAACATTGACGCTACAATATCCGGTATACAATATCCGGTGCACAATTTACAATATCAATATAACAATGTCTGCTACAAACCAAGGTCGTCTGATTACTACACAATGGCTTCAGGTGACAGTTTCTTCCGTCGCATGGACGATATATTACATACATGGCCGTACATGGCCACCTGATGATTGCACAATTACTTTTCGACACAGTTCATTTCGTCACGTGGACACTGCTATCGAAGGCCATCTGATATCAACGGTCGAGGCTCGTGAGCTTACCGGCGCCGGTGCAGAGTGCGTTTATATTCGTGAATCCTCCTCCTTTGAGTACCGTTTCTGCACGAAGCAAGTGCGTGCTATGGAACAGTATGTTCATCCCTGCTGCGACAGTCTCCCGGAGGCGGGCGCTTTGTAGCGTATCTTTGATCGCTAGATCGTGACCTGACCTGACCCGACATCGATCTAAAAATTATATGGTCTGGGATTGATCTGGGGAAAAAATAGCTTCTGCCGGGTTCTGCTTTGTTTCTCTAGCTCGCTCTGCTACGCTATGGAATTGCCGGGGTGTTATATGCCGTGCCATTCGAAGTTGATATATTGCCCAATTCCGGTGAGGGTTAGTGATCCAACATCGCCAGAACTTTGTGATAGGTTCTAGTGAGCGTCTGCATATACGCGTATTTCCTGGGGGCTACTTAGGAGCAGTTACGAGCATATAACCTAAAATCGCAACATAGGTCTGCATCTTGTGTCATTTGAATGGTCCCCGATCACAATTACTTTCCGATTCCAGTGGGAGCGAGTAATTAATGCTCGATCAATCAAATATCCTTTCATACAGAATGATGAGGTATGATTCGCCAATGCTGATGTGTGTGTAACGTCATCACCGTCTGACCACAAGTTGACATGGCATGCGCCGCGATGACATATCTAGGTGATGGGATAGCTGACTGGGGTCGGCATCCCCCGCCTCTCGGCAGGCAAGGGTTAATTCTGACCAGATGTGGCACCGGACGTGACTATCAAGCACCAACAATTGTCGCTGTTCGAAGAGACTGCGACCCTCCCGCCGTGCAGGATTATCTGACGAGCATCGCTCAGAATTAACTGCCACGGTGTATCGTCGCCGTGCCGTTTTCCCGCCACCCTGGCGTACGCACAGCTACGCGCGCGCACGCAGACGGGCCCCTCGAAGCTGCGCGCCAGGGGCGTGGGCCACGGACCCAGTTTGGGTTTGAGGGGAGCAGACCCTCCAAATGTTTTTTCCTCCTGCTAATGTTTGCATTGCACCTCCAGATGTCGCATTGGAATCAACTGACAGCATTACGTCAGATCGACCGGCATGCCGGAATCCATGAACAGGCTGGCCGAAATCCGAAATTGTCGGCGGTGGACCAAGGCGGGGGCGGGTGGACGGCTGACCTGGACGACCGAGGCGGCCGCCCCGGTAGCGGTCGGCCGACTGCAAGTGAAAGTCCTACGGGTTGGGCAGCGGCGCGCGCGCCGCCGCGGAACAGTGCGCCGCCGTCGGCCCCGTGCGATGGAGCTGCTGGACCTGGTGGCGGCGTTGGACACACGGCGACCGGCGACCGTGTGCAGCTCGTGAGCGGCGCCGCGCCCGACCGAGCGCCCCCAGGTGGGTCTTCGGCGTCCGCCCGCTGCCCGCGCGTCCGCCGCCCCCTGCCCGCCGCCCGCCGCCCGCCACCCCCCGCCCGCCTGCAGCCCCCGCCCGCTGCCCGCCACCAGCCGCCCGCCCGCCCGCCCGTCCGCCCGCTGCCCGCCCGCCCGCCCGTCCGCCCGTTGCGCGCCCGTCCGCCCGCTGCCCGCCGCCCGCTGCCCGCCCGCCCGCTGCCCGCCCGCCGCCCGCCTGCCGCCCGCCGCCCGCGCCCGCCGCCCGCCCGCCGCCCGCCGCCGCCCGCCCGCCGCCCGCCCGCCGCCCGCCCGCCGCCCGCTCGGCTGCGCCGACGTCGTGCCGAGTTTGTCACCTACTTCGGCAGGCACGGCTAACCTGAATAGAACCAGTTCGGAGGCAGCGGCGGTGGCTGTCGAGTGACGCAGGATTGAGTGACTGCCAGCCTCGAAGCCTGCCTACCCTTCACTGCAGATCAGCACCGGCGGCTGTTCAGTGACGTAGGATTGAGTGACTGCCAGCCTCGAAACCTGCTTATCCTTCACTGCAGATCAGTGTGCTGAGTCGCAAGGGTTCTCGAAGCTGAGCAAAAGCTGAATCATAACGAAACTCAACGGGAATAAAATCAAATTAATTTTCAAATAACGGTCAAACAATGCTGTTGGGTGTTTTAGAAAGTTTTGCTGCGCAGAGCTACTTATGCCAATTTTCAGATCCGCTACGGTAAATACTCCTGACCTGACAGAATGCAACGTCATGTTCGGTCAGGTGTACTGGATCGCCCTAATTCATTGAAGTTCATCCTATGCACGAGGTTGGAGCATGTGCTCAGAAGGCGTTCCACAGGAACAGCGATGGATGAGCATTGCAGGGTGACGTGTTTGAAAAGAGAACACAGAGGAGGAATCATCTTACGTTACAAGTTTGATGACAATATGAGCGTGAATTATCGTTTTGGTGAACTGGATGCTATTACGTGTCATTCCTCTTGATAGAAATATGTTCGATATTGCCCTGCACGTACGTCCAGGGCAATATCGTCTGTCCATAGGTACAGCCAGACGACCATGATGTTCTTGGTGTCTGCTTCTGACAGCCTGACATTCCCGTGAAGTTCGGCATCGGAAACGAACAAAGTGGTTCAATGGAATTTCAAATCAGTGCGTTTGTAAGGCATCTGCAATTCCGTGCAATGCAATTTGTTTGGTGCAATGCTACCAAGTTCCAAAATCGCGTTAGGAACGTCATGAAGCGTGCGCAATGGACTCGTTTCTGTCAGCGCCCCTGTCTCCGTGTTTCCACGAACATTCGAAAGCGACGTTCCACACGAAATCCTGGCCCTTCATGTCAGGGACTCGCGGCAGCTGGTGACCGTGACTTGTAAGCATTAGTCACGCACTGTTATCTACTCTGACGCGAGGCACTAGAACGTGCATCGGCCTGTCGAGTCAACGCGAGATGTGTCATGACTGGCAGACGAGAGTGGAGCAATCGTCAAAGTTGACACTCGACGTCGTCGGGGTGGACCGAGCCAGAACAACGTCTGTGAAGTATCAAGTGCAGAGCACGATTCATCACCGCCAATCAGTGTGTGCAGTCAGTGTCAAGTGAAACTGATTTATTTATTTGAAGACGAAGCATCGCATGGTGGCATTGCAGGCAATTCAGCTCCTGAGTTCGGCCGACCCGTCAGACGGTTTGGAAATTTCCCGTAGAATTAGTGGCAATCAGTTGTAAATGTGTAGTGTTTGCGTCGGTGGATTCGTAGAAGCCAACGAGGTCGGCCGGTTCGACTCCGTCCGGTGCCTGATTTCGTTCATGACTGAGTCGGTGACGGCGAGCGACCGATTGAACCTCAGTGCTCTTGTTCCAGTAGTCACTTGCAAAAGGCATTTCTTCACAACAGTTTTGACTTTCCGAGCCACGGACTCTGCCTATCATTATCCTCAGCCTCAGACTTCGAATTCACTTCGCCCCAGGTTCCGATTTCCTCAGGCTCGGACTTTCCTCATCCTGAGCTTGTGACCTGCCTCATCATCATCCTCAGTATCTTGTCTGTGTCCCCTTCAGCCTCTCACCTTTCCCAGTCTCGCGCCCTGTCTTTGAAATGAGGAAGACCCCAGCCTTATGCTGTGGCCCTCACTCCCCGGTCCGCCTCTGCAGGCGGACCACTCCAACAAACCGTGCGGGCTGGCAGCCGATAAGGGCGGGGCTTAGTGTCCAGTGGGCGTGTCGCTCGAGTGTGACAATACACCGATGCGACAGCATCTAACGCGGCGCCCGGGGAATGACCACTGGTCTGCCGCTCCCTGCCTCGTCGAGTGGCACACATGGCAGCACATGGCAACACACATGACAGCACACATGGCAGCACACATGGCAGCATGCATGGCAGCACATGGCAGTACACATTGCAGCGCACATGGCAACACATATGGCAGCAGACGTGGCAGCACACAGATCGGCACATACTATAGTACATGGCAGCACACATGGCAACACACATGGCAGTACATATTGCAGCACACATGACAGCACACATGGCACCACACATGGCAGCACACATGGCAACACATACGATAGCGAACATGACAGCCGACTGAGCGGCTAACAACATAGCTGTTCATCAGCTGTTCTGAGCGTAAAAAGTGCACGTGACGTATGCGTCACGGGCCTCACAGGTGCCGCTACACCTTATCTTACAAGTGTTTCTTGTGTCGACAGACATCCGCGGCCCGGCCCACCGCCACGTGGTGACCGCCGGCCTGTGCAACACACCGAGCCGACTCCTGTGCGGCGCACCCCCAGGCCGCCGCTGCATTGCAGGCTGCCAGCCACCCCCAGCCGGTCCGGTGAACTCGCGCGCGTCGACGAGCGTCGGCCGATGGCAAGTCGGCCGGAAGATCGTGCCGAACCGCGCTCCGCACCAGCCGCCGGGCAGCCGCCGCACCAGCCGCGCCAGATCGCGCCGACAACGTGAGGCCGCACGCGCCGACCGCCTCCGGGCACGCGCGCCGAACTCGCGACCGCGCGTCGCGCTCGGCTCGGTCGGCTCGGCGAGCCGCTGTCCGCCTGGGGCGACTGAGCGCGGGTCGTGAGCCTCGCCGCCGCGACTGCCGCTGCGACTGCGAGGCAGCAGGCTGCGACTGCAACCGCGAGGAGGCCAGCTGCGACTGTGACTCTGTGAGGCAGCAGGCTGCGACTGCGAGGAGGCCGGCTGAGACCGCGACCGCGAGGAGGCCGGCTGCCACTGCGAGGAGGCCGGCTGCGACTGAGACCGCGAGGAGGCCGGCTGCGACTGTGACTCTGTGAGGAGGCCGACTGAGACCGCGAGGAGGCCGGCTGAGACCGCGACGGGGCCAGCTGCGACTGCGACCGCGAGGAAGCCAGCTGCGACTGTGACTCTGTGAGGAGGCCGACTGCGACTGAGGACGACTGCGGCTGTGAGGAGGCTGACTGCGACCGTGGACGGCTGCGGCCGCGACTGACGGTGTCTGTAAGGAGGCCGGCTGGGACCCCAGCGGAGCGCGTCTCCGGCGGCTGCCCGGCCAGCTGACTGTCCAGCATGCTGCCGGCTGTGGTCGTCATAGCAGGTAGGCGAAGCGACCGTGCCCCTGCTGGCAGCACGAAACAGCCGGACGTCGGCTGGAGGATCCCCGATGTTTGTTTGTTTATTGGTTGGTTCACGACACACTTTATGCACATTCACGGCTAATGGCGCCGCCCACACTGTTTCGCCGGTGGGCCGCGGGATTGGGAAATGTCCTTAGTGGCGCTAGAATCAAATCCGGGACCTTTGGTACCCATAGCCCGACACCTTAACCACTCGGCCATCCCCGCCCCGGGTCCCCGATGTACCAGAGGAAAGACGATAGACGTGACGGAGGTGGGAAGTGTGAGAATGCATGTGCCACGGTAGCGGGCACCGTGATGGTGCGGGTGTATTACTCATCCGCCGTTTTCTAGAAATGCTTTGGATGGAAGTTAATTATCATTGCGCTTGCCCATCCTTCACCGAGGTCTGGCTCGCATTTGAAATATTCTGTGCAGCATGTGGCTACTAGGTGCTGATAGCGTTAAAGATCATAAAGTTAAATATTGTAGCGTTAATCAAAAGAGCGTTCAACGTTTATATGGCTAAGCATCATAGCGTTAAGCATTACACCATTGAACATCATTGCGTGGCATATCACAGCGTTAAAAATCATAGTGCAATACTTCATTGCGTTAAGCGTTACAGCGTTAAACTCTATGGCGCTAAACAGTATAGCGCTAAACATCGTGACCCTTCGAAGCCCAATGTTGGTTACCCAACTCGTGCACGTACCGCTAGAGGCTTAGCGGTAAGATTACGAAGATTTTCCTTCGCTGAGGTTTCTTTGGAAGGGTGGCGTCGACAAAAGATAATTAGGCCACCAGGATTACGCTGTTGTTTTTCTTAGCCCGACCGGTTACATATTATCCTCCACAACTGGTGTGCAGCTTAGCAAGTTATTTATACTCCAAAAGTGGTTCAATGTCTTAGCTTACGTTGAACAAGGCAGCCAAGATATGTTGCTAACCTCGGACGCTCAAATTGGCGTAGTGCAGGTAATGTATGCTGTGGTGTAATTATGCTCACAATGCATGCTGAGATCGCATTGAAGCTTGCTATGATAGTATATCAGGCCTGCTCTGTTTGGGGATAAAATTATATATGTATTGACAGGAAACATAACTTTAATAGGTGACGTCGCTTTACCACTATGCTGAAAATTCAGTTACCTACAATGGATATATATATATATATATATATATATTTGCTTATGTATGTATATATATATATATATATATATATATATATATATATATATATAAATTTTCTTTAGATCCGACCATTCGAAGTAAAAAATGGAGTTGTTGCAACTCAGCACATTGAGTGGGCGTCTCCCCAAGATAACTAATGTACATGAATTATATATATATAATACAAAACAACCGCGTACTCTACATATGATACCTAAGGCAGGTAACTAGCATACTATTAATGTCACAATCTAGGCAACAGCCTACTGCTTCGCTCGTCTTATTCGGTAGCAAAAGATATCGATGGCAGTGAGAAGACAGGGGAGCGTTTAAAGGCGTGGGGAGAGTTTGGGAGCAGAGGGAGGGCTCACACGGAAAATCCAGCTGTAACGGTATTCGCCATGCCGAAGCGCACGTAGAAGTGAGTGGTATGGGAGCTGTGAGTGATTCCAGATGCATTATGATTGGAAAACACTCTAGAAGCTATGGTGATATCGTGCGACATTTGGAGAGCTGGTACATGAGCATGACATCCCAGTTTGTTTTGTCTTATGGCATGCGGATTCTGGGCGCTATGCGATTTCTGTAGCCACCCACAATCGATGGTTTGACAGCCTGGCGCCGTGAATGGAGCTAGACACGTTAAGAACGGGTGTCGCACCCTCGCAACACTAACCAAATGACATCTGGTAGCACGGACACAAATATCAAGCTCAGCACTAGTGCAAAATTAACCGAACTCTGGTATTTCTTGTTCACCCCACCGCACCGATTTGATCTGAAAATGTGAACATATGAAGGATGAATCTCATGTTCTGAAATATGTCAATGCTTTAGCGTGATCTTCGCTGACTTCGCATGAAAGAGCTAAAATGCTTCTCATGGCAATGCTTTTGGGTGATATGCATCTGAAGGCATCGTGGCCGTACTTCTCGGTCGGTGGCTAGGCATAGCTCGCAAGGCTACGCCACTGTGGAAGATGAGCGCATTATTTTTACTTCCTACCAATGTTTACTGATGTGTTCTGAAATTGTGATGATATATGATGAGCTTCATGCCATCAAAACATGATAACATTTCATTGACTGCATGGAATAGGCCGTTCACAAAGAGGGAGAGCGGCGGCCGATAAATTAATCCTCTATGAGGAGTGCCTGACACAGCGGAAGCCACTCCTTGCCTTTCCGATTGAACTACCATTAGCTCACACACTTCTGTTGGTTCTTCCTCTTTGGCCATACCATTGGCAGGCCAAATGCCGCCTTTGAGAAACGTCATCCCACTTCAATTACGTTGAGACGCTGTCCCAATGTAAGTTGTTACAAATTATTTCTGGAATTTCGAATTTATATTCAGGGCTGCCTAGCCCCCTGTCAACTTTTGCGATTTTCTCAAGAGAAAATTTCTCAACAGACTATGAAATGCAGGCCATCGAGGAAAATACGACCTATCCATGACCGGGCTGCGAGTCTCTCAGATGAGCCAGGATGTGCATAGGTGTGCAGGTCGGGGATATTCGCGGTTGTTGGTAGGGACGGATTAGGAAAGGTAGTGGGGTAATAATCTATCATCTGGTGGCAAAACCTCATTCCCCTCCTAGGTTACCCTGGCCTTTGATTTCAATATGTATCGTTTCAGCTTCGTAAACAGGAACACACCAATGACGCTGATGATCAGAATTCAATATTTTTGCAACACAATTACGGTTTGAAGATTGTACTTTTAAAAAGAACTTTAGAAACAGCAAAACAAGAGGACTTTATATACGAATCCCACGAACGCCGAAGCATAATGTATTGTAGAAAAAGATACGTTGCGAGAGTAAAAAATCGACTATTCTTTTCGATTGCATGCTTACAAAGTGATTGCTTTTCCAGAAGGAATATGCATTTTCCACAGAACGCTATGTCTGCATCTGTGCGTCAGCACGGGAAACACTGGCCAGGTGGTTGGTAATTGACGAGAATTGGCAGATACGTTCCCACCAGCGTGGCAGTCAAATGGAACGGTTGTGTAGCAATCGAGTATAGCAATCGAGGTACATCAGTCGTGCAGTAATCGAGTGCAGGAGTCGTGAAGCAATGGGGTGCAACAGTCAAGGTACAACAGTCGTTTAGCAATCGAGCACAGCAGTCGCGTAGTAATCTGGTACAGCAGTCGCGTAGCAATCGGACATAGCAGTCGATATACAGCTGTCGTGTAGCAGTCGATATACAGCAATCGTGCAGCAATATAGTGCAGCAGTCGCATAACGATCGAGTTCAGCAGCCAATGCACATCGGTCGTGTAGCAAGTGTACAGCAGTCGTGTAGCAGTCAAGCCTACACCCAGCGGGCGAAACTCTCCGCTGCAGCGGCACCCACCTTGTAAATCGTGGCTCGAGCACCCCCCCCCCCTCCCCCCACCCACCCACCCGCACTATCGCAGGCCATATCGGGCGGCCGGCTGCTGGCAGTCGAGTGTCACTGTCGGCGACCCCCGCAGTGCCGTCGAGACCGACGCGGCGGCGGCCACCGTCGGAGCCGTCGCGCTCTCGGAAGGTCCGGCCGGCTCCGGTGGACTCCGAAGTCGGCTCCGAGGTCGGCTCCGAGGTCGACTCCGAGGTCGACTCCGAGGTCGACTCCGAGGTCGACTCCGAGGTCGGCTCCAGGCGGCTCTGAGGTCGACTCCGAGGTCGGCTCCAGTTGACTCCGAGGTCGGCTCCGAGGTCGACTCCGAGGTCGGCTCCGAGGTCGGCTCCGAAATCGGCTCCGAGGTGGGCTCCGAGGTCGGCTCCGAGGTCGGCTCCGAGGTCGGCTCCGAAGTCGGCTCCGAGGTCGGCTCCGAGGTCGGCTCCAGTCGACTCCCACGTCGGCCCGGTCGACCACGGCCTTGCGCCGGCCACAGCTTCCGGAGAAACGCGACGGTCCCACGCCACGCTCAGCGGCGGTTCCGGGTCGTTTCCACCAGTCACTGGAGCCATATTAGATAGCCGGGTTGTCAAGTCGGCCAGTTATCGCCTCCTGGGCTGGCCGAACAGTGCATGATGGACGAAGTTTCAAAATATTTCAAAATAATAAAACAATCTCAGGCTATGGAAATGAATTGTGTGCTCCTGGAATGGAAATTGCGCGCATAATGTGGGATTCGCATTCATTATTTCACTAAATGTGCCATGTTTCAGTATTCGTCCAAAATGCTAAGATTTAAGAAGGTGAAAACATTGAGGTGAAGTGATACGATTGCACGCATTCGTAAGTGACAAATTTGTACGAATCTCAATGTGAGAATGTGGATCATTGTCACATTCCGACCTGAATGCTGTTACAGGGTACTTCAGTTTCTTTTCACATTCTTTTTCCTGCATCAGTATGTGAAAGGCATGGAAAACAAAACGAAGTTGATCTGATTTGACCAGAATTTCGATGAAGAATATGCTTACAACATTGAATTAGTACACCGTGTGTTTAACCATTAACCACACCGTCCACAGCGAAGAAGTGAGGTGGCAACCAATGCCCATTGTTGGGATCGCAAATCCTTCTCTGAGAGGGGAGCGGGGAGCTGTAGGTTGATATTCCTCATCCAATTTGGAACGTTGCCAGTGGAGCTGGGAAGCGATTAGTTTCCTCCCCCATGGACAGGCCTGGTTCGCCACCGCCTCTAAGCTCAGCGGTCAGCGCGATTTCACATGCCCTGTCCTGCCACAGTCCAATCTCCGAGACCCGACGCTGACTGATTGCTCTGGAAACTTGCTTGCATACCCCACCATGTCCTCAGCATGAAACAGCCTGTCCAAGTCGCGCGCCGTTAGACAAATCTACCGGCCAATTAGCGGTCTGTTTCTGGCGCCCAGCGACACTTGCGATCCTTATGACTGCATCCCGTATGATTGGACAGCGTCTCTGAAACATCACACCACCTGAGGGACAGCTGATTGCTGCTTGAACCACCGCCAACTGCGAAATACACGAAGATGCCGAATCGATTTCCAATAGTGCCACTGATGCAAGTGTGCGCACAGCTGGGAAAGCTATTGGTTTCCCTCGGCGATTCGCACTTGCGAAAACCTGGCGACGTTTGCTCTTCACATTTTTGCGTAGTAGCGTTTTTGCGTACTATTACGAGCTGATTAGAGAGTCGAAAAACATCGGCTGATTACCTGGAAGTGGCCCCATATTCATTTATAAGTTTCCGGCCATTCCCAGAGACGCATTTCACCCAGGAGGCGACTTTGAGTGCATGCACATATTTCAGGAAGCAGACAAAGTCGCCGGTTCATTGGCATTGTTCCAGGTATGTCGAGGCTGAGCTGGCTCGAACCGAACCGAACTAGACCCGAACCGGGTCGTGCGAACCTCGGAAATCTTGGAAGTAGTCGAAGAGTTTCTTGATCCTTTTTGCAAGGCCTTGTGATGAATGGTTAGCGTTCCCAATTCATGAGGACATGACCTCACCTGACCTCCCCGTTCCCATGCACAGAACGTGGAGACAGCCGGCATGAGCTCTTCATAGCTAGTAAAACCAGCCAGCAGGGGCCCCTCTGGAGAAGTTGCACCCCTCCGGAACAAGTATCCCCCCGATCACGACTCCTGGATATGCCCATGGCTAATAGATAGCGGAACGCCTTGCGTGCCATTCGGCCCAAGATGCATTAGCAACAAGACGAACAACCCTGGCGGCCAGCTGGTGCGCGTTCTGGCGATGAAAAATCCTGGGATGCATTGCACGCATTGTTAACATACCGGTATGTTTACCAGTATACCACTGCATGATTGTTCAGGTCATAGAATCGCTTCGGCGTACGCTCCGACTTTCAGCCATGTTTCTTTTCCTACTGTTGCTGACGATGACACGCTCAAAAAGCACGCCTTCTGAACTTACTGTTACAAATACATCCACGTATCCTGCCCCGTCCCAACCTATCGCAATTATCCAGCCCCGCCCCAACCAATCCCAGTTACCCTGCCCCGCCCCTGCCCTATTCCAGTTCCCCTGCCCAGCCCCAATCCTACCCCAGTTGTCCTGCCCCCCCCCCCCACCCAATCTCAGTACTCCTTCGTTTCCATCCTATTCCAGGTATCCTGCCTTTTCCCACTCTAACCCTGTTATCCTCCCCCTCCCCACCCCATCCCAGTTATCCTTCCCCTCCACAACATATCCCAGTTATCCCTCCCCGTCCCACCCTATCGCAGCCAACCTTCCCGTCCCCTCCCTATCCCGGTATCCTACCCCGCCCCACCTTTATCCATGTGCTTTTATCGACGCTACACACTCTCCATCTTCCTCTCCCCAGAGTCTCAAAATGGCCGAAGCTGGTCGGAGAGGCTTTAATTCATATACCGGGCAAACACCACATGACCCTCGCGTCAGACCACCTGCAGCACACACGTTGCAGGTGTCAGACACACCTGCGTCAGACACACCTGCAGCAACTTGTCCATGAAGACAGCGATGCAGCTCACCATATAAACCACGCTGCTTCCAGCGCGCATGCACATTTCCACATGTGCATGATGTACGCACAGCGCGCGACATCTCTACTATTTCTGACACAAGCTCGAACTGTCAATTATCCCGGGGCTACGGTCCGGCGGGTGGGCGTCAGAACACTGTCCCACATTGCCAGACCAGTGTCATTGCTCATTTCTCCGAACGGTTCCCACGGAGATTGCACAAGCCGGCAAGGCAACCTTGCAAATGAGCACACGGCATTTCTCTCGTTGGTCAATCTGGAGCGCCGGGCCGCCGCTGATTGGTTGGTCAGGAGCACTCGGCTCTCACCCATTGGTCGGCTAGTAAAACCGGCTTGTGGTTTATCACGGTAGCGTGCGATGCTGCCGGCTATGCCTTCACTTCACGCGTGCCCCTGGGCCGCAAACCGCCATGTTCAATTCATCTATGTAGCTATATATGAGCTGAGTTTTAGCTCTTCGGGATCCCCCGAGCAGTTCTGTTCGAGATGATCGTTTTGGAATGTAATTATATTTTAGGGTCACAAGTGTCGAAAAGTTGAAGTTGCGACGACATCCTGGCTTAATCTGTCTGCCACATGGGCTTCATGCTGCTGCTTTCTATCAAATCCAATGTTCCGAATCATCTTAGATCGGTACCTATAGTTTGGAACCCATACATGTTTGACCTATTTTGACCCGGAAGATGTTTCTTCACATGCTTGATCTCTCGTTCACATCTTAATACTTATTTATTTGCGTTTGTGACAGACAATAGCCAACTTCAGTTAAACTTACTACGCTTCCCACCCATAATACCAAGTGCGTTTCTGGTACTTGTAATGGCCCGAGGTAAAGTCCAGTTGTGGTCTACCTTTAGTCTACTTCGGCTTGCATTGATCTCATGTATCACTCCATCACATTCGTGGCTGTAAAAATATGTTGCAGCTTTAGCTAGGGGAATGGGATGCAACTGGAAGAGGAATATACAATTCAGAGTGTCGAAGTAGTGAACACTGTCTACGCTGACGACGCGATGACGTCAGATACAGTGACGTCACAAGCTCCTCTGCTAATTTGGGGCTGAATGTGTGCGAGTGATTGCCCGAGGATTTCTGCACGTTCTAAGGTGCGGTGTCGCTGAGTTCTCGAGATGTCTGGGAAAAGGTGGCATGCAGAGGGCCACTGTCGCCACCCAGCCGACGCCGTGCTGAGAAGAACAGCTGCATTGTTCATCAATCGGTGACTCGACATATGTCTGTAGTGGAGGATGACGTCGAACAGTAGCTTAACAAATTATTTCAACGAGGCGTCAAAAGATCTAACGAATTGCTGCTGCACAATTTGGCATGTGTTCGTCATGATCGGTGCATTATCTGAAACTAGTAAAATTTGTTTGGTTGCACGCCGATGTATTTTAATAATGGGAAATACGATATCTCTCAGCGTACTTAAAGTGCTGCATGCAGAGGGCAGCAGAGGCGGCCTGTTGCGACTGGAAGGTCGTTTCGATCATCCACTGACGTCAACTGGGTACGCTGAAATTCCCCAGTAATATCTCCGCCCGAACCAGCGCGTCCGGTGACTGGGGGAAGTGGGGGCTGGTGGCAGGTGCAGGATGTTGATGCAATCGGAAACAACTAATGGCAATGCTGCGGTTTCACCCGATTGCGTGCTCCTGATCAGTGACCAGCTGACACCTGCCAGAAATGTGTAGCACCACATGCGTAGTCATTATGATGAAGCTGAGAATTCGGCACACCGTGCGCGAGGTGCCTGAGGTGGATGATTCATTTCCGGTCAATAATCCAGTTCTGTCTGCTCCACCCACGCTACCGTTGCCTGTTCTCTTGAGCACAACGGAAAATCAGAAAGTGAAAAGCAATGAGCGGTTGGTTCGATGGTATTGTCACATAGAAACTAGAGTATCTGGGCCGAGGCGTGAATATCTAGGCTTAGAATGTTCAATGCATGTATAAAATGCCGAAGTCGGCATTTCACCACAATTCCAGGGCTGCCGGATCCTGGCGTTCACATGTTGCCCTCATCTGAGCACATTCAGTAATTTGCGGAAGGGCCAAAGCAGTGGGCAGGGTGGACATTGCCACTTTATAAGTGAACACATTCGTGCAGCACCCATTTGCTTAGCCCGCCCCACCCCGGCCCCGAGGGTCTTTTTACACTCCCTTGAAGTCTTCTGCGGATAGCGAAAAAAAACTTCACGTGTTAGCGCGCCGAAATTTTGCATACCTTTTCCACGTCAATTTGGCATGATGTGTGAAAATGTTTAAGTCAGGTCATCTACTGCCAATGAGTTATTAAAGGTCAAGTGTGGTCACCTCCAAACAAAATCAGCCAGTCGCACGCTTTAGCGGATAGAGATATTTGAATGAAGTTTGCAGTGTTTGTTCATCTTTAGAGATGCAACGAAACGCACCAGACTACTTTTTTTTTGTTTTTGATGACGCATTGGTCTTGCATACTTCGCACTTTGGGCTAAAATCGAAGATTATGGGTAGAATAATCATTTGTATTATGGTAAGTTTACTTAAAGCAGCATTTTGCTGTCCACTCTACTAATTAGAAACACAAATGAAAGAAAAATGAAAACTCAAAATGTTGAAAGTGGCAACAAATTAAAGTGGTGATTTTTGGGTGAGCACATATTTTAGGGTCACGGTCGTTGTCGCCTTTTTTTGTTCCAAATAACTTTTATTCTAAAATCTCCAAAAAATGAGCTCCCGGATCCAAAAACATGATATCAGTCCGGATCATACAGACCCCCCCCCCTCCAAGTAACGCTACCACTGGGGAAACAATTTTCGGGATGGTTTCAGACCATACCCGCCGAGCGCCTTGCAATGACATTACTTTCGCTTTCGTGTAACGCTTACTTTGTAAATTAGAGGGGACTAAAAGACCCCCTCGGGTGTGAGGATCTGATCGGAAAAGAGGAAAGACACCCCGAGACGGGGTGTGAGGATCTGATCGGAAAGACCGGAAAGGATTAATAGTTGAAGTTTCCGAAAAGTAGAGATTAGGTCCCATTGCTTTCCAGCTCTTACGGTCGATTCAGCCATTCGCACAGAATAGTTAATTAGTGATATGGCGATGGAAATATAATACAGCCAGTAGTAGATAAACAACACTCAACATGAATTAAACATAGTTTCCATTGGTCCAATGTGCTTGGCTCTCCGACATTAAGCAGCATTGGATATATTATAGAACGTCAAGAGGGAGCTGGCAGTTCTTCAACTACCCGACATTAGCCAACATTGGAGATATTTTAGAACGTCAAGAAAGAACTAGCGGTTGTTCACCTGTGCTCGAGCTTATGCTGAGCGTGGAGAGTGCACCAGTTTCCCCAGCCCGTGGCTCGACAACGAATAGCCATTTCAAACGACTCCGTGTGATTTCACGCACCGTACGGCCGTTAGCCGCTGCGGCTGCGATAGCCGTGTCAGCCTAAGCACGGCTCGGTCGGCCAGATTTCCCAGCTCGCTGAGTGCCTGTGGCGAGTCGCATGGGGTGGGGGCGGGGGCGGGGGAGGCTGGGGGCTGGCGTGTTGTGTCATCCCAGGAGTGGAGAGCCGCCGTCGCCGTCGTGCGGTCGACAGGTGGCCGGCCGTGCAGGAGGCCGGCACAGACCCACCGCCGCCGCCGGTACCGGCTGCAACTGGGTCGTCACTCAGGGACGGCGCCGGCCGCCGTCGGTCATGCGCGGCGCCGCGCCGTCTGGCGCGCTCTCTCGCCGCGCCTCGTGCTGCCTCCCCTACCGCCGGCCCGCCGCCGCCTCCGCACCTGTCTGTCGCCCGGCAGCGGGCCGGCTCCGCGCCCGTCTGTCGACCGGCAGCGGGCCGGCTCCGCGCCCGTCTGTCGCCCGGCAGCGGGCCGGCGCCGCGGCCGTGGCCCGCCCGTCGACGGGCATGGCGCGCGCGCTCTCGGTCGAGACGAGCGTGGCGCACCGCTCTCGGTCGAGACGAGCGTGGCGCGCCGCTCTCGGTCGAGACGAGCGTGGCGCGCCGCCCTCGGTCGAGACGAGCGTGGCGCGCCGCTCTCGGTCGAGACGAGCGTGGCGCGCCGCTCTCGGTCGAGACGAGCGTGGCGCGCCGCTCTCGGTCGAGACGAGCGTGGCGCGCCGCCCTCGGACAATGGCGGCGGCCGGCCGGATCAGTGTAACCGGGTTAGGCGGCCGGAGATGCACAGACTCAGCGTCCCGCCTGCGCCAGTAGGCGACAGCTGCTGGGTAGCGTCGTGCTTGGCTGAGACGCAACATGCTCGTACGTAAAATGAGACTAAGTAGAGTGCAGTGTTTGTGTCTTGCGGTCAGTCGAGCATCTTTATGCAAATTCTGAATATTCATGGTTTAGCATGGATTGATGCATGGTACAAATCTATTTAAGGCACTAATTAGCGATTGGCTTTTGATAAAACGAAAAATTACTGACCATCGGTTGGCGTATATGAACCGCTGACATTATGAGCTACGGACATTCCGTCCACTTTTGCGACAGGCGCAAGAGATGCGAAAGGGTCTTGAGGTGTTGAGTTGACTAAGTGTGACGCACGTCGTTATGAAATCAAGGGAGCATTCTTGGAGGGATTGGTCCTCCTCATGTCAGTTCAAACCTCATAATGTTCAAGAGCCCCAACCAATCACAATGTTAAATCCTTCGAAGACGTTCAACATATTCAATGCTCTACGCACTCAACCGATCATAATCCCTAATCTGTCAAAACCATTCAAAGCTCCAACTAATTATATTTCGCAGTCCTTCGACGACGAATTTGCAAAGTTCAATGCACAAGAGTTCCAACTGCTCATAATCTTCAACCCGCTGACAACGGCCGCAACCTTCAATGCTAAGAAGCCCCAACTGTTCATAACTTCTAATCGGCCAAGCACGCCCTAAGACACCAATGCGCAAAAGCATCAACTGTGGATTTTGTATGAGCATGGATGGGCTCGACCCCTAGACCATTGGAGAAGCCCATATTTTACACAGTCGCAGGGGGTGGGAGGCTCTATCCTCAGTCTAAACTCGACTGGATACAAAATTAGAACAACGTTGTAGAATATATTTATTTTCCATTGTATAATGGCCATCAGGATCATGACATTTTGATAAAACTACAACTAACCACGTCGAAGTGCAACGCCACTAACTCGCGATTTACTCCGTCGCACGATTGGGTTTCCCCGTGAGCACATGCTCGTGTTTCTGAATGACGAAGGTTTGACCGTTCTTTCATTGGTAGACGACAGGCGAGTGATGCTTTGCACCTCCACAGACGGCTTCTGGCGCGCCACCGGTCCCGTCGTGCCGGTGGCGCCTTTTGCAGAGGTGGCGCGAGACCGCGTGGTGGCGCGAAATGACGAGTGGCGCGAGACTGCGAGGTGGCGCAAGATCGCGTAGTGGCGCGAGACCGCGAAGCGGCGCGAGACCGCAAAGTGGCGCAAGACCGCGAGGTGGCGCCTTTTGCAGAGGTGGCGCGAAATCGCGAGGTGGCACGAGATGACGAGGTGACGCGAGACCGCGAAGTGGCGCGAGATGGCGCGAGTGGCGCGAAATCGCCGGGTGGCGCGAAATGGCGAGGTGGCGCGATAACGCAAAGTGGCGCGAGACCGCGAAGTGGCGCAAGGCTGGCCTGGCTTGACATGCCGAGTCACGTCGATTATATACGGCAGCGGTGGGTAGCGGCGGCCAGCTGGTTTATCACTAGTCACCTTACGTAACGGCAGAACGGTGGCCAGTTTACTGGCGGCCCACTGGACGATAATATTTCATTCAACCAAAGATCAGCACAATGATTGCATACAATTCATGCGGAATACTATTCAGGAGCTAAATAGAGGTCAGGGCGAGGTCAATGAGCCAACGTTCATGAGATTCAGACTTGTGACACACTTCTTGCTATCTGCATCATGTGCACGAATGAGTTCAATCGCGAGCGGGAGGTTTTTGACCGCTGACAGGTATTCGATGCTGGTAAAACAAAAAGCACGCAGCAAGCACGCCAGTCGGACCAATCAATCATACATTACAACAGGATCCTCAGGGATTGCTTGCAGCTCGTACCACTGCAACGCCATGCGAATTCGATGAACTTCCGGAGTGCTACGCTTCTGACTAGCGTCCTGATTAGCATGTGCTTCTCGGAAGGTATGCAGTCTTGCACAACCGAGCCCCACAGCCAGACATGCGGAAAAGAGCACCCACTTCCCGGAATGCTGCCGCGTACATGCCTGCTCGAATTTCGTCACACGCGCTCCCAGACTGCCTTGCACAGCGCAATGACGTCGACCGTGGCGCATGACAACCGCACGCGCCGAGCGCCGCTGAACTCGTCCGAACGCCTGCCGTCAATCGAACGGTCGCCGCGCGACCGACCGGCCCGCGGCGCGATAGAAAGCCCCGCCGCCGCCGCCGCCGGCCGGCCAGCGCCAAATTAGCGGCCGTTAACGCCGTTCAGCGACCTCCGCCCCGGTGCGGTGTGTTGCCGGGCGGCGGCGGCAGAGCGCGCACCAGCGGCTGCCGGGGCAGGGCGGGGCGGGGCCCCCCGGCAGTCGCTGGCGCCCAGCCGTCTGGTCTCCGGCCCGACCACTGCCCAGCCGTGTCTGCTGCCGCGGCAGCGACACACTCTGACCACTGCTCGCCCACTCTCTCTCTCTCTCTCTCTCTCTCTCTCTCTCTCTCTCTCTCTCTCTCTCTCTCTCTCTCTCTCTCTCTCTCTCTCTCTCTCTCTCTCTCCTCTCTCTCCTCTCTCTCTCCCTCTCTCTTACTCTTACTCTTACTCTCTCTCTGTTACTCTTACTCTCTCTTTCTTACTCTCAATCCCCTTCTCTCTTCCTTTCTTTCTCTTTTCCTTTCTATCTTTCTTTTTTCTTCATTCTTCCTTCTTTCTTTCTTTCTTCCTTTCTTTCTTTCTCTATTTATTTCTTTCTTTCCCTCTTTCTTTCTTTCTTTCTCTCTCCCTCTCCCTTTCGCCTTGCATTTTCCATCTCTTCCTGTTTTCTCTCTTCTTCTGCCTTCTCTCTTACCACCCGCTCTCCCTGCCTCCTCCTCCCTCTTTTCCTTTAACCCCTCCCCTCCCAGCGCCGCCTCCTGTCTGTCTCGCAGCCACGCCGCCTGGAAGAGATTACGATTGGAGCTGGCAGGTGGCCGCAATTAGCATAGATATAGGCTTAACCTCGTTTGATGAAAACCCATTAAGAGGCCGTCACCGTTCGGCGTGTACGCTGTAGTCCGCCGCCTGCGGCCATTGCTGTCACGTGACCGGGTCGGTAGGTCGCGGTCGTCTGGTGCGGACAGTGTTTATGACCTGCCGTTGGCGCCGGCAGTAGCATTTTTTTTTTACTCAGGTCACACGGACATCCGAAAGTAAATTCGAAATAGAATGGGATCAATCGAAGGCTGGGGCCGACCGCTGGTGGTGTTTACATAGAATTGTCGGCTTTATCAATGCATTATCCGTTGAAGGAAATGTTAATGTGGTCAGAATGTTTGGACGTATTTTGCCAAATGTGGCGCATTTCAGACAGGCTGAAATTGTTTAGGATTGTTGTACCTATGTTTGCGGGCAGTGACAGGCTCAGGAGTGACACTTGAAACACCAAGCATTTTTTGGTGCTATTCTGTTGTAATCTTTTTGAAGTGATGCGCAAGGAAATCTTAAGCAGCTTAAATAAATATAGTATTGAGATGGGTCCGTCTAGCCTCTTGCATGCGATAATGGCTCGGGTATGATAGGTTTGAATGACTTTCTTCATTGCATATTACCCTAGTCAAAGCAACTTCTTGCCGATAATACTTTCCTCACCAATTGAAAGGTAAGCATTTTCGACAAAATGAGTGGTTACATCTTGATCCCACTAATGTACGTGGTGTTCAAACATTTCTTGCTAAATGTCTGGCAAGCGAACTAAAATACGAATTTAGCAATAAGGTGAAGTTAGGGTAATATTATATCACCGCGATATTCGTGATGATGGTGATGATAGGCAATGATGTTGATGGACATGGTACACGAGATACTAACACACATGATGGTATCACGCATGGCTGACGGCATCCATGATAACATCACGAGTACCATCGGCATACTTACACATCTCAAAGTGATGCACGTCTAGCCTGGTGGTCGTGTGGGCAGCGCCATTAGCCGTGAATGTGCATAAAGTGTGTCGTGAACCAACCAATAAAGAACAAAAAACAATAGCCTGGTGGTCTCGAGCATTCTTCATGCTAGGCCATTGGCCCTTGAGTGCATTACGCTGTGTTTGCCACGCCTTCCATTACTGTTGAGGAAGTATTCCTTGGTGCTATTGGACAGCGCTGCGACAGTCGAAGCGCACATGGTTTCTCAATTGTCCAGCTCTATTTGATGTAGTGTGTGTTCAACACTCCTCACACTGATCGACGCGGCCATGACAGCAGCCTTCGCATGGGAGAGTGCGCCTATGGAGTGTGGGAAAGTAAGAGGACATGTCAGCTCTGTGAAGGGCATGTGTCAGATCGAGTAGGCCTGCTGTGGGATACGAGGGCGAAGGGAATCGCCAGCCAATACATTTCCACTAACGATGTCATGCATGCAAAGCACACGCGAATGTTGAAGAACACACACACGTGGCAGTGTGCTGGGTGAAGGCGAGCATACACCCCGGGGTAGAAATCCAGCGTGACTAGTTGCTACGCACACACAGAGCGACATCGGTGACCGACCGGCCGCGTTCTGCGCCAACCCCCCGACGACACCCGCCGAAACCCCAGCCCGTCGACGTGAGCCCCGCTCACACTTTCACTCACGTGCACGCACCCGCTCGGGGGTCGCACTCCGACGCGCACGGCCGACATCGCGCGACCTCCGTGCCGTACCGATCTGCCGCAGCGTCGTGCCTCCCCTGGTGCCCCGTCCGGGACACGTCGCCGCCAGCTGGCCCGAGAGCCTTCCCACGTCCCGCCCACCGGCGAGGAGGCGTGGCGCGTGAGGGGCCAGTCGAACGCCCCCGCCGCGTGGGCGTTCGACATGTCGGCCGACAACGCACTCGCTGGACCGGCAGAGCCCGCCGCTCACAGGCACGTGGCGAACTTCCGCCGGCAGTATCGTGTGAGGGCCGGTGGAGACGTGGACTGGACCGGCGGAGCCCGCCGCTCACAGGCACGTGGCGAACGTCCGCCGGCAGTATCGTGTGAGGGCCGGTGGAGACGTGGACTGGACCGGCGGATAACGTGGCCGGTTTGGGGGGGGAGGACTGGACCGGTGGAGCCCGCCCCAGGCACGTGGCGAACTTCCGCCGGCAGTAACGTCTGAGGTCCGGGGAACATATATTGGCCGATAAGCCAAGCTAACGGAACGATGACGACGGGCTCACAGGCACGTGGCGAACTTCCGCCGGTGTTAGGGCCGGTGGAGACGTGGACTGGACGGGGCTCACAGGCTGGCGAATTCGTCGACAGTTCGCGTTGGAGACTTGTAACGAACGATACGACGGGTTAGAAGGTCTTATTTCGACAGCCGACAGCTCGGACGTTCTTCGCCACTGTAATGCTCAGACATACCGTAACATGATCACAAAATGTATACGGTACTATAACGTGAAGGGCAGGTTTTCACATCGGTGCACGATTTTATCGCCTTTCTTTCACATCGGGATCGGGGTGCGACAGGCAGAGAATGAGAGCTCTGGCACGGCGAGCTGCACAGCCTTCCGACGCCCGGAGCGGCGCGGCATCTAGGCTCGGAACTGGCAGTGTGTTGAAAGTCGCAGCACAACTGTGACAATCCGCACGTCGCCAAAAGCGGTGAGCGTGAGTAAATTATTATGCACGTTGTGACGAACAAATGCGGACGGGAAGAGTTTCGTACAAAAGAAAGTGGATGACAAAAATGGCGAAGTCACAGGTAATAGTCACAGTCAAGTCACACAGCACAGCGAAGTCACAGCGAAGTCACACAGGTCACAGTCAAGTGGCGCGCACAGGTAATATCCCCCGTGTAACGCGTACAGCTACTTGAAATGTTCACGGCATCGCAGTTCTGTTTGCAGGCTATCGTGACTTCGCTGCACTGCATGCCATATCTAGCTTTACACGCGCGGTGGACCGTTTCTAGTCTGGCTATTCCGGTCCAGCAATGTGTGTCACCGAGATATGATTCGTCTCGATCCAGATAATCCCATCCAGACTACCTCGGTCTGAACGCTTCGACTAAGCATTCCGTATACTTGCCAGCTGATGCTTGTGAGAGAGATGGCCGCTGTCATAGTCCGAGGAAGAAAGACAATATCCACTCACCCACTCCTCTTACCCCTGCTTCTTTACCGTCCTCATCGCCCCTTCCCATGCGACATTGGAAGGGGTGGCTGAAGGCAGGACTCAGCTGGACTGAGCTTGAATGAATCGTACTGAGCTGGGCTGAGCTGAGCTGAGCTGAAATGAGTCGGACTGAGCCAGACTGAGCTGGGCTGAGTTGCAGTTTGGTGATAAAGACATAATACAATACTAATATGTCCTCCATGCTATTCGCTGCATTTTTTGGGACAGGGAAGTGTCATTTCTTTCAAGGAAACATGGATATTGATCGGAACGAAGTGATGAATAATTCGCTGAATTGCTTATTTTGCTGCTTTGCTTCTCCTTTGTTTTTTCTTCTGCTGCGAAAAGATGCTTCCGAATGAGATAATGAAGAGCGTTGGTGCTGCACCTATTTTGTTTGCCCAAGACACCAACTCATTGATGAAGGTTAAATAATATATATGCATACCACTGGACTGGCATACTTTCGGTGTGTTATTCCGACGTGAAAAATACTGTGCCGTTATTTCTGAACGATTCATGTGAGCGACATATTTATTTTCCATATAAACCAAACATGTCCTGGCTGTTGTAGACGTGATGACTTCACCGATGTTTCACAGCAGCATTTCGGTCAAGGTCCCCTCGCGAAGTGCAGTTGATCGCTGGTAATTAGAGGAACTTGGCATTGCTTGTCAAGTTTATATTGCAACGTACACACACAATGTAAAAGGTCTGTGCTACCTGTGTTCGGCACACGAACCACGTCCAATGAATAATGAATGAATTAAAGCTGGCGCAGATTTGTAGGCCAGAAGCGCTCCCAGAATATCTTGTTCTTGCTTCTCAATAATCCGATTTGTCGAGCGGGAGAAGTACGGGGAAACCACCTGCTGTCCACCTGATAGACACAAGCTTTTTATCCCTCCTTTCCCGGAAGTATTGGGTTTGCTTGAAGCGTACGCCACGTCACGGAGAGATGCCTAAAGTCTGTAGAAGGTAGTCTATCTGACAGCTTGGTCGAGCCCTGAGACGGGCCATCATCCACACCCATCATGACTCGGACATAACCATGAAACGCACACACACACGCACATACACACACACACACACACACACACACACACACACACACACACACACACACACACACACACACACACACACACACACACACACACACACACACACACACATACACACACACACATACACACACACACACACACACACACACACACACACACACACACACACACACACACACACACACACACACACACACACACACACACACACACACACATACACACACACACACACACACACACACACACACACACACACACACACACACACACACACACACACACACACACACACACACACACACACACACACACACACACACACACACACACACACACACACACACACACACACACGCAGCAGCCGTCTGACCGGGCCTGTCTGGCGTGTCGGCGTCGACAGCCGGCGGCGGGCAGCGTTCTGCCGCCGCCGGCACGGCGCCGCCCGCCCAGGCGGCGAGACTGCACCGCACGCACAAGCACGCACCCGGCAACTACGTCGCGCTGATCGGCCGCATCCCAGCCAGAGAAAGCCGCCGCCGTGGCCGTACCATGGGCCATCAGCGATCGCCGGTGTCGCAACCTGGCACTGCCCGGCTTTCGTTTCTGTGCCGGCTGACGTGCGACCTCGTGGAGGTCCGCGTGCACTGCACTTCATTGCCGACAGCTCCGTGTCTCGGTGCCAACTCAGGAGCTTGATGCGCGTGGATAGCGGGCAGAGGTGGTGTAGCGGCAGTGTGTCGGCTTGCACTGCTGTGTGTCGTTGTGGCGTTGCTGTGTCTGGTTCATTCACAGCACGGCCGTACAAATCGCTGCACCGCGGTGCTGGCAGTACGGCCTTGCGGAGTGCTGCATTGGCAACAGCATGGCCAGCGGCACCCTTGGGCGCTTGGATGCTGCTTCCCCTCCCCCTGTTGAGGGGTGAACCATTTATGATTGATCCTAGCCAAGCTTTATGCAATTTTAGTTCTCAGTACGAAATTATCCACGATGCGTGGAAAAAAAACATTAAGCCGAGGGAGCATGTTGGTCTGATCGTCCCCTTGCGAAGTTTTCGGATGCGTTTTGTTCGCAGTGGGTAACCTCGGCCTCCCGGGCTACGCAAACAGCTGAACATAGCATCGCAGCGAAGCGGTTGTTTTAATTTTGTTTGCCAATGATAACCTAATTTTCTTCACGGCAAGTAAGCGACATCAAATATGGTCCGCATCCGCTCGGTCCTTCAGAACATCTCGTCAATCCAAACATCCCGTCAACCCGAACATTCCGTCAGTCCAAACATCCCGTCACCGTTGAACGTCGATCAGAAGAGCAGTGGCGTGTGTGCAATGCTGCTAAAAATAGCGAAACACGACGATGCCGCTCACAGTTGGTGACGAAATCTCATTCGGATGCTGCTTCACTGCACACCATCCAGGTCCGATGAACTTAACGAGCACACAGATGATAATGGGAATGTTATCGATCGCTTCCGTTCAACGTGAAATGGTTTTGTTGACAAACTTCGGTGGCACTAATGCAGAGCCTAGCTTACCTTGAACAGAAAGAGAGAGAGAGAGAGAGAGGCAGAGAGAGAGAGAGAGAGGGGGAGGAAGGGAGAAAGAGAGAGAGTGAGAGAGATAAAGAGAGCAAGAAAGGGGTGAAGAGATGTGTA
This sequence comes from Imbricaverruca yamaguchii, assembly GCA_034440575.1. Taxonomy (NCBI): domain Eukaryota; kingdom Metazoa; phylum Arthropoda; class Thecostraca; family Neoverrucidae; genus Imbricaverruca; species Imbricaverruca yamaguchii. Next base: position 1,227,874 of record JAOTOL010001592.1, read on the forward strand.
GGTGAAGAGATGGAGAGATAGAGATATTGAGATGCAGATGGAGGGAGAGAGAGAAAAGAGAGAGGGGAAGAGGGAGAGAGGGAGATAAATTGAAGGATATGTTCTTGTATCGTTGAGAATATGATGCTGCTCACCGCTGGTGGGTGTTGGTATGAGTGGATGGTTTGCTTTATGTATGGCTGGTGTTTGCTTGTTGCGAGCACGTGTTGTGAGTGCTCTGGATGGGAAGGGGGACCATGCCGATGTTGCAGTACCTGAGGTGTTGTTGTTGGCCTTGCGTTGGTGTTGGTGTTGGTACCTGTGGGGTATGCTCGATATGGGCGATGTGGATGCTGTGGATATCGTAAAGATGCTTTGTTGAATTGTCGAGGAGACAGAGTGGTGAATGCAGCGGAAAGATAAATGCGAAATTTTAAGTCAATTGCGTGGATACATTTTCTCTCAGATATTTTGGCATTTCGATCTGGAGTAATAAGTTCCCATTCAAATGATTGATAATTCCGCGTTTATCATTCCACTATCTTTACCATTGCTCTGTTGAATGTACGGCCGTCGTGTCTGACGGGTGGGTCGCTATGCTTGTGCGTGGCTGCTCTGTATGTGATGTGGTGGTAGAGCCACCTGTTCTGCGTGTGCTCGAGGTGTCGGTGCACGTGGCTCTGTTCAGCGTGCTGGTCGTGTCGGCCGCTGCACGATGCCGCACGACCTTGCCTAGGGAAGGCCCGGCCCTCAGGGCTTGCGAGGTGGCAACTTCCCTCTCCGCTGCCCACCGAAAGCAGGTCCGGTCCCGGAAGCGGTGGGCCTCGTCGCCGCCGACGCGGCGTCACACGCCGCGCGTGCGCGAGCACCGTGTCACGCGTGCCGGCTCACGCGTCACGCGTGACAGCACACGCGGTCGTGCTCTCGCCACGCTCCAGCTTCCGCGTCTGCCGGCGCGCGCGCGCGTCGGCCCGCCTCCATCTCCCGAGCCGACGTTAGCTGCGCGGCCGGTCAGGCTGCACGTCGCGATTCGAATCCGGCGCGCATCGGGTTTCGTCTGCCCGTCGGTCGGCAGAAAGCCGGCCTGTCGTGGGTGGGGGGGGGCGGCGGCCAGGGCGGGCCGGAGCAGTCGCCGACGGCGCACGCGTCGTTGGCCGCCGACAGCTCCGGGGGCGGCCGGATGGGTGCGGACTCTCGGACGGGTGCGCGGCTTTCTAGCCGGTGCAGTTGACGGGTGCCGGCGACCCCATCGACACGTGGCGGCGAAACAAAAGTGAAACCGTCGGCGGCGCGTGCCCGCCGGGGCGACACTGGGCCGCCGACCGGACACCGCGCCCCGCCTCGCGCAGCGCTTTTACTTTTTGACCTGCCCGGGCACGCGTGCGCGTGCCCGGCCGGGTTTATCGTCCCCGCAACGGCCGCCGTCGAGGTCACGTGAGAGGGGGCTCGACGCGCCGGATGTGTGAGAAGCCGTCGCGGCCTCGCCGACGCCGTCGGGCGTGACCGCGCCGGTCCACGGAGCACGTGGCGCCGACGGTTCGCACGGCTCGCTCGACACGTGTCCACGGGCGCGCACGTGACCTGCCCGGCGGCTGAGGCAGGCGGCGGCGGGTGGGCCGCTTCCGGCGGTCTTGTGTTCGAGGTCGCGCGTGTGTGTGTGAGTGTCCCGGTGACCCACCGGCACTCTTGCGGTGCTGTGGGTTTGCCTGTGAGTGTGGGAGTGTGGAGGGAGGATGTGGGCGACCCGCAAAGTGCGGGCCGACCGAACGGTAGGTTGATGAGTCTGGATGATCGGCGGCGTTTCTGCGCTGGCTGAAACATAGGGGCCGAGTATCAGTTGAGTCTGAAACGTAGACGTCACAGACAGGAAAGACGATACATGAGCAGTGGCGTACCTAGGATTTGTTTCCGGAGAGGGGGTGGAGGCAAATAGATCTGAAGGATGTCCAGCTACCTTCATATATAAGTCCCGGGATTTCGACTACTATTGCTTTGTGCCAATTGTTATTGTTTTGATTATACATTTAACAACAATTATTTTTGTGGAAGCGGTCGAGCCTACCACCGTCCTTTCTAAGTCCCAGACGAGCAGGCGAGCAGACGTGTCAGACGTGACAGGCGTGTCAGACGTGACATGAGGACAGAAGTGGCAGACGTGGCAGATGTGACAGACAGACAGAAGTGACAGGCGGACAGAAATGGCAGACGCCACATGCGTGACATGCGTGACAGATGTGACATACGTGATAGCTGTAACATGTGTGGCAGACGTGCCACACGTGGCAGTCGTGGCAGGCGTGACATGCGTGACAGACGTGACAGACCGACAGACGCTCGTGCGGGCGGCACGTGGCGGGCGGCACGTGGCTGGCGTTGTCGCCGTCTGGTGCCGCCGGCAGCCCGCTTAGCACGTGCCCCACCTAACAGTGGTCAGCCGCCGGCCGCCGACCCGGCCGCCCGCCGACCCGCAGTGGCGCGCCGCCGGGTCGTGACCCGTGACCCGGTCAGCCGCCTGACCCCGACCCGGCCCCGTCGGCCGGCCGGGACGCCACCGTGTGCCATTTGCGTGACCCGTTGGTCGGCTGGCCGGCAGTGCGCCTGCCCCATTTGGCTGTACCCATTCGGCTTGGCGTGCTGGCCTCCTGGCTTGGCCGCGATTCTACGGTGGCGGCGGGTCGCAGGTGGTCTCGGCTGACCGCTGATGAGCCGGGGTCAACGCGGGAGTGACCGCGATCGTACAGTGGGGGTCACGGTGGTTTCGCGTCGCTTCACACCTGCTGCGATGACTTTGGTGTTGATGGCATACTGGTCCAATTAGGATGCTTGACACTTCCTGGAGGGTTGAGCGATCCCAAATGAAAAGAGTCATTGGCTTAATATGTTAACCTGAATTCCCGGCCTGATTATGCGCCAAGTGTGAAGCGTTTCTGCATGTTTCATTCGGAACACCCTGAGATAGATGCGCTGAGGTTAGCGTGCTACGGATGTTTGTTTCTGCCTTATCCGAAGCAGGGAGACGAATATTACGTGTATGAATTGATCGGAAGACATTCAGTTGGAAATGCATTTAAATGAATAATAGATATGCATAAATTAATGCATCAGAGCTTAACGCGCTTGGCAGACTCAGCAACAAGCTGCTCACGAAGAAACGCCACCATTCCAACAGCAAATCACGCCACACTCACAACAGTACTAGCACCACTATCGCACGCAACAGTCGCACGGAGCGCACAGCGGCACTGCGCCCTCACGTGTCGCCTTCTGCCACGTCTGTGTTCCGCATGCGTGGCCAGTGCTCCCTCGCGGCAGCTCGTCGGCCACGAGCACGGTGCCGGTGTTCGATCAGCCGGCGGTGCTGACGTCCACGTCCATTCACACGTCGTTGCGGGCCGTAAAAACGATACGACCGCCGTGCGCCGCCGCTGGCCGGCCGGCGGATTTTGCTGGCCGACAAAAAAGTGTCTGTCCGTCTGGGCAGAATAATGACCGCACGCGAGCTCGGCGGTCTCCAGCTGCGCCCATTCAATCTGCATACTCTCTCCCTATCTCTCTCTCTCTCTCTCTCTCTCTCTCTCTCTCTCTCTCTCTCTCTCTCTCTCTCTCTCTCACTCTCTCTCTCTCTCTTTTTTTTTTTTTTTTTTTTTTTTTTTTTTTTTTTTTTTTTTTTTTTTTTCTTCTTTTCTCTCTCTCTCTCTCTCTCTCTCTCTCTCTCTCTCTCTCTCTCTCTCTCTCTCTCTCTCTCTCTCTCTCTCTCTCTCTCTCTCTCTCTCTCTCTCTCTCTCTCTCTCTCTCTTCATCCCATCCTACCTGTACCTGTTCTCTCTCCCTCTCTCCCTCTCTATCTATCTATCTGTCAACCGATTTATCTTTCCATCTGTCTGTTTGTCTTTCTCTCCTTTTCTGTGTCTGACTTTCTCTCACTCTCGCTCTTGCCCTGCATGTTACTCCCTCACATCTATGCGCCTCATACATGCCAATCCTTCCCGCTGTGTCCATTCCCACGCGTGTTCCACACCATGCCCCTTCCTTGTTGTCGTCTCTCCTCATCCTCAGCGCACCCGTTCCGTCGCTTCCCGTCGCGCAGCGGACGGCCGGCGCTGAGACGGTGCGCATATTTCCGTCCGACGCTGTCCGCGCCGCTGCCGTGCCACTCCGCGGGACGTCGGACACAAACACCCCACTCTGTCAGGTCGCCGTCAGTGCATCAGACGGCGCAGACGGCAGCCGTGGGGGGCCTCGCGCTCTCCGGTGCGGCAGCCGCTGCCGGGTCCGGAGACGGTGGGCGGCCGAGGCCCGCGCTGCGGTCTGCATGTGTTGTGGTCGCGACGGGCCGCGATCCGTCCGCGCGGGGACGATCCACTCGAGAGCGCAGGTCTGGGTAGGACAGCGCGTGCCAGTCGCACTCGCCGATCCTGCGCCACTCCATGCTCTGTTTTATCCACACTGTCTTCGGAGTTTCTTTCGTTCTTTCGTTTCGACATTCTCGAATATTGGTGGGCACTAGTCGAAGGGACTTCGCGATCCGAACACCGAACACCGAACACCGAACAGGTCAGCATCGATTCGGCCCACACGCTACATGTGCTCCTACATGCTCTGACGAAAGGTGAGCTGGTGTCTTACATATGCAGAGTTGACTTACTTGTTCTGCTATACTGCTCTTAGCCTACACCATAGGAGAACTGCGAGGGCCGGTTTTCTGGTCGTGACATCGCCAGACGGTGTCGCAAACGGACCGAGACAGGGCCGCTACCCCGGCCGTGACATTGCCAGACGGTGTCGCAGACGGACCGAGACAGGGCCGCTGCTCCGGTCGTGACATTGTCAGACGGTGTCGCAGACGGACCGAGACAGGGCCGCTGCTCCGGCCGTGACATCGCTAGACGGTGTCGCAGACGGACCGAGACAGGGCCGCTGCTCCGGTCGTGACATTGTCAGACGGTGTCGCAGACGGACCGAGACAGGGCCGCTGCTCCGGTCGTGACATTGCCAGACGGTGTCGCAGACGGACCGAGACAGGGCCGCTGCTCCGGTCGTGACATCATCAGACGGTGTCGCAGACGGACCGAGACAGGGCCGCTGCTCCGGTCGTGACATTGTCAGACGGTGTCGCAGACGGACCGAGACAGGGCCGCTGCTCCGGCCGTGACATCATCAGACGGTGTCGCAGACGGACCGAGACAGGGCCGCTGCTCCGGTCGTGACATTGTCAGACGGTGTCGCAGACGGACCGAGACAGGGCCGCTGCTCTAGTCGTGACATTGTCAGACGGTGTCGCAGACGGACCGGGACAGGGCCGCTGCTCTAGTCGTGACATTGCCAGCCGCCGCTCGGCGGCAGTGGCGCCGATCAGAAAGCGGCTCGACCAGACCCGCCGGGTCGCGTTTTCACCGGTGCGAACGCGGACGCGACGAGACGCGCCGGCGCCCCACTGACGTCACGCCCCGTCGGTTACGTCACGTGCCCCCCGGTGGCGTCATTTCCCCTCGAGACTCGTGCAGCGCCGCGACTGGTAGCGCGGCCGCGGGCCCCGCCGGAACGGGAATATTGCGCCGCGGTTTCTCTCGCCGTCGCTCGCCTCGTGTCTCGGAGAGGGGCGGGGTTGGAGGGGAGGGGAGCGGGATACTGGAATGGCCATCGAGGCAGGTGAAGTGGTGTACGGTATTGCGCCAGGGGTCTGTTATTCGTTGATTGCTGGGTGCTGACGCGCGAAAGTTAGAGATGGCCCACAGCGTTCCGATTATGAATATTGAACGGAAGTCAATGGATACGCTTTCAGTTGAAGTTGCTCTCGGTAGTTTTGTCGGACGAGATCTCCCCATTGAGAGAAGGTCCACTTTGAGTATTGTTCTCGGGTTTGTTTTAGATTATCTAGTTGTTCAATTTTGTTTAAACCTTTCCTAAATTGTGCACCCACTTCCTGGACCCACGTCGTGTTGTGAATTTATGCCACGCTCATTCTCTCGTCGGATAAACCCATTGCTACCACACGGCCTTTGTATGTCCCACGTACTTAAATGCCTGTGTCACAAAACACCTGCATTGAACTAAAGTATGGCTAAGCTCTACAGCGGACATACCATCGTGACCGATGCTCATGCTTTCAATGCACAAAAATGCACCCACCATCGATCACATGTTCCATCGTGTTTGTGATATCCAAATCAACTTTCTCAGAGAGCCGCGTCGCGAGTTCGATAGCGCCGCTGCCATTCAGACCCGCCATCGATATCGACGTCCGCGTGTGCCAGTTTGCGCGAGAATCCGCCGCGTTCGCGCACGTCGTGCACGATTTGTGGCAAAGCACCTGACCGGGCGACAGGGCGCTCTGCGGCGCCGCGGGTCGCCGGCTGCCGGCGGCCGTGCTGCCAGCGTCACGTGACGGCTCGGACGTCACGTCACACGTCCGTCGGCGGTGAGCGAGGCATCGGCACACAGCACGGCTGTCGGCGGAGGCGTGTGATCCGGCGCGCCGCGAGGACACCGCGCCGCCTGTCTCGAGTCTTGGCTGGAGTGGCTCCGTACCTGGAGTCGGTCGGGACGGGCCAGATCGCCACAATGGACGGCAGTTTGCTGCGCGCGAGAGGCAGATCCGTGCACTGCGGATCAAGGTCGGAGTGCCGGCTGTGCCGGCTGCGGATCAAGGTCGGAGTGCCGGCTGTGCCGGCTGCGGATCAAGGTCGGAGTGCCGGCTGTGCCGGCTGCGGATCAAGGTCGGAGTGCCGGCTGTGCCGGCTGCGGATCAAGGTCGGAGTGCCGGCTGTGCGTCTGCCGCCACGTGCGCAGCGTCTGTCGGCAGTGACGACGGTGGCGACGCTTCAAATACGACTGGGTCACATTCTTGATCGGCATGCTTGGTCGGCGTACCTGACGGGTGTACTTGATCGGTGTACTTGATCGATATACTTCGTCAGCATACTTGTTCGGCGTACGTGATCGGCATACTTAATCGGCATGCTTGATAGGCATACTTTATGGGCGTACTTCATAGGCATACTTGATCTGTTTGTGGCCTGTGTACTTCGGAGATTTGACATAACTGAATTACGAGACATTTCAGCCAATTTGACGCAAGGAAAATGTGGAATTACGTGCGATTTGTCGTGGCACCTAACGCTTTGGTACCATCTTGTATTTTTACTGGAAGGTACTATGCATTATTAAGGCTTCCAAAATACGAAACGCGCATGCATAGATATTATTTCATTTTATGTATCCAATGTAGGTCGGTATCCAATTTGCTGGTTGGTATTTGATACGGAATTGTAAGAACGAATTAACGATTATGGTTTCCCCAATACATTTCACTTCTTTTTTAAGTGGATTGCATAATTATTAACACGGATGTGCACAATGGTAAACACGTGCGAAAAAGGAGGTGATTAAAGAATGCACACAATTTCGCGACTGCTTCCTTCATTCAGGCCCATAGACGACGTGTGTGTGTGTGTGTGATATCTTTTGGAGGGAACGGTCATCGAATTCCTGGTGTGGATCCATTAGTACAGCTACCGGGCGGGCTTCAACAGCCCATCTTTATATTCAGCTGATGCAGTGTTTTACCATGTCCCCTTCTCGATTGGCCTTGGGCTTCCAGGATGCGGCGATATTCATCCTCGAGGAGCCCACTTGCCTCAGATCTCGGTCCATTCACTGCGTTTGAGTTTTGCGCACTGGTGGCGCGCTATCGGCCGTTTGCCACTGCATTGTGGTCCTAGATATTCTGGTCTGCAACATGACTTGACAAAAGACGGGATACAAGAGCAAGGCCAGTGTGGCTCACGAGAAGCGGGTGCCGGATCGTGTGCACCTTGGCAGTCCGCTGGCTCGGTTGGTAGAGAACCCCAGCTGCCCCGTCATGTCGGATCGGTGTTTGAGTCGCTACACTCGTCCGCACTTCGCCTCCAACCGAGTGAGTCAGATGAAGATTTCCCCCAATAGAGTGTGGCTTGCGGATGCAGGGCGGGCGTGCAGCAGCATCGGTGCTACTCCAGCTTTCCAGATGAAACAATGGCGCCGGATGTAGGACCCCGACCGTGTGGTGGGCTCAGGATCCACGCGAATCTGCTCAGATGAAGGCATGCCCTGAAAACGAACCCTTCTCCCAAACATCGCCTTGCTATAACACGCACTTTCCCATTACGTTTGCCACCGGTATCTTTTGCAAATAGGCAATGCTGCCCTTTGCTAGTTTTCTTCGTGAATCAGAAGTGTCAATCCAACTATGAATGAATGTGTGCTTGATGCTTTCGCTCTCTCTCTCTCTCTCTCTCTCTCTCTCTCTCTCTCTCTCTCTCTCTCTCTCTCTCTCTCTCTCTCTCTCTCTCTCTCTCTCTCTCTCTCTCTCTCTCTCTCTCTCTCTCTCTCTCTCTCTCTCTCTCTCTCTCTCTCTCTCTCTCTCTCTCTCTCTCTCTCTCTCTTTCTCTCTCTCTCCCTCTCTCTCTCTCTCTCTCTCTCTCTCTCTCTCTCTTTCTCACCGGCTGCCGACGCTCCCGCAGGTCTCTGGGTGCTGCTGCCGACTGAGGTGAGATGCTCGCTCTTCTTCTCGGCCCCATTCTCGCCATCGCCCTCCGACACCAACGTCGGCGAGTTCCGGCTGTTCGCGCACCCCAATCTGGAAGTGCTGGACGAAGTAAATGACGACGAGATCTTCATGAGCGTGGTGTACAGCATGCGCGACTACGCGCTACACAGGGAGAAAATCAAACGACGGAGGTGAGTCGGCTTTCGCGGCATGCATGTGCATTTCCCGCCATTTAGTCCCAGCAGCCTCTTGATGGCTTGCGTTATTTAGCCAATCTTGCAAAATATGTGTTGTTAAAAATGCACACATTCACAAAGTTACGCCTCTTCTGATATTGCGCGGTGCATCCGTCAAAGAAGTAGCGATTTTTTTTTAAATGTTGGATATGACTTTTGTGGCCATGCATAATACGATGTATAAGGGAGTGTGCAACACTAGCACGTGCTTTGAAGCATCAGAAATTACACTTTGAAAACCTGTCAGCGTGCGGCATTCTTGCCCATTCAACATGTAACTAAAATATTGTACACTGGGAATCTCAATGGAATCCATGAGCCTGGTCCTGCGCAATGAAGGAATAACATTCCGCCAAGTCTACGGACGAAATTTACCAACGAGTCTACATCATTTCAATTGCATCCGTTTGTGCTTACCGAGCGCCTATCTCAAACCTCGTGAAATATCAAATCGGTATCCGTGCCACGATCGCAGGTTGATCTGAGATAGCCATGATTTCTTGCTCCCTGGGACATGTTTTGCATGCCTACAGCATGCATTTTTTCGTGCTTATGTCACACGCTGAATGGAATAGTTTAGCATGAATTGCATGTGGTTAATCTAGCGGCCACCGCATTCATCATGAGCTCTGTGACCTGGTGGTATGCATACATTATGTATGGTATGTACACCTATAATCAGTATTCGTCCCACTGCTGTCAGCGAAAAGACGATATTTCGGCGTCAGCGTCGCAAATATCAAAACACTATTTGGTGCCTGCTAATATCCTGATTCAACGCGTAAATATCTTTGAAGTTCCCTAGGATCAATTTTCTGCAACTTTTCCTTTGCTCCATCCTCGTTTCGAATTGCCACGTAGTCTTTCAAACCAGCACACATTCCGCTAGCAAAATCTAACTCATCTAGCTCAACCACTTTCTAGTCAGTTCATCGCTCGGACTCTCCTTCTCTTATCTACCTGCATGGGTGTAACTTTGTCACTTTGTGAAATTGACGGAGAGTGAGAGCAAGCGACCCGTTTGACTGAGAAAGCTTCCTCGATAAGCATTATCGTCTGGTGTATATTTATGATCCCGATAGTCAATGCCCACGGCTCTCTCGCCAACAGCGCAAGCTGGTTCGAAAAAAGTAAAGGTTGGTGGTAGGCCTTCGCCCTATCACTGATGCAATCTGAATATAAACTCGAACGACGAGTTGCACTCCGAAGATCAGCCACTGTCAACGTGTCCAGTTTGTGAATGGTGAGCACACCACGACACCGTACACCTCGCGACCCAGTGCTAGTGAGAGGAGTCAGGAAGAGCATGCGTGGTATTGCGGCGTTTTGCACGAAGGTCAGAGCTCGCTCGGCACACCTCACCGTGTCGTCAGCAAGGGAGATGGGGCGTGCTGTAGTGACGTTTTGCACGAAGGTCAGCGCTTGGCTTGGAACACCTCGGTGTATTTTATTGATGACGCGCGCAAATATGTCCTGCACGGGCCCCGCGCTGCCCACTCGACTGGAACAGAGTCGCTGCGCCTGCCAACACCGCCACATCTGATCTGTCTTCCGGTTCGTCTCTCCGCTGATACTCTCCCCCCCCCCCCCCACCGATGCCCGGGTCCACACGTGTCGGGCGCGGTCTCGATCGCATCTACTCCCAGCGACCATGTCGGCTGCTGTCACCGCAGCAGCCGACTCCGCGCGACAGCGCTGATACCGATACCGATACCGATACCGATGCCGACGACAAAGGGAAACCGGCCGCATCCGGCTGCTTTGGCAGCGTCGCCGACGCTCTCGGCGCCCACGGAGGCGCGTCATATCTCCGCCAATGGGAACGGAGGCGACTGCAGGCACGCCGGCCGGTCTTCTCACGCGCTTCATTCAACTGCGTGGGGGTCTACCAGCACGTTGGGCGCGTTCTCTGTGGATATAAACCCGCGGATTGCGCTGTGTGTGACGTTGCATGCTCCGTGAGCTCCAGCCAAGTAGGGCTTTGGCGAGTGTCGCGCCGCATGTAAATTCCTGGAGCCTCTCGTCTCGCCGTTTGTGAAGTTTCGAACATGGGCTCGGGAAAACACCACCGTTGGTCACGTGAACGCCCATGGTGATATTTTCATGTAGCTGAATCCAATCGCATTGCCTTTGCACAAGTGCCTACAAACATTCCATATCTGTCGTGGTCTGACCACCGTGGATGTCCCGAGAACGTCGCCATCTTCCAGGAAACCACTCAGGACAGGGCACGGACAGTTTATTACAGTCCTCCTCGCGTTCCTAGCGGAATCCACAAAATCTAGGCGTGGATTTCCTAGGGAAGAAAAAATATGAAGAAAGAACGACATATGCCAAGGTCAGAAAAGTCCGCGGACAGAACGTGATAAAGAAGGTGCCTCTCTTTCGTAGGAGATCTTCACTGGAACGATTAGTGCATACTATAGGCAAATATCTTCAATATAAATGATGTCGGGCCATGATAACCACTTTTTCCTGTTCGCGAGTGTTCCTTCGGTGAAACTACCGGATTCTGCTTTCTAGCAAGGCGACATTTAGCACAGAGACTGTATTTACCTAAAAGTGGGCCGGGATTTCATGCCAATGGAAGCGACAAATGGAGAAACGACGCATGCACTGTTACTGCTTCCTGTACCTTGAATCATACATCAACAAAACAATGGTAATGGTAATTGTAAAAACCGCAGCAAAAACGATATACCTCACAACAGCTGCAACATATAATAAGCCAGCCAGCTTTGTAAGGGCGAAATTGATGCAAATCGGCAACGTCTGCAAAACACTCACAGCTCTGTGAAATAATCGCCGAATCAGCACACAATCAGCACACAATAGGCCTCACGTTGCACCCGGGGAGTGCATGTGCTTACCCAGCACGTGACTGGCCGTTCGCCACGGGTACGAGCGTGCCGAGAACAGTCGTGGGTGCCGGGTGAGCCGCGGGGCCTCTGCTGGCTGTCCGGGTGCCAAAAGCCGACGTGGAGCCGCGCCGGCACGGCCCAGGTTTCTCGCTGTGCAGAGAGGCATGCCCCAGTCTCGGGCAGCTGACGTGGCTGCTGACGCTTTGTCGGAGGGTGCCGCGTTGCGTGGCGGGGGAGGGGTGAGGGGGGGCGGTCGGACCTGGCCATCCGCCAGGTACGGCGCGATTGACCAGCACGGCGCTTAGCAAGCATGCGGTGCTACGGACTTTCAAATTGTTCGTTGAGCTTTTCACAAAGAACGGTTATCCTCAAGGGGCCATCGATAGGATTCGGAGCAAGGTTGAAAGGGGGATGCATAGGAGACAGGCAAAGTGGCTAGGTAGTGGTGGGTGGGGCTGTACAGATGATAGTTGGCAGCGTAGGGGGAAGGTTGAGGATATATCAAATGAAGGAACACTGGGCAGAGAGAGGTTAATTTATCGGGACGAACAAGTTCGATATGATGAATGGTGGGCATTTTCGGTTTAACCAGAGTGGAAGAGCGTCGAAAGATGTAGATGGCTGTCTAGCCCTGCCTTATGCGGACGAAACACTTCTTTCCAAAGTAAAACCGGTCTTGAAAAAGTCCAAATTCAATGTGAAGCGTGCATAGCGGTCTAATAACACGTTGAAGAACAGCTTAGTAAGCTCCTCATTCACTGATTCTCCCTGTCCCGCTGGAAGCCGGACTTGCTATACTTGCTGTGCTGTGCATGAAGGCCGATGCACTGACAAAAATGTGGTGTACGAAATCGTTCGTAAGTTGTTTTGTGCCACCTACACGGGAGAGAGCAGACATGCAACAGGTTTCAACGAACATTTGCGTAGTTTTAACAATAGAATAGCTGATACGCCACTGGGCGACCTGCAAGATCATGTCACCCCGATTACACGGATAACAATCATTTTAGCGTACAAATGTTGCAAAAGACGAGGGATCATGCATATATACATATATGAATATATGCATCTATGCATTGATGTTAATTCCGAGGAAAGGGGCTCCCGTCTCTTATTCAAGCCCGAAGAAGCCCGACCCCTTCAGTATTTGGGTGAGTGGGTACAACTGGAAAGAGAGGATCTTTCATAGGTAGGGTACACGGTAATGTTTTAGCTATTATCGTGTTTACAAGAAATAAATTATTCTGAGGTACAGATGCTTACGCCTTTTCTTATTCCGACCGAGCATTCAATGCGCACCGTCGCAACATAGAAGGAAGTCGGAAAGCATACAGCGTGGAGAATGTGGATGCGTTTGCCGGATTATTGACACGCTTTGTGTCAAGGAACAGCTCTTGATGAGCTGGATGTATCCTTCACAAGCATGAATAGAGGCGAGGCGTAGTTTTCAATAAGAAACATGCCTGAACACGATCCTAATTACCCCCACCAAAGTGTGCGCTGGATTTCTGACCGCACCAGTCTGGACCGCCATGAATGGTGCCGCCAACCACTCGATCACCAGCCCGTAACAAGGCGACCCGCCCAGTCACACCCACCCTAAGGGTAGAAGCAATAACTCTGAAAGTTATTCAACTTCGGTAGGCTGAGGTTGGGCAGAAAGCTACTCGTGCTACGCACTCCGACAGGCAAAGGGCTGGACAAGGCTGAATGCATCGTCTGAGTGAAGGCAAACTGTCGCCAACACCATCTACTACGTTGCCGAGAAAAAGAATAGATCTCGGACTCACAGCGCTCCAGAGTTGAGCAGCCCTGACCACCACCGTCTATCCATCACTGAGCTCGTCTGGCGTCCACAGACGGTGGAAGCGAGACGAGGAGGTGATCTGCTACAAGGAGCTAGGCTGCTTCAGAGACAGCGGGCCATTCGACTACCTGGACATGCTGCCATCGCCCCCGGAGGAGGTACGGTGTTGACGGGAGTCACATGTTCGCGCTTAGCGCCGGACGACATCATTTACATGATCGTCTTTGGTGCGAGTCTTGTGAACCGCTTGTGGTGCTGGATTATATCAAGCGTTTTACATGTATGTAAGCGGATAGCAGTGAGTGTTTAATTTTGGGCAGTCGAATGGTGTGGTGTCTGATGATAAACAGCGGATGGTGTGGCGTCTGATGAAGGACAGCGGATGGTGTGGTGTCTGGCGATGGACAGTCGATGGTGTGGTGTCTGATGATAGACAGTCGATGGTGTGGTGTCTGATGATGAACAGTCGATGGTATGATGTCTGATGATGGACAGCCGATGGTGTGGTGTTTGATGATGGACGGTCGATGGTGTGGTGTCTGATGATGGACAGCGAACGGTATGGTGTCTGCTGGTAGACAGTTGATGGTGTGATGTCTGATGATGCGCAGCGGACGGTGTAGTGTCTGATGATGGACAGAGGCTAGTGGCGGGTGTGACGTCGCGGGATGGATGGTGGATGGCTGACAGATGGACGCCGATAAAGAATATAAAAAACAGCCGAAATTGGGCGCAAGAAGGTCCTCACAGTGGCTTCAACTTGCAGTGGTGTAAAGCTGAAAGCACCCTCACCAAAGACCCAACCCAACAATGGTGGGAACTGGCAGCATTTTGTAATTAGCTGTTGGAAGGATTAACAGCAATCCCGCCTTCCAAAGTATATTTCCCACTTCAACACTCACTGCTACTACATCACCTTTGAAACACTTCCTGTAAAGCTTACGACAGGTAGACAAACTGGTTACAGCTTATGTGTAGGCAGCATGGTAGGATGTAGTCAGCAGTGTCGCATAATGCTGATGATTCGATAAGGAAAAAACCTTGTTAAAAAATGCCCGAAACCCAAGCACTTAATTTTCAAATCCTTCACGCACATTGGAGACAGAGAAGGCTGTCCAGCAGTGAAACAGATCATTCCTACCATTGCGCCAAATTGTACTGGACCAGTCGTTGAGGCCAAGTGGCCGGCCAATTAGCTCTAATGACAGCCCCTAGCCTCTCATCGTGTGTCTCTCACCGTCCTGACCGCTTACCTCTCATCGTGTGTCTCTCACCATTCCCGACCTCTTATCGTGTGTGCTTCACCGTCCCTGGCCTCTCATCGCGAGTTCTCACCGTCTCCAACCTCTCATCGTGCGCCCTTCATCATCCCTGACCTTTCATCATGCCTCTCACCGTCCCTGACCTCTCGTCACGGGCCTCTCGCCGTCTCTGACCTCTCGCCGTGCGCCTCTCGCCGTCTGTGACCTCTCGTCGTGCGCCACTCACCGTCCCTGACCTCTCGTCATGGGCCTCTCGCCATCTCTGACCTCTCGCCGTGCGCCTCTCGCCGTCTGTGACCTCTCGTCGCGCGCCGCTCACCGTCGCCCGTTCCGTGCAGATTGGCACCACGTTCATGCTGTACGGCCGGCACAGCCCCGACCTGGCGCAGACGGTCAGCTACACGGCCGACTCGCTCGACTTCCCCGCCTACAACGGCTCGCTGCCCACCAAGATCATCGTCCACGGCTTCGGCAGCAGCTGCAACCGCGTCTGGGCGCACGAGATGCGCCAGGCGCTGCTGACCACAGTGAGTGCCGCATGCGGAGCGTGTGCAGAGAACCGTGATCTGTCTCCGGAGGCGGGCTGGCGTTGCTGACGCGCGCGAAGCTCGCCGGTCGGCCTGGTGCGCTACGGGAGCCACCTATGGGCGATCTGAATATATTCCGAATAACTCCAACTCTTCTCCAGCCGCAAAGTGCAGCGTCCGCGCTCTGTGTGGTGATGTTCAGCTTGCGAGGCTGACTCGAGAATGGTGCGCACGGTGCGAAATGTCGCTCTTCTCGGCTTCCTTCTGGCCGTCCTGACAGTGCCGTCACTTGCCCGCCACAGCGCCACCCGGGAGGCTCAGCACACCGCGTGGGAAAGTGCATTGCAATGCAGACATTGACATGCTCGTCTTGACATTGACGTGAACAAGAATTTATTGTGAGATCTTCACATTTTTGCATTGTTCTGCATTTCAACAAGTGAAATGGGTATGCCTCAGGAAAGTCAAACTAGCGAACTGAGCGACGGTGGTAGCGAAAGGAAAGCGGGAATTCCGGCTTCGCCCATTCCCACGCTGGTAAAAGGTGGATCAGGCGAGGAAAGACCAGCAGCTCACCAAGAGCACTTCACCAGTGATCTCACTTCTGGCTAAGTTGCGAGCCAACCCTGTTCGTGCCAGTAGCGGCTCCAACTCCACCTTCGCTCGAGACTCGTCCACCCATCCGGCTCGAGTAGTGCCCACACACTTCGTGGACAGGAGACGATCCGACGGGCCAGCGCCAGCGGTGCAAACACTGGGCGGCGCGCGGCCGCCACGAGATGCGGCGGCCGTGCTCGAGACGCGGCGGCCGTGCTCCGCGTGGTCGACATCTGGTGACCGGCCCTGACCGATGGCAGGGAGTCGGGCGCCGTCGGCACTCGGCGGTCCGGCGCGCGCGGCTGCCGGCAGGGGCCGCGCCGGCGGCGGGCGGCGGCCGCGCGCGGCTGCCGGTTTCGCCACGGCCGGCTGCCGCGTGACGTCAGGTCGGCGGCGAGTCGCGGCCGCGGCCGGCGGACGCGGCAAGGACGTCGGGCCGACTTTCGAGCGCCGCCGGCCGCCGTCGACCTCGGCACTGGGAACGTTGCGGTCGCCTGGCACGGCGCGGCCTGCGCTGGCAGCGGGCAGTTGCCGCCCGGGAGCCGGGCAGTCGCCGCCCAGGAGCCGGGCAGTCGCCGCCCGGGAGCCGGGCAGTCGCCGCCCAGGAGCCGGGCAGTCGCCGCCCGGGAGCCGGGCAGTCGCCGCCCGGGAGCCGGGCAGTCGTCGCTCGGTAGTCAGGCAATCGCCACCACCTACTCGTCAATGCTCACAACTGGTCGCGAAAACATTCGCTGCGGCGCACGCGAACTCGCCGCGCAGCCGAGTCGCGACGCGGGCGCCCGCCGAGGACGACACCTGCGGCGAGCTGGGCCGGCTCGCCGCACCTCGACCGCAGCACGGCCGGCGTCCAGCTGCCAAATCGGCTGCTCGTCACGCCCAACACGAGCCACGTGCGCCGCGTGTCGGCACGCGCCAGCCCGGGCCGGCCGGCGCGGTGCGGACGTCCCGCGCGGCGTCCGGTCGTCGGCCGCGGCGTCCCAGAACGGCGGCGCCGCCGGTCGATCGCGCGCCGGCCGGTATCGGGGACAGCGGCGAGGAGGCCGGGCCGGCCCGCCGCCGACCCGAATGACTCCGCCCAAAACAAGCGCGGCGCGATCCGAATGCGCACACCTGTCGGCGTCCGCCAACCAGCTGGCGGAAGCCGGCAGATGGGCCGGTGGTGGGCCCGTCGGGGAGAGAGAGAGAGAGAGGGAGAGAGAGAGGGAGGGAAAGAGAGAGAGAGAGAGGGAGGGAGGGAGAGAGAGAGGGATGGAGGGAGAGAGAGGAGGGAGGGACGGAGAGAGAGGGATGGAGGGAGAGAGAGAGAGGGGGAGAGAAATAGAGGGAGGGAGAGAGAGAGGGAGGGAGAGAGAGGGATGGATGGAGAGAGAGAGAGAGGGAAGCAGAGAGAGCAACGCTTTAAATTAAAAATGGCAACCATGGTTTTTCGCAATAATATCCGCTGTGGCGTCTACACTGATCCAGTGCAATGCGATGCTTCGGCGAACAACGAGCCTTGTAAAGAACAGATTAGCGACGATCGTTGCCACCGACGAAGTATCCTATGCATATTTCCGGCGTCCATGATGGAGTTTGCGTGTGTCCGATAAATCACTGGTCGTCCGCACATTCTCGGTCCGGCTTGCCGTCTCGGGCCGTGCGCCTGAGACAGCAAGCCGGACCGACAATCCTCTGGATATTCCATAGTTTCTCGTAGAATCTCTGCCGTCCGGACGACCTCGAACGAACGCTTCGTGTGTCGAGCAGGATTCCACCGGAAGTGGAAGCGGACACCGTCGTTTAGCCGCCCCGGTAGCTCGATTGGTTAGGGCGCTGGCCTGCACTGGTCCCTCCTGTCCTGTCAGAGGCAAGACGGGGTTCGAGTCGGCTCACTCGCTCGCATTTAGCCCCAGCTGGGAGGGCCAGTTGGTAACTGACCAGTTAAGGCCTGGGACGAGCCACCGGGAAGGCAATGTCGGTGCATTGACGGCACGTTAAACTTCCGGTCAAAATCACGCCGTTGGACTGGATTAATGGATCGGATAGTGGGACCAGGGTTCACGCAACAAGCTCTGCTTCGCAATGGAATCCTGACTCAAAAGGCCACTCCGGCATTCGGACCCCCCCCCCCCCCAACAAAAAAGGTCGGTCTGTGGCCTGCGGCTCGGTCGGCCGTCGCTCGGCGCACTAGTCGAGCACTCTCCACCCATCAGAGACTGATGGGTGGAGAGTGCGCCGCCCCGCCGGCTGCCACCGGCCGACGCGAGGCACGCCCGTCACTGTCGGCCCGGCCGGCGGCGGCGGCGCGGCGGCGGCGCGCGCGCCTCGGGGCCGGCGCCAGCTGCCCGTGACTGACAGCAGTGTCAATGGGTCATCCGACGGTCGTCGCTGTGGGTGGGGGTGAGGGGCCGCTCCGACCCGCCGCCGCAGTGCAGACGGCACGGCGTGGCCGACCGCGTCGATGGCTTTCTGTGTCACGCCAGCGCGCCGTCGTTGCCGCCCTCGCCGCCACTGTCCATCGTGTTGGCCGTTGACATCGCAGCTGTCACCACTATGGCACCGTAGTTGCCGTCGTCGTCGCAGTCGTTGTATCGCTGTCGTCGTCGTCGTCGTCGTCGCTGTCGTTATCATAGTTGTCGTCGTCGCCGTCGGTGCCGTCGTCGTCAGCGCCGTTTTTGACAGTGCCGACGAGGTCGGGGCGTCGCGCCCCACTCAAGTCAGAGGAGACACTCGCCAACCGCCAGTCGCCAGTCACCAGTCGCCAGTCGCCAGTCGTCTGACGCCAGTCGCCAGTCGCCAGTCTAGTCGCCAATCGCCAGTGGGCAATATCTAGCCGCCGGTCGCTAGTCTTTAGCCACTGGTCTCCAGCCGTCAGTCACCAGTAGCCAGTCTCCAGTCGCCGGTCACCAGTCGTCAGTCGCCAGTCGCCGGTCGCCAGTCGCCAATCGCGTCAAGTACTGACGTCAAGTCCTGAAGTCAAGTCCTGACGTTAAGTCCTGACCTTAAGTCCTGACGTCAAGTCCTGACGTCAAGTCCTGACGTCAAGTCCTAACGTCAAGTCCTGACGTCAAGTCCTGAAGTCAAGTCCTGACGTTAAGTCCTGACCTTAAGTCCTGACGTCAAGTCCTGACGTCAAGTCCTGACGTCAAGTCCTAACGTCAAGTCCTGACGTCAAGTCCTGACGTCAAGTCCTGACGTCAAGTCCTGACGTCAAGTCCTGACGTCAAGTCCTGACGTCAAGTCCTGACGTCAAGTCCTGACGTCAAGTCCTGACGTCAAGTCCCGACGTCAAGTCCCGACGTCAAGTCCCGACGTCAAGTCCTGAGGTTAAGTCCTGAGGTTAAGTCCTGACGTTAGGTCCTGACGTTAAGTCCTGGCGTTAAGTCCGGACATTATACACCACCACGCGGCCGCTCGATGGCCGCTGCGATGGCGGATCTACTCCCGGTCGCCTTGTCGCGGCTCCGGCTTGTCCCGACCTGGTGCGGCGAGCTGTGTCCAGCAGTGTCCAGCCGATCCCCCGTGTAGACTAACACCACAACGTGGTGTTGCAGTGCGGTGAACCGCACCTCTGCGGCTGGTGGGGCGGCAGCAATCGTCTCATCACTCATGGACGGTAGAGCGGGGCTCGTTTGGATTATCACCGAGACATCCACAGGATGTGTTTATCCACAACATTTATCTATTGATTAACGTGAACACACACCCATACAATATCAATACACAACATACAATTTTGGGAATTTAATTTTGGGACGCAATTAAGGCGGTCGTCAGCATCGATAACCGTCATGATGTCTGTGATGGAAGTAGTTGCAGACCAGATCTTAATCCTCCCACGCAGTGAAGCATGCTTCGTATGCAATCTAGTATCATGCTTTGGGTATGACTCAGAAAGAAAAATCGGCTGAAAGCCAAACTTTTTATCAACTTAAGTTTTCTAGGACATCTTTTTAGCAGCTCAGCTAATCTTGTTCAATTTGTGCATGAGCATTGGGGTGTTTTCACAATATGCGGTAAGAAAAAGAAGTTGTCGGATTTTGCCAGGTCAGTGTATCACACCAGGTCACTGTGTCAGACCATGTCACTGTGTCAGACCAGGTCACTGTGTCAGACCAGGTCACTGTGTCAGACCAGGTCACTGTGTCAGACCAGGTCACTGTGTCGGACCAGGTCACTGTGTCAGACCATGTCACTGCTTGGCCTGTGCAAGGGTACCTCCAGTCATTTGTGCTGGTGCTATCGCAGCCTAACCCCAAACGTCGAAAACTCGCGCTTCGCTGTAACTTGCATAATCAAACGAGGAACGTTGCAAATGCTACGCTGAGGAAAGTTGCAAAATGCCGTGTACGTGAGATACTGAATAAGGCATTCCCTCACCCCGACACAAAGCCCATGCACTACCACCGATGCATGCTGAACAAAACATATCCTCACCCCATACTCGAAGCCGATACACTACCACCGATGCACAGTGAACAAGACATGCCCTCGCACCACATCCAGAGCCCATTCACCGCCACCGATTCATGCTGTGTTCACTCTGTGAAGGGTCCCGACAAGCGGAACCACGCTCTGCCTGCGAGGCTTGGCTGTAGCCAACGTCTGCTCTATGTACGGCGCCGCCTTGGACTAACCAGTGTCTGCTCTATATACTAGCTGTGCTGCATGACATGCACACATTCCCATGCTGTAGCAAAACATCAGTCGATGTTAAATCGCCTGAGCTGAACACAAGCTTTTGTGTTGGTTGTTTCCAAACACAAAGTTGTTCGACTATCAGCTGTCATCCAATTGTCAGGTCGGCAGCTCGCCTAGCAGCCTCATTCTCTTTCGCTCATCTCCTCTAGAGTAATCTACGCTTTACGCATTGTGGTTGGAACCAGCTGATATCTTAACTCAAGCCAGTCACAGACAAAGACTGTTGTCATAACTGGAGCAGTTTTTTAATAGCCTAGTTACTGTTCAACTACAAACATGAGCATAAACAGCAGTTCAGAATGCTTGTCCCGTAAACCAATTTCCCTTCACCATCCTTGCATTTCGTTAGAAACAACAAAGAGATCTCATAGTCCCCGCAACATTAGAGCAGTGCTCCTCATCTCCACGGCCACTGAATAGAATGCAACACGACATTACAACGACACCGTGCAAAATCACCATCAGAATATAAATTGTCTGCTGAGCCTTACGCTGAGAATACGATCGGCTAACCTCGAAAATAATAGCAAATAAGGAAGGCTAAGAAGTATGTTGTAGGCTGGCCTAAAACCAATGGAATCAGCGAGCCGGGGGTGTCAAGAAGGTTGTAGGCTGGCCTACAGCCAATGGACTCACTGCGTCCGGCGCGGCTCGCATTCGCCAGGACAGCCGTGTTCTGGCCTGCTGCGGCTCGCATTCGCCAGGACAGCAGCGTTCGGGCCTGCTGCGGCTCCAGACAGACTGCTGGCACAACGGTGGCTTTTTTTTGCCCGTGTCTGTGATAAATCTCGGTTAGGTATCAGGCCGGTCAGCCATGCTGACAGAAGTCGACAATCAGGAGCGATGAAAGCGTGTTCCGCACAGAAAAAAGTGTGTCCCGCACAAAAAAGCGGACCTTCGATTATCTGTGAGGAGGCAGCTGGGTAGGGTATGTGATTAAATGTAGGATTCGTCAGATATTAGTCGTCGACTACAAGGAAATTAGGTGTCGACTGCATCACATGTGAGCAGTCGAGTTAATAAATCCGTTAGTCGAGGATCTAACCCAATGGTACGGCAGGCAAGCCATTATCCTGCTCAAGGCCACTATCCATTGCCAAGAATTCCCAGGACTTCAATATTCGAATTATAGTCCCTTGAAATAGGAGCAATGCGAAGCTGTCAAAGTCGTGATGTACTTATTATTAGTCAATTTTTATTAGTCGAGACAGGCTTACCAATTTAATTGGTTGGGGAGTTAGATATATGTGCAAACTCTTAGTTCAAATGAGGCCGAAACCGGACCGAGTCTATTGGAGTGCTCAAAGGACAAAATTTCATCTGAGCGACCCGATCCTGCCCCACTCAGTTGGAGACCTAAATCCTTTTCTGGATATAGTGTTTCAAGTTACAACTCAGAAGGAGAACTATAATTTTGATTTAAATTTTAGCAGTTTTCACCACAAGACTCTCACTGCAGTGGTCGAGATGTGGGCACCATATTCAGCCCATGACCCAGATTTTCGCAAGGATGCAGCCAATTTCGGCGAAAGGGATACTTTTCAATGGGCATACGTTGAAACCGAAAGCACCATGTGAACAACCAGACACCGTTGTCAAATGACGTGCACCCGTCACATGCTTGAATGCCAACTTGTGCTGAATTGTCGAAACAATTTTTGTTCCATTCAAAATTCCCGTACTTATGCTAAAATTAAACGCAAAAGGTGCACATCTTCACGGGCTGTCCACACAGTGCAGTTGCGATCGGCGCTTAGGTCTGCTGCCGTCCTGTGGTATCCGGTTCTGTGCTGGTAGCAGAGCAGCCTCATAGCCACTCTGTTGCATTCATGTGCATGTGCAAACGGCTCCTCCGAGATATCGAGCGGACATGCTTATGCAATATTATGCAAGATACCACTGGCATGACCAGCATCTACGGACCAAGCCAAAATGAGGCTATTGCACGATCTCCACAGTGTCCGTGCTGACCGTCCAAGTACCGTCACTAGTTCAGGAAGATAGTCCCTTCTCAGACTAGATTGTCAGTCCACCGGCCAAGCCGCTCGTCTATTCCATGGATGCCGCGCCCAAAAGCTGAAGCCTGACACTTGGCTACCATTGGCGAACTTTCGCCATGTTATGTTCGTCCGGATAACGGATGGCGGCACCAAGGGCCTTCACCAGGCTAATGGATTCTACAACAGCCCGGAACAAAATATCACCTCTCGAGTGCTTGCAACAGGATGCTCGGGCATCCTGCCGACGGTTGCAATGGGTGCTGTGCTCTCGTTTGCATTAGGGGCCGACGTGGTCCAGCATTGGAAGCAGCAGGTGCATTGTGTAGATATAAGATGCGACCTTGGGCCCGATAGGTGGGTCCTGGATTCCCATCAATCGAGAAAAGAAGATGTGGCATATAGCAGGTGATGTTGTAGATACGTTCTCCTTTGGGAAGCATCGGCGAAACTCCGCTGCCATTTGGATAAATATCTGCTGATTTACCAGGTATGCACTCTAAGCTTCGATTCTGAATCTCGCAGTATTACCGTGAGTTTGTCTTCTTCATATTTTCAGTTTTGCAAGGTTTTTCGACAGACTCGCCTGGATTCCAGAGTTGTCCTTGTCGACCTGACACCGATAAAAAATGTACGCCAAAAGTTGACATATCCTGCAACTTGATGAGCACACGAGGTAGATTGGCAGCTTCATCCCGACGAGCAGTGGAATCCAAATGCAAAATATTGCCCAAAATCAGATCCATATCTGGCATGCCGACGGTGGGCATGTGTTGTAGAACGCTCTGGACATGGCGGTTGGTTCAGTCAATTAAAATTTCAGTGGTGCAATCGACATAACCCTTGCCACCACAAGCGTAATTAAGATGAAAATAAAATCGTCATATAAAGTGAATGATGAATGGCGACGAAGGACTTGCGTCAGCGACTGGGCTTGCATGAAAACATGTGTACTGTTTTCACTCGATGAAAACCTTCTTGGTGCCTTTCACGCGCCTTTCGCGACAGCCACCTCTTATGACAACCACTTACCCCAGAGCTTTTCAAGCCGTCCTGTCCTGTTCACTAGAATGCAGGGTGGCTCGTTGATCCTAAGTGACGGCCGGGCTGTAGTCCACGCGCTCTGGAAGGCACTTTTAGAGGAACAGAGAGTTTAGCTCGGGCGGTAGCCATGCTCATGGTGGTATGTGTTAAACTTGCACTCCATATGCCTGGATGGCGAGTACATTGATGGGGTACGTCACTGCGGCGCATAATGTGTCACAATGTGTGTAATGACATCTATGCGCACAATGATATTCACTGTTAAAAAAACTATCCGAAACGCGATTCGCGCCAAATCTGAGAATATAATGTTGCGCCGATGCTGTCCGTACGCATTCCTGCGTGATTTCTCCAGTTGCTCGAGGCACTTGCGTCGCATGAATGCATTTCGACACCAAGTAGCGAGCTAACTGATGTCGGACGCTTGCTACCCCCCTTCTGCGGCCGCAGGGGCCATGCCATCTCGCACCCACAGTGTCGCCAGTATTGTGCCGGTCGACCCCCCCCCTGTGACGCACCGCCCGTGACACCGGCGACGAGTACGGCCGTATTGCTCCACAGCCGTCGCGGTGTGCTGCGTCTCGCCGCTGTTTGGCAATCGCCAGCGAAGCCGGCGCGGGGGGCTACGGCTACATTGGGGGGGGCGCTGCGTACTGTGGTCGGGTCGGGCAGAGTGTACAGTTGGATTTCGGCGGCGATGCATGCTGTGGTCGGGGATGGGCAGAGGCTACAGGTACGCTTCGGCAGCGCTGCGTGCTGCGGTCGAGTTGGGCAGAGGCTATAGTGACGCCTTTGCGGAGCTGCGTATTGTGGTCGTGTGGGACAGAGGCTACAGTTACGCCACGGTGGCGCTTCGTATTGCGGCTCCTTTTGCGGGCAATTGTGGAACTGTTTTTGAATACCACGACCCTTGGAGGACCAGTAACTTTGGAGGTTATGAACCATTGAGCTTGTGATCGCACCATGCTCAAGCAGTTTTGGACTTTATTTCGTTTTTTGGAGGTTATGATCCTTGGGGGGTTTGTGCTTTGGAGGTTGCGAACTTTGGGAGTAAATGAGCTTCGCACGTTATGAATGTTCTCCGTTGTTGGTCGGGTCGGCCAAAGGCTTGCCGCTATTGCAGAATGTGAAGCTTATTGTGATGGCTCTCTTGCGTCGACCGCGGTTGCAGCTACTGTGAAACAATGCCGCTATGTAAAAACACGATTTTACATCAGCTGCCTTGCAATTGAACGCTGTGTTGTTGTTCGCTGTGTGGGAAAACTCGTCATAAGAGACCATGATATGTGAACAGCCAATGTGAATAGCCAATATCGACATCGCTGCCTAAGAAGGTGTGAGAGGGAATTGTTATCTGCCAAGCACGACCAGCAAGCATATCACCTTGGCATC
This sequence comes from Imbricaverruca yamaguchii, assembly GCA_034440575.1. NCBI lineage: Eukaryota > Metazoa > Arthropoda > Thecostraca > Neoverrucidae > Imbricaverruca > Imbricaverruca yamaguchii. The sequence goes on from JAOTOL010001592.1 coordinate 1,252,783, forward strand.
TACACACATTACACACTTCCTTCCCAAAACCTGTTGCAAGAGCAACGGAACTTGTCGGAGCACAGTTTCCCTGCTCCGTTGACGAACGCTTTCAGCTGCACCGTTGTCTCATTAACGGAGCCGGCTGCGATTTCAGCTGGACTGCAACGTGATCTGTGTGAACTGGGACAAAGGCGCCGCCACGCCGAACTACATGCGCGCGTCGGTCAACACTCGGCTGGTCGGCCGTCAGGTGGCCATCCTCATCAAACAGCTGGTCAAAAGGTGAGCCGACCGACTGCCGACACCCCCCCTCCCCTGCGCAAGCGGCGCGCGCGCCGGTCGGTTCACGACTGGGCGCAGTCGGCGAGCGCCCGGTTCCCAGCGTCTGCGCCGCGCCGCGCGCCCCGATAAAGACGCACGGAGGGTCGTCGTGGGAACTTTGTCGCGCCGGCTCCGCTTCCGCGAATTCGCGTCGGCGCTGGACGGGTGGCGGGCGCGGCGACTGCGGCTCTGAGTGGCGCCGGTGCTGAGCGGTGCGGTGCGGCGCCCCGCGTGACTGTGTCGCCACACGCCGCAGCTGGCCAGGGCCGCGGCTGCGGACTGTAGCTCGGCCATCGGGCCGGGCATGCACCGTGGTTCGGCCATAAGCCCGGTCATAAGCCCGGTCATAAGCCCGGTCATAAGCCCGGCCATAGGCCCGTCCATAGCCTGCACCGTGTCCCGGCCATAAGCCCGGCCATAAGCCCGGCCATAAGCCCGGCCATAAGCCCGGCCATAGGCCCGGCCATAGCCTGTACCGTACGCCGGCCATAAGCCCAGCCATAGCCTGCACCGTGGCCCGGTGGTCATAAGTCCGGTCATAGCCTGCACCGTACCCCGGCCATAGGCCTGGCCATAGCCTGTACCGTACCCCGGCCATAGGCCTGGCCATAGCCTGTACCGTACCCCGGTCATAAGTCCGGCCATAGCCTGCACCGTGGCCCGGTCATAAGCCCGGTCATAAGCCCGGCCATCGTCTGTACCGTACCCCGGCCATAAGCCAGGCCATAGCCTGTACCGTGGTCCGGCCATAAGCCCGGTCGTAGCCTGCACCTGGGTCCCCTGGTTCGGCCATAAGCCTGACCACAGCCTGCACCGAAGCCCGGTCATAAGCCTGGCTATAGCCTGCGTGTAGCCTGGCCATAAACCAGGAAACAGCCAGTGTCCTCGCCTAGCCTGAGGCCCGGTCATAGCCAGTACCTTGGCCCAGCCATAAGTGCGGTCATGTCATGACCCGGCCTTTCGCCCGGTGTCGGTCTGTGCCGAGACCCGGCAACAGGCCCGGCCATGGTCCGTGTCATGACCCGGCCACAAGCCCGTCACGCCTGGCCTGGCCACGCCTGGCGCATGCACACCGTAGCCGTACTGGTGGGTCGCTCCGGCGGCTGCTACCGCCATAATGACTACAGCTGACGTAACGGTGGGTCGCTCCGGTGGTTGCTACTGCCATAATGACTACAGCTGACGTAACGGTGGGTCGCTCCGGCGGCTGCCACTGCCATAATGACTACAGCTGACGTAACGGTGGGTCGCTCCGGCGGCTGCTACCGCCATAATGACTACAGCTGACGTAACGGTGGGTCGCTCCGGCGGCTGCTACCGCCATAATGACTACAGCTGACGTAACGGTGGGTCGCTCCGGCGGCTGCTACCGCCATAATGACTACAGCTGACGTAACGGTGGGTCGCTCCGGCGGCTGCTACCGCCATAATGACTACAGCTGACGTAACGGTGGGTCGCTCCGGCGGCTGCTACCGCCATAATGACTACAGCTGACGTAACGGTGGGTCGCTCCGGCGGCTGCTACCGCCATAATGACTACAGCTGACGTAACGGTGGGTCGCTCCGGCGGCTGCTACCGCCATAATGACTACAGCTGACGTAACGGTGGGTCGCTCCGGCGGCTGCTACCGCCATAATGACTACAGCTGACGTAACGGTGGGCCGCTCCGGCGGCTGCTACCGCCATAATGACTACAGCTGACGTAACGGTGGGTCGCCCCAGTGACTATTACTGCCATAATTGCTGCGGCTGCCTTAATGGTGTGTTGCTCGGGTGGCCACTGCCGACATGGTGGCCACCGTTGCCGTAATGGTGGATCACCTCGGTGGCTTTTGTGGACGCGGACGCAGATTTTGACATGATGAAGAAAACGTTCGAAATATTGGTGAAAGCTACACCGAAATATAAAAGCATGATGCTAAGCGGAGCTTACCTTTGATGAATCCCTATCGAGTAGTGCATGGGCTCTGTCTCGTCAGAACGCTTCGAGTAGAGCACAGGCTCTGTCATGTGAGAATGCTTCGAGTAGAGCACGGGCTCGGTCGTGTCAGGATAGCTGAAAAAGATCGCGGTTTTCCGGTGCACAGTTGCGTCGCCATGAAATTCTTCCAGAGAGCAAGGTCGAAAAGGGGCCTCCTGCTCCCTGAAAGGGGCCTCCATTGTGTTCGGGCCTCCCTGTGTTTTTTAAGCTCTTAGTATGGTTCTGGGATGGGGAATATGATTTCACATGGATGTCTTGTTTGTTCGTTACATGGTGCATCATTTACACAAAACGCAATAGCAATCTTTTTTCCGCTAAGAACTGAGCCATCAGTGTGTAAGTGAGTAATATGTGGATAAATGCCTAAGTGTTAAAACAAACCTCTGTCTTAATACATTCTCAACCAGAAAAAAAAATCCGTTGACCTCTAGATTGCAGCGAGTTAACAGAACTGGTGCTAAGCATATCTTCGAGATATCTCCCATTGATCGACTCACTTTTATGTCCTCCAAGTATAACTGAACATAGCTAGATTCATCGCTACTGTTAGTCATTACCACCAGCTTGCTGTAATAAGGATCCTTAAACGATAATTTATCAGTCCTAGGGCGACAATTTCGCGAAGGTGACAGTTATAAGCGGATTAAATTGGTTTTATACTCGCGATCTTAGGCATCTATTGATTTTTAATAACATTTAGTGCAAGCTGGAAGAGACCTGGCACACAAGCAAAAATAATGAATCCTCAGCGAATAAATTAACGGCAGGAACGAGAATTGAACAACAATGCATCAATAGTAATGCAACAATGCAACAATGCCAATGCATAAATTATGCAAAACCTCCAAATTCTGCACCGTCACGCTCGTGGTTTTCGCTGTGCTGCACCGTTCTGTAACTGACGTTGTCGAAAAGGCATTGGAGCGGGGAAGCTCGAATCATGCTGGCTGTAATCACAGAAAACAAGTTTGTAGGAAGAAAATGCATTTAAAAGCATCATTCTTCCCATTTTATATGGGGCATAGGTGTTGTTTAGTACGCTTGTGAGGGGGAATTAGCCTTCTTAATGTTGGCTTTGCCCCGTGGGTATATGCTTCTGAAAATGATTGGGGATCAGTGACGTACCTATGTTTGCGTCAAGGATTTGGAAGGGGCCCACCTACTCCCATTAAAAAGTCCCAGGATTTTGACCACTATTTGGTCGAAGGGGAACCATTTAAATATAATAATTAATGACCAACTGAATTGTCCTGTGAATGATCATTATTTACCGGTGCTGGGTTTGATTCGATCGAGTCTCGGAGTGAACTTTTTGGACATTAAGTTCTATTTTTGAGAACATTGAGGTCCTTGTGCGATATTTTTGGTCCCGGTACGATTCTTCGGTCTCCTGGTAGTTTTTTTTTCGGTGCCCGTATAGTTTTTTTCCGGGGTCCTCGGGGTTTTGGGGAACCTTGACCCGATTTTTTTAGGCCGCAGAGTGACATTCTGGTTAAGAATTGATTTTGGGGCAGCCGCATCTTTTGCGGACCCGGCGCAAACTTTTGGACCCTAGTGTGATTTTCAAGGACTGCGACGCGACTTTAAAAAAAAAATTCTATGTGATCTTTTGGGCCCCGTCGTCATTCGCTTGGATCCCTAGCGCGAGTTTTATCGGGCTCGACACTGCGTTTTGGGTTTTTTTTTGGCATTATTGTTGGGCCTCAGAGTAATTATCCATCCCGGATTGTTTTCGTTGCCCCGGATTCATTTGTTCTGATCCCGATGAGACTAATGGGGCACGGTGCGACCTGTTGTGCCCCTAGCGTGATTTTCATGGTCCGAACGTGATTTTCATGGTCCGAGCGTGATTTCTTGGTACCCCCAGGCCCTGTGTGATTTTCAGGGTCCCGGCCGGATCTTTTGGGTCAATATCGTGATTTTCAAATACCCCAACACGACTTCTACTATTTCTTAGGGCTTCTTGCAATTCATAGGGACCCTCTCGCGTCCTAATGGTCTCACGTCTCATTTCCTGGAGCCTCTTTGTCGGTTTTCGGTGTCTTCTCGAGTGTCTTACCCTCCTTCATATCTAATGGTCCTCCTCTCTCGTCTCGGAGGGCATTCTCTTACATCCTGGGGCCTCTTTAGCATGACATTGGGCACAATAGTCCTAAATCTTATCTCTTAGAGTCATCTTCTTTCAAAATATGGGCTTCATCTCGCTGGTCTCAGCGACCTTCTCTCGTTCCTCCTGAGACCTTCCAACCCATTTTTGGGCCCTCTCCTGCGTCCGGAGAAATCTCTCGTATCATATGTCATTATTTTCTATTGTAAGGACCTCCTCTTCCATCTTGGGGCCTCGTTTTCCAAATTAAGAACATCCTGCCACCCATCGGAATCATTCCCGTTTAACCTGAGTGATTTCTTGCCCGTATCGGTGGCATCCTTTTCGTCCTGTAAGCCTCCTCTCAATCTCTCTCCAACGTCTCTTATAGGTATCTGATTAGATTTCCAGATAGAGGGTCGCCTGGCCCCTCTGTCCCGCCACCCCTCGTCCCCACGGTGGCGACGCCCCTGTCAGTACATGATTCCATGTATGAGGGCCGCATGTTAGAACCATGACTGTATGCAAATGATATGCTAAGGTGGTGTACAATGCCAACAGCATTGGCAAGTATCCATGCTTACATCCTGCCCCCTCCTCCTGTGTAGCGAAGTCCACGAAGCTCATAGTGGGACGCTCCCATAACTCACACTTTCTAAAACGTGCGCCAAACATTCATTTCCCCGCAGAGGTCGCACAGGTAGCATCGGCAAGTTGCACAAACAAGGAAAGCAACCAAGACATCGCGTGAGAAGAAATATACGACCTTCAATATATTAGGAGGTGCTGGTCACTCCTGGCGATGGCCCCTGGCCGAAACGTTGAGTAATACAGTATAATCCTTAACGTTGCTTTTGATGTAAACTCAGCACCTCATGGTATATTGAAGGTCGTATATTTCTTCTCGCGCAATGTCTAAAACCCAGGAGCATCTAAGAGCCATTCTCCGTTGTATTAAACAAAGCAGCCAAGCACCTGTCGGATTGTGTCGGTAAGACCGTCATCTGTAATCTTCGGTTGCTAAGCAACTTCGTCAAACCGCGCCCAAACCGCACTCAAGCACACCACCGAGTGTCGGCAACATGGCGCGAGCGGACTTTGGTAGCGTGGCCCATTCGGCAGCGTCACGCCTCCTGCGTCACCACTGCCACCACTCGGTTCGCGCCGCGACATCTCCGCCGATGCCGTGGCCCCGCCCGTCGGCGCTGCGACCTCCGTGACCCAGCGCCGTGACCTGTGTGCGCGCCGGCAGGTACCACGCGTCTCTGGACGACATCCATCTGATCGGCTTCTCTCTGGGCGCCCACGTGTCCGGTTACGCCGGTCAAGAGCTGGGCGGCAACATCAGCAGGATCACAGGTAGCCGCCGCGGTCATCTCTCTCTCTCTCTCTCTCTCTCTCTCTCTCTCTCTCTCTCTCTCTCTCTCTCTCTCTCTCTCTCTCTCTCTCTCTCTCTCTCTCTCTCTCTCTCTCTCTCTCTCTCTCTCTCTCTCTCTCTCTCTCTCTCTCTCTCTCTCTGTGTTGATGTCGGCAGGGTGGTCGCGCGGTGCCAGTTCTGAGCGGCAGTGTCACTGAGTTGCCAAGGAACACTGGTGTCAAAATCTGTCTGCGTCCACGTCCATATCGGGATAATTATTTCGACCTTAGATCGTTTAGTGTTCGCGGCATGCAACGCATTAGCATATCATACAATATGGACTTTTAAGTGGACCTCCTCATTATAATGCAAAAGCTTGGTAAATAGCATTATATTTGTGGTACTTTCAATGGTTCAAGGCATTCAAAGAAGCGGCTGAGTCACTTTTTAAAATTCATGTGACGATTGGTTGCACTCGAAATATACTACCATGCATGAAATGTTTGCATCGTTTTATGGAACGTCATGTTGCCGTATTTGCAATTTTTTCCAGTCCCTTTAATGAAATATTTTAACGCTTCGAACGCTTATGAAGTAAAACTGGTCGCTGATCCGGCTGTATCCGTCGGATGATGTATACAGCACACCTGCGTTTTCCGCACGTATTGCCCTATAAGATAACTCCACAGTCGGTACCCATGTCCGCTAGTCAACTGCCGCAGTGCTGACTTCAATTTTGTAAAACGGCAGTGACATGAATTCAGAAATGGCAATGTCAACGTTTCAACGCTCAGAGATGTAGTTCGTATACATAATCGGCCAATCAGGTAACCTGATTCGTAATGGCTTTGTTTCACTGCGAAGGTTCTGGATAATTGCCCTATTATACCGGTGGTAGCAATGTCATACGTAGGGTACATCTGTGGTGTGAAATTACCGCTATAAAATGGTGGCTAATGATGCGCTATAAGTGAGCAGATTAGTACATCAGATGTTTTTCCCAGTGTAAAATACTCGCTGACGTGGTTCGACTACAAAGCTCTTCTTTGATGACATGTGACCTGACTTAATATTTTCCGATTTCTCCAAACTTCCGACAACTCCATCGCCCAACTCAGCGCCCTTCAGCCACAGAATCCACCCATCGCCTAGCTCAGCGCCCCTCAGCCACAGAAGCCACCCATCGCCCAACTCAGCGCCCCTCAGCCACAGAAGCCACCCGTCGCCGCCGCCGATCACAGTCACAATTACACGAGTTCGAGGTCACATTGTGGCGTCACGTTCCGACAGCCTGTTACTCGCCGTGGCGGGCTGACCACACACGGCAGGCCGGTCCGGCCCGGCGGGAGTTCCGACAGCCTGTTACTCGCCGTGGCGGGCTGACCACACACGGCAGGCCGGTCCGGCCCGGCGGGAGTTCCGACAGCCTGTTACTCGCCGTGGTGGGCTGGCCACACACGGCAGGCCGGTCCGGCCCGGCGGGAGTTCCGACAGCCTGTTACTCGCCGTGGTGGGCTGGCCACACACGGCAGGCCGGTCCGGCCCGGCGGGAGTTCCGACGGCGCCGACTCCGAGGTGCGCGAGAGGGTCCGCCGGTCGGTGGCGACACCTGGACAGCTGCTGTCCCGGGCGCCCCGGGCGTCGGGGGCGCTCATGCCTGGACAGCCGCCGTCGCGGGCGCCCCGGGCGTCGGGGGCGCTCATGCCTGGACAGCCGCAGTCGCGGGCACCCCGGGCGTCGGTCACCCATGCTTGGACAGCCGCAGTCGCGGGCGCCCCGGGCGTCGGGGGCGCTCATGCCTGGACAGCCGCAGTCGCGTGCACTCAGCGCGTCAGCTTGGGCGCCGGGCATCGGACGCCACCATCCGGAGGCCGGGGAAAGACGCGTGCGACTGGTATTGCTCTCCGCGTGGCGGTTCTCCGCTGAGACAATTTGCAGAACGTTGATGGTGCAACGAAAATTTCGTCGCCTCAGTGGGGTATCTATGATTTGTGCTAGGGGGGGGGGGCGATTTTGTGGGGGTCCACCTACCTTTTTTTAAATTTCTCCGACTTCGACCACTATTTTTCAAAGGGAACCATTTTTTAAGCAAAGTAATTAATTACCAATTTAGTTTTCCAGTGGAGGGGTTTAATCTACCACCATCGTTTTTGAGATTTCGCCAGCTTTTGAAACCCCGAAGGAAACTTTTGGTGCTCTGCCCCAATTTGTTTGGACTACCGAGGAAGATTTTTGGCCCCGAACGCGATATTTTGGGACCCGGTGCGAGTTTGCGGGGCGCTTTGCACTCAGCTGGGGCCCAGTGCGATTTGGACGGGCCCCGGTGGAAATTTTCGGGTCCCGGCGCGAGATTTCTATGGTCAGCTGTATTTATTTGGAACCCATACACCAATTCTTGGGGATCCGACGCGATTTTTTTTCGGTCCCCAGCGCGATTTTTGGAGACACCGGCGCGATTCTTAGGAGCCTACCTACCCTCTGAGGAAAGAGGGGAAGGACGTTTTCCTCTTTAGCACGCCACTGCCACTGCTCAGCGAGTTTTTTAGTAGGTGACACCCTTTAGAGTAGAAAAGTCATTCGAACAAATTGCCTTCCTTACCTGTTCTCAATTTTCTGGTGCTCGGGTCGATTCGATCGAGTCTCGGTGCGATTTTTTGGTGGTACGAGTTCTATGTCGCCTCCTGCGCGATATTATTGGCTCCGGTACGGTTTTGGGGACTCACATTGCGATGTTGTTTCGGTGCTCTGACAAGTTCCCCGTCCGGGCCTAACATGATTATTTAAAGGGTTTTGACGCGATTTTTGTGGCCACAGAGTGACACTCCGATAGTAATTGATTTTGTGTGTGGGGAGGGGGAGGGGGAGGGCCAGCCGCGACTTTTTGAACCCCGGTGCGACCTTTTGGGCCCCAAGTGTTATTTCCAAGTGCTGCGTCTTTGGAGTTCAATGCGATTTGTGGGGTCCTGTGTCATTCCGTTGGATCACTAGCACGAGCTTTAGTGGCCTCGATACGTTTTTAGGGCCAAACACGTTTTGGGCGCTTTTGGCACGATTGTTTGGGCTCCAGAATTATTTTATATCTTCTGAATGTTCTTTTCGTTTCCCCAACTTCATATTTGGGATCCCAATGAGGCTTTTGGGGCCCTGGTGCCACCTGTCGTGACCTAGAGTAATTTTTAGTGGCCCTGGCGCGACTTTTTGGAACCCCCAGACCCTGTGACTTTCAGAAACCCCAGACCGACCTATTGAAACCCTCATCGTTATTTTCAAGGATCCCGGCAGAACTCATTTTGGCCCCAGCGTGTGATCCGGGGCCAAGGCACGAAATTTAGAGGCCCCCAGCGTGATTTCCAGGGGCCCCCTCTTTTTGGTCCCAACATGATTTTCAAGAACTCATGGGCGACTTCTTTTGGCCCCCAGCATAATTTTCAGGGGCCGGGGGTCCGACATTTTTTTAAATTCCAGCGTGCTTTTCAGGGATACTTTCCGACTCCTAGGGTCCGCAGCGTAGCTTTCAGGGACTCGACCTGTCTTTTTGGGGACCTCAGGGTCATTTTCACGGCCTTAGTGAGACATCTTGGATCGCCAGCGTCATTTCCGAGGGCCCCGGACTCACCTTTTGAGGCCCACAGTCCGACTTTCAGGGGCCCCGACACGGCTTTTGGGTTCATCAATTTTCAAGGGCCCGACCCGGCTTTTAAGGCCCTGAGCGCGCTATACGGAGCACCGGGCCGATATTTTGTGGCACCCGGCGTGATCTTCAAGTGCCCGCTTTACTTTGTGGGGGCCCAGCATCATTTTAGAGGACCCAGAGCGATTTTGGTGGCGCGGAATCTGATTTTCATTGGCCTCCGGCGATTTTGAGAGGCCCAGCGGAATATTTAGTGGGCCCGGCTTAATTTTGTTCCAAACCGTCGCAGTTATTGTGGCCTCGAAACTTCTCGGGACAGGGAGGGGGTGCGGGACCACTGCCCCATCCCCCTTCGGTGCGCAACTGGGTCGCTTACAGCTTCCGTCGTGTTCAGTGAAAGCGTTCCAATGCGCGCTTTGCCAATATGCAGATGGCATATCGCAAGTGATTCCGTGTGAGCATACGGCCAGTCGATAGGCTGCGCCCGCCGGCTGCGCCCGTCACCCGGCTTCGCAATGGTGCCCAGTCACAACATCACCACCGACAAATTCTGACATTCTGTGGTGATCCTAGACTTGCCAAGTGCGACGACATTCAGGAGGCATGTTCTAGACCCTACATCACAGGACACAAAACTTTCAAGTACACAGGGACATTTACACAAAAATGCAGCAAAATTTCAGGAGCATTCTTGGCTTTGTACGCCAATTGACCTCAATGCATCGCACCCATATTTTGTAGGGACTGCGGTCTCGTGGTACCGACATTTTCCTGACATGACCTGACCTGACCTGACATTTGCCAACTGACACGAGCATAAATGAACACGCACAATACTCGTTCGTCAGAAGGATTGCTGTTTCTGCTGCTCCTCTGTCTTGCTACCAATGTAGTTAATTCAGACTGCCTTTTTCGGAGCAAAATTGTTGGACAAATATGCCACTAAATACAGCGAAGTGCAACGTACCGGCGAGGAAGTCACCAATAAGGGCATGAGCATTGCAGCGCAGTGGTGCGAGAGGACCGGCACACGATGCGCTGCGTGGCGTCTCTTTCAGACTGCATGGGTAATTGCACACTGATGTCACGCTCACCACCGGGGCAGAAGTCCCCGCATGACTGGCTCTGGGCTCTGGCGATTGGCAACCGCGGACGGCGGGCGCACATCGGCAGCGAATCGGATGCCCCAAGCCGTCCGCTCGTGAGCTCTCTCGACCATCTATTCAGCTGGACGGAGGCGGTTGTGAAACTTCGATAGCCATCGTCGGCATTCACCTGGAGATGCCGATTGTATCTGAGGTGTGTCTCATTGATCTGGTGCTGCCGTGTCAGTCGGAGTGCAGCATGAAGCAACCAGGCCCTCTGTCATGCAGGCGGATTTTATACTCGCGGTGGCCGTTTCGAAACGTGGCTGCTGTCGGGGATCTGCTTGGCATGATATCGCACATGCATCGACGGCACATCATAGTCCTTTCGGCCCTTCACCACTCTCATCATCTGGCCATGTACACCAACCTCCTTAGCATCTGTTGGCTTTCAGTCATTTCACGCGTAGTCTACGTGGGCATTCGGTCGTCTTCAGCTGTTGTTTTGCAGCTGACGGTGGATACTAGTCGAAATTATTATGGATTTGGCCATTTGCCATCTTTTTCAGTGACGAGTTCGAAACTACTGCTTTGAACTTGGTGCTGCTCACAAATTGCAGCCTTTCCTCAGAAGGCAATCCTTGGTGATAACGACCCAGGCTCGCACAGGTCTGTGTGTTTCTGGGTATTAATGGCACTTTCAAAATATTTTCACAATTTTTGATGGTTGTGTGTTAGATCCATTTCGACTTTAACAGGCGTACAACATATATAGAACTTTCGCCACTGAAAATATGTTGGTAGTAGTTGCCCGAGCGTACGTGTTCTTCATGTTAATCACATCTTCTTGAAAGAACACGGACACCTTTGCGACTTTATATCACGCAAAAACATCTTGTGATGTAACAAAAGTGACGAGTCCCAGCTTAACACATTGCTTCGGAGTTGCTCAAGACTCTAACAAGCGGCGTTCAGATATTGCGCGCATAGCATCCTTTCTTCATTATCCCAACACAAGGAGCCATCGTGACGGCGAAGACGGTGTTGTGGATTGCAACCAAACGAGAGTCCGATATTGCCGATTGTATTCCAGTCTTCACGCGACGAACAACAGCTCTGCCTGTCTCGGCGGAAGCACAAACCAGAGCGGCGGTAACGCCCATAATGACAACGAAATCGAGTCGGTAACTTCCTGAACATATGGTCAGCTGACCAATAGCCGATCGTTTACATCGGTGCCATATGCTACCATATAACAAAAAAAAAACTATCTTCGCAACAGGCGACACGGTGTACTCCGGACCTGCATTGCCCAGCGTGAGGTAACTGGTGACAAGTGACGCTGTCCTACTAACCAATGACAAGTGACGTTGTCTTACTAACCAATGACAAGTGACGTTGTCTTACTAACCAATGACAAGTGACGTTGTCTTACTAACCAATGACAAGTGATGTTGTCCTACGGACCAGTGATCAGTGACGTTGTCCTACGGACCAGTGACCAGTGACGTTGTCCTACGGACCAGTGGCAAGTGACGTTGTCCTACGGACCAGTGGCCAGTGACGTCCTACTAACCAATGACAAGTGACGTTGTCCTACGGACTAGTGATCAGTGACGTTGTCCTACTAACCAATGTCAAGTGACCTTGTCCTACGGACCAGTGATAAGTAACGTTGTCCTACGGACCAGTGACCAGTGACGTTGTCCTACTAACCAATGACCAGTGACGTTGTCCTACTAACCCATGACAAGTTGACAAGTGACGTTATCCTACGGACCAGTGACCAGTGACGTTGTCCTACGGTAGAAGTCTGAGATGACTTCAAAATTAGCATATGGTGTCACGTCGTCAAGCTTCTGCTCTATATTGTGGGGTACAAATACGATTACTCTTGATGTGGTGTCCCCATCAACTTGTATAAATGTAACAATGCCACATTTGAAGATGTTTACACTTAAATACTCCGATTAAGCACAATGGATTTTCAACATTGCAATGGTTTGTAAAATGGAATTGACATCGTCAAATTATAAACACGCCGTTTTATCCCTGGCACGCTGCCACGAATGTATCGGGTGAACATATTTTGATGTGCGTTTCATGGCTGCAAATGTCACAGGTGAGTTGAGGGTGGGCTCCTGGGAATACGAAACCAACTTTTTTTTCTTTCCGTAATTTGTTTTCGTGCAACTGATATATTTTGTATTCCTATTGGCATAGGTATGATTTATCTTGATCGCACACGAAAATTACGTCACTATTTATTCGGTTACTATACGTTGCATCAATATGTATCTTTTACAACAATGCGCCACTGATCGAAAAGATAAATGTTCTCCAAATGAAGAACGACCGGAGTACTATAGTGCTACCATACTACCTACTATAATATTACTATCATAATTTTATAACGGATAACTTGGAAATATAATTTGGAAAAGCCAGAGGACCAAAAATGGTGAACCAAGTTTTCGCCAACACCATATCTCAGAAGTGCGCCGACTGTCCGCACCTTTCGAACAGACGCCCGACCTGAGATGACGAAACCTTCACAAGGATGATGAGAAAATTAGAGCCCGGGCAACGCCAGCGAGCATTACCGAACACAAGTAAAAGTGAAACGCTTTTCGCATCTTCGTCAAGAATGCCCGCACGGAAAGTGAAACGGCCCGGTTTTCACGGCCAGACCCGGTCGCCGGCGCCGCCGGGGGATGGCGCGCCTCTCGCAATTCCCGCCGTCGCCCGGGGTCGTGAGATCGCCGCCGCACACATCACGCCCCCGTCGATCGCCGGCTTTCACGGGCCGGTGGCGAGGCTACGGCGACCGCAGCCGGTGTCTCCTCCCGCGGCGGTGCCGTGCCGACAGCCGCGGGGCGTGAGACCCTGGCGGAGGCGGCAGCCAGTGTCTCCTCTTGCGGCGAGACCCTGGCGGCGGCGGCGGCGGCGGCGGCCTGTGTCTCCTCCCGCGGCGCAGAGAGGATCAGAATCCATCGGAATGTGTTCATGCTTGCGCTGTCCGTCCCGTAACAGAGCCCTGCTCATGTTTTCGCTGCCCGTCCCTCATCAGAACCTGCTCACATCTGCACTGTCCGTCCCCCACCAGGAGCTGCTCACACTTGTGCCGCCGTCCCCCAACAGAATTACAATGAGTGCACGAGTTCGCTTTCACTGGACCCGGCCGGCGGGTTGGCTCGGGAATCATGATTGATGGATGTGCTTATCATATGAAATGCGCTGTCGAGGCCCATTAATTCGCTGACAGGCGCGCTACCATCATCAGTGGCGGTTTTGACTGAAATATTTACCCAATCGACGTTAGTGGCAGGTGGCAGCTGAAGGTTGGTGAAGGGGAGTAAACAGCGGTGTGGTGTGTTTCAGCCGCAAGAATCAGTGGTGTAATGTGAATCGGCGGCTATGATCAGTGATGCGATGTGCAACAGCCACCGTAATGAGCTGCTGAAATGTGCTGACATTTAGGGTCAGCTCGCAAATGGTTATGATCTTTTCGATGAATGTCGCAAATGCACCCTAAAATTTCCACGGATGACCTGCACGTGCAGGGAAGGAAGTGGAAAACACCTTGATAACTTCACAATAATTTTGCTTTCTGTCTATACTATTCGCCCATCCTTCGACGCCCACAATGTAAGGTCGGCTGTCGTTTTCCCACTCCGACTCTGCCTGCGCTTGCGCCTATCTGTGCGCAGCTCGCATTTCGCGCGCGCAGCTCGATTTCGGCCCCGACCTGGCCGGACACCTGCCCCGCCCCCGCCCCCGCCCTCGCCGGCGACTGACGCGCCGATCCGCCCCCGCCACAGGACTGGACCCGGCCGGGCCGCTGTTCGAGGGCTACTCGCTGTCGGCGCGGCTCGACGCCAGCGACGCACAGTTCGTCGACGTGATCCACTCGAACGGCGACTCGCTGCTCAAGGGCGGCCTCGGCACCTGGGAGCAGCTCGGCCACGTCGACTTCTACCCCAACGGCGGCCGCATGCAGAAGGGCTGCACCAACCTGTTCCTGGGCGCCGTCAGCGACCTCATCTGGTGTAAGCGCGCGCGCGCGTTCGTTTCGCTGCGGGTGGGCCTCACGCGACCTGACATCAGGTCCAGTTGAGCGGGCGTGCCTGGTGACCTGCCTAGCCTTTGCAGTTGGTGTTGGCATTCTGTGCAACATTCTTCCTTTTAAAGATGGGCTTTGTATGATCTATTGTACTAGCACTTAATCACACTCGGTTCACGGGCGGAACTGGTAGCGGTGACTTGAGCTAGGCCATGAAACTCGACGCTTCGTGAGCGTGGTGTACGACGTGGTCGACCTCACGGCTTTTGGCTTGGCCCAGTCGACATTCCACAGAGGAGCGCCTCTGTCCAAAAGGCCGATTTGACTTGTTCGCAGTTGTGTAGTTATTGCAGAACTATAGTTACACTCTCCCGGAGCAATTTGACTGACACCAGATAGTCCACCTGAGTTGCTGAACCCACGGGTGATCCACCGATCTCCCCAGCTTCGCTATGGTCTTCTGTACGGACAGTCCCATCGCAACGATTCATCAGCGCCCTGGCCGTGAAGTCCGACGTATCTCGCATCGTGCCGCCTGCACCACCGTCAAGTGTCGCGGCACGTGTCCGCCACGTGTCCGCCACGTGTGTCGTGTCCGCCACGTGTGTCGTGTCCGCCACGTGTGTCTTGTCCGCCACGTGTCCGCCACGTGTGTGGTGTCCCCGCCACGTGTGTTGTGTCCGCCACGTGTGTCGTGTCCCCGCCACGTGCGTTGTGTCCGCCACGTGTGTCGTGTCCCCACCACGTGTGTTGTGCCCGCCACGTGTGTCGTGTCCGCCACGTGTGTCGTGTCCGCCACGTGTGTCTTGTCCGCCACGTGTCTGCCACGTGTCCGCCACATGTCCACCACGTGTGTCGTGTCCGCCACGTGTCCGCCACGTGTGTCGTGTCCGCCACGAGTCCGCCACGTGTGTCGTGTCCCCGCCACGTGTGTCGTGTCCCCGCCACGTGTGTTGTGTCCGCCACGTGTGTCGTGTCCCCACCACGTGTGTTGTGCCCGCCACGTGTGTCGTGTCCGCCACGTGTCCGCCACGTGTGTCGTGTCCCCGCCACGTGTCGCTGCCAACGTGGCGCACGTGTTGCAGCCGGTCCGGGCGACGGCCGCTCGCTGTGCAACCACCGGCGCTCGTACCGCTTCTTCATCGACTCGATCTCGCCGCTGTGCACGTTCCCGGCGGTGCCGTGCGACAGCTACGAGAGCCTGCTGGCCGGCGACTGCTTCCCCTGCGGCGGCACCACCGCCTGCGGCAACATGGGCTACTACGCCGACCGCAGCAGTGCCAGGGGCAAGCTGTACCTCATCACGCGCGATGAGGAGCCGTTCTGCGGTGAGTGTGCGCGCGAGCGGCGCGAGATGCTCTCCGTGTCGGCCTGGCAGCAGGTGCGCGCTCGAGGAGATGCTCGGTGTGTTCGTACGGTGTCAGATAGTTAGATCGACGGAATGTTCGGAGAAATGCTCGGTGTGTTCCCACGGTGTGAGATGGTCAGATCGGTGGCATGTTCGGGGAGATGTTCGGTGCATTCACGCGGTGTCAGATGGCTATGCCGGTGCTATGATCGGGGAGATGGTGGGTGCATTCGTACGTTGTCAGGTCGTTAGGTCGGTGGTATGTTCAGGAATATGTTGGGAGTATTCGCACTGGGTCAGGTGGTTATGTCGGTGGTATGTTCAGGAATATGTTGGGAGTATTCGCACTGGGTCAGGTGGTTATGTCGGTGGTATGTTCAGGAATATGTTGGGAGTATTCGCACTGGGTCAGGTGGTTATGTCGGTGGTATGTTCCGGGAAATGTTCGATGTGTTCACACGATGCCAGGTGATTATGCCTGGTTTGGCCGTTGGTGTGACTGGCACATTTACCAATGTCGGCTAGTTATGTCGGCGGTATGCTCGGGCGGATGCTGGGTGTATTCACACGGTGTCAGATGGTAATTTAAAACACACTCAGCGAGCACAGTGGGCCGTAGTCAATTTAAACGAGAAACGGAGAAGTTCTGCGTTTCAACACACATGCAACCTTTGTATGCATTCAAGCACCACATTTCCAACCACTATTGACACGCGCTTGGAGTCCAATTACACAACTCGACATTGTGTGCTGAACCACACTTAACTCAGCGTTACATGCACTATCGGCAGGGTCCTTTTCCAGCCTGCAGGCAGTTCGTGGCTCGGGAAATGATCGTATTGCTAGCACGTCGTTGCACCTTGGAGCGAGTCCTGCCGAGATATGGCATTGCGTGCGCGTGTCACTGAAGCCCAACATAGAGGTAGTGCAAATGATCCGACCATGGAAAGTTGAAACGCTCAGACAAATGCGGAATGCGATCTTAAGAATAGCTGAAAAACGCCAAACAGGCTCCTATGACAATTTAACTCATTTTAATTGTACTTCAAAGACCCATTTTCTCCACTAATTACGTTAAGGAACGCGGATGTTCACATAATCACAGGACAGTACAGGACACTTTAATTATCACAGGACCCGGCACCATCACAGGACAGGACACTTTAATTATGCATTCGAGATAACAGAGTCGATCATCTTGTTCAGGGAATAGAATGATCTGAGTTTGGTGTTGATGTGCTGCACTACTCCGAATGGTGACACTGAGGGCTTTAGAACTTCACTTTGTTTTAGCCGTCAGCCTGCGTCTGGCCACGTCCGCCGCACCGGGGACCGGGCTCCGGGCACCGGGCACCGGGCACCGGTCACCTGGCTCCGGGCACCGGGCACCGGGCTCCGGGCACCGGGCACCGGGCACCGGGAACCGAGCACCGGACACCGGGGTACCGGGCACCGGGCACCGGGCACCGGGCTCCGGGCTCCGGGGTACTGGGCACCGGGCACCGGGCACCGGGCACCGGGCACCGGGCGCCAGTCCAGAGCCCGGCTGACTGCTGCAGTGGGCACGGGGGTGTCCAGCTCTGGCTGTCCAGCTCCGGCTCACTGCCGCTGCCCGGCGCGTGGCCAGGTGGGCGGGTGGGCAGGTGGCGGGCGGCGGCGCGTCTCACCTCGTCTCGTCGACAGCACCTGTCCGACGTCCGTCCGCACGTCGTCGCCGGCTGGCCGACCGCCGTCGCCGGCGGTGGTGCGGCAAAAGCGCCACCGCCGGCGCCGGCTGCACCGTCAGGCATGGCTCAAACGGCGGCCGGCCAGGTGGCGGCGGCCGACGAAACGGCCGGCAGCTGCCCCTGCCGCCGGCCGGGGGGGGGGGGGGGGAGGGGGGGGGGAGGAGGTGGGCGCAGAGAAAAGCGGAGGTGGGAACAACTTGGGATGAAGACAAGAAAGGCGGAGTGGGAGAGATAGAGAGGAGAGGGGGAGGAGAGATGACGATAGAGAGATAGGTGAAGATGAAGGGAAGAGGAGAAGTAGAACAAACATGAGGCGAAAAGAAGTAGTGAGGTTCATTGCGCCTCTCACGAAGCTGCCCACTAAACTGGCGGGGACAGGCCGGAGCCTGGGGACATGCTCCGGTTTCTTCTCTCTACTTCTGTTCGCGGGCTAAATCGCCTAAACATAAAAGAGGAATATCGCGTAGCTGGTCAAATTCATGAATGCTGGTATGTGTGCCCATCCAAATCACCAAATCGATCAAACAAATACCAGCCCTGTAACTACAACATATCGCCGCTCGACAAATTAATTTTTTTTAAATAAAAAAACGATGCTTGTCTGCACAAAGAGTGTACACTCAATTTTTCGATTAACAAGGAAAACATCCGAAAGCCTCGTCAGTGCCAAGCCCCAGAAATGTTACTTTGTATAGATATTACTTTGTATGTATATCTTGATAATGGATTCCTTCCCATTCCACAAAGTTCGTCTACGAAAAAATGAGGCTGAACACCACTCACTGTAATCCATAATCATGCTTACATTAGAGTGGGAGTGTAATGATTGTGGTGCACTCATGAGTGCAGAATGTGTAGCGGGAGTCTAAGCTCAATTTTTGTGTTGTTTTCGAAGCCAGAAAAACGGGACATAAAAGCCAGCCCCAAAACTACAACATATCTTCACTAGACAACTTGTTTTTCTTCAAAAGGAAAGATATTTGTCTGCACATAGAGTTAAAACTCTACTTTCCGATTAAGAAGGAAAACAACCTAAAGCCTCGTCATTCCCGGGCCCCTGATGAAAATCTTGGGCAAGCCCTGGAGTAGAATAGAAAATAGGATTAGAGTAGAAGTAAAGGAATGACGGTTGTATGTCCAAGAGTAGCAGAGAGCCACGGCTCCAAAAGTGGAGAGAACGCATGTACACTGTACAGCCAGCGATATTGCCAAGGCGTTCAAGAGAGCCATGGCTTCAGTAATGCAAGTTGGCTCAACTTGAGCACTGTGAGAGTAAATACAAATTATTTTAGTTGTCATCAATACCAACATGATCCCTCTCTGGAGTCTCACAAAATTCCGAATGCGTCCAGAAATTGAGGAGTACGTTAAGCACCTTTTGCTCATGTCAGTGCACACACACACACACACACACACACACACACACACACACACACACACACACACACACACACACACACACACACACACACACACACACACATATACACATATATATATATATATATATATATATATATATATATATATATATATATATATATATATATATATATATATATATATATATATATATATATATATATATATATATATATATATATATATATATGTATATGGCATGGTGCCAGTTAGACAGGATCCCTCGTTGGTACGGGCGGTGAGTCTCTGCCCAAACTCTCGTTGAAGATGTACGACCTCAGTGTTCATGGACCTCCGCTGGAAAACAGGACACACTTTCATCTCCCGTTCTCTGTTGTACGCTATCACTGATGTGAATCAGATAGGAGGGCCAGCGCGGAGTATGTGTCCCATTATGGCGCCTCGCATAATGGAGCCGTCTCTCTGTTCGGTGCACTGTTTGGTGTCACAAACGCTTGCCGTCCACTAATACCTGGGAAGATAACATCACAATGTGTGTGCTACCGAGTCTGAAATGCCGTGAACAAGTTCTGCCATGTGTCAGACGTTCCACACGGTGAACCATGGCGCCGTGGAGAAGCTGTTTCTCGGACTGTGAACATTGTACTCAATTGGCGGCCATTCTGTGCGGCAAACATGGGCCATTCTTCGCTTTCATTTACTCTTCCTGTGTCAACTAGGCCAACCTCTCGACAACGTCGTTTACCGAGGTGGCCGAGAGCACACACGCGGACTGAGGACAGCCAGTGTGTGACTGACCGGACTGTGACTGACCTGACTGTGACTGACCGGACTGTGACTGACCGGACTGTGACTATGACTGCGACTGTGACTGACCAGACTGTGACTGACCTGACTGTGACTGTGACTGACCGGACTGTGACTGTGACTGACCGGACTGTGACTGACCGGACTATGACTGACCTGACTGGCTGTGACTGTGACTGTGACTGTGACTGACCGGACTGTGACTGACCTGACTGTGGCTGACCGGACTGTGACTGACTAGACTGCGACTGGCCTGACTGTGACTGACAGGACTGTGACTGTGACTGCGACTGTGACTGCCCGGACTGTGACTGTGACTGACCGGACTGACGCAGCCACATGCTATGTCTGCCGTGCCAGAACTCGGCACATCTTCTTCCGCCCTTCAGCCATGTCGAGTGATGGATGGCAACCGGCTGCGGCAAGAGCCAAACGTACGCATAGCTGCCCAATAGTCCAGCAGTCCAGCCGTCCAGCAGTCCAGCCGTCCAGCAGTCCAGCCGTCCAGCAATCCAGCAGTCCAACAGTCCAGCAGTCCAGCAGTCCGGCCGTCCTGCAGTCCAGCAGTCCAGCAGTCCAGCCGTCCAGCAGTCCAGCAGTCCAGCAGTCCAGCAGTTCAGCAGCTCAGCAGTCCAGCAGTCCAGTAGTCCAGCAGTCCAGCAGTCCAACAGTCCAGCAGTCCAGCAGTCCAGCAGTCCAGCAGTCTTCCAGCGATACACTTGCCGCTTTGAATTTATCCGTTTGGCAGGCAAGCGACAATTGCAAGTGTTACGAGATAGAGCCCTGTTGACCTTCCGCTATCAGAGGCGGATCCAGCCGACCGGCTGCGGGGGAGCAGAGGGAGGGGGGGGATGGAAAGCGACACATGTTTCGGAGCGATCCGAAACTGATCTCGATCCAGGAATCCAGTCCCAACCTCACCCCAGAAAAACGACGAACCTGCACCGCCACTGGGACACAAGCATCGACCGTGAATGCCCCATCTCAGATGCGTCTCTGTGTGTCGACTGGCTGCCTTCATCCCGTGAAGGGATGAAGTCGCCGCGTGCCGCTTCTGTTCCCCGACTGACGCGCCTGTCGTTACAGCCAACCAGCACCGAGTGATGGTGAACGGCCAGAAGGGCGTCGAAGGCGCCCACACGTACGGCCGGCTGGACATCACCCTCATCTCCAGCAGCGGCATCAACGAGACGTTCCCGCTCACCAAGTAAGCGCCCGGGACGCGGCGCGTGGCGCAGCCGCCGTCGGACGGACGCTCCGGACTGTCCCGCTTATAGGATGGTGGTCCGATACACCCAGCTGAGATAGTTGGCGCCCGGAGAATGCAGAGTGGGTCGTTATTGCTGCAGGGCGAGCAGTCGTTCCTACCTATGGACCCGCCGCCAGTCCCTCAATCCACATGGTAAGCGGTTGAGATGCAGAGAGGGCCGCTTCTGCTGCGGTGAGCATATTCATCCCTACCCAAGGACCTGCCACGGGCCGTTCAGCTTACTTAGTAAGCGCTCGAGACATAGAGTGGGCCGCTTCTTCTACAGGGTAGACGCTCCGAAAACGCCCACCCATGTACATGACGTCGCTGTCCCAGTCAGCTCACAAGGCAAACAGAGCCATTCCTGCTACGAAGCAGGAACGCTCCTTCGCGTTAGGGCGATCCCTTTTGACTTTTATATCTGGGATCCCTGATTCCCGGACGTCAATCGACGTGGCCAGGTGTAACGAGTTCGATATATCACGTTGGATCCACATTTCGGAAAACTAGAGACCGCTTCACGGCCTTGACGTTTTCCCACTTTCCGCCTTTTGGCACTTATTACTCTGTGCAGCAGGATGTGTACGTATGTTGGTGCTAAATGGTAATATGCATAGATTAATGGGTACTTTATATGTATGCCAGTTTTTCAATAGTCATTTGGCACAGTGATCTGGTCACACGTGGACGAAACACGCGACTGTTTAGCTCCTTGTCGCGCACTTTGCACCTCGCGCCTAGTGCAGCACCGGTCCCGCGGCGAATCACACAAGCACGGCCGCCCGTGATTATTACGGTTTTCCGTGCGCATGTTTAAACGTATCGGCTTCACTGCTGACCTGAGAAGCCGCTACTGACGTCCACTTCACTACACTTTCCGTCGCATGGATTTCAGTCGATTATGCGCTCAACACAAGCCGTTGGTCCGTATTTCCAGCCGGCTATCTGAATGGCACCATCACCCACGATCGCGGACACCAGATTTATGTCGTTGCACCTGTCCGACGAGAGCAGAACGAGTTTGCCAGCACGAACAAAGCTTGTCAGCGTTTGTCCCGTGCTTTGTCCATGTCCACACGAACACTGACCAACATACATGTCCCAGGGTGCATGCTTACACTGACATGGGTCTGCACTGTCTGCTTGTTCCATTTATGGCCTTCAGATTTGACCCGGGGCTTGTCCGCTCTGCCGTCACAAAACACCGCCGTGCAGCCCTTGGCCTGTTCGATTATGTCGACGATGGCAGTTTCCGTTCGTGTGCTGTCCAGTGCTGCCTGCACCTTCTTCTTGCTGATCACGTTGACGCCGTCGGCTCTGAAAATCCCAGCGCCTTCAGAAAAGGCCGTTATGACTTTTGCTTTCCTTCGAGCGATGGCGTGCTTTCCGGCTGGGATCGCAGCTGTCGCTTTCAACGTGGTGATGCAGAGCCTGTTCCGCCTGCGCCGATCTGTCGGCGCGAACTGGTCGCCACTGCCATCGTGTGTCATGGTTCGTCTGGTGGTCAGAACCCACGCGGGGCACGACCCTACTGGGTGGTCCGATGGCGTCTCTGTGCATGGACACAATTTTTCGAGCACGTCGTTTGCTGACCTTTCGCCGGCTGTCGCTGGCAAGTCTGTCTGCGGCGCCGACGTACCGCTGTCGACGACTGTGCTGTTCCTGCAGGCATCCTCTGTCTTTTTGTAGCGTCGGCTCATCTTTCTTACTTTGGATGTCAAATTGGTGCTCATCTCCAGCTTTGAAGGTGCTGTGACGCTGCCTTTCTCTGCCGATTTTCCGATGCTTCCTTTGCACTGCCACAACTTATACATCTGCTCTTGTGCTCTGTATTGTCGATCGCGTAGGGATTGATGTCCTTGCCCATAGCTCAAGGCATGCGTCAGTCACCTTCTCTATGATCTCCACAGCCACACATTTCTCAGAAACTTGATTCTGTCTCATCACTGATATTCAGTGCTAAAATTATCATTATGAAGTTCTCACATATGGATGGCTGACAATTCGGCAAATGATCCGATATGACGACAAACTGTTGATGAGGTGCATACATTTTCCTGAGCATAGCTAGAGATGCAGCCATGCTGTTTATTTCGTACAAAATACATAAATATAACAAGATACTACCTCGACATTTATAAAGCAACAATGTTTCGTGTAACATGCATTTTTGGTTGGAACGTGAAGTTAAGAGCTTTATAATATATAAGCTGGCATGACCAAATATGCCTGCAAAGAACCATGTTACTTTTGCCACAATATGGTGCTGTTTTCCTTTTTACAAATGTGTCACGTAATTGATTAGCCCTCATATCGGTAAGTTATGTACATCTACATTAGTCTATCTTCACGATGGCAATCGTTTCTTATTATGTGATATTCTCGAGCATAGGTAGGTTTTATCTGTGGATCAATTATTGAACTAAAGCTTACTTTGTGTCCGCAAGATGGGCATGTGCCCCTATTTGTGAATTATTTAACGGCAGATTACAAAATGGACTGGCAGCTGTAGTTTAATCTCATTCCGCATGGTGTCGCAGCCCGTGAACCATTCATCTTCTGCTGGTTTTATTGATACAAAACATATTGTATCCCTGGATCTCATAGTCCTGTAAGTTATCTCCAAAATATCCTTCACTGACCCATGCCTCCGTAATGCAAACAAAATCCGGTTCCTCCTCAGCAACATAACACTTGAACTCATCAAATTTGGAACGGATACTCTGAGCATTAAACATCATACACTTAACAAATGCTCCATAACCACCTTTGGCTTTTTCATATTGAGGAGTTCTTTTATCACTAGATGAACTATAACTCTGTCCCCTTGAGTTGCTGCTGTCCCTATTTGCAGACTTTGAGGTTCTATTGCCTTGGCTGACACTATTGGAATATTCCTGAGTTGGCCGCCAGCTCTCAAGGTCCAGCAATGAAAGGGGGTGGTGTAATGCTCTATGTGAATAGCTTATTCAGTTCACAAAAAGTAGCAGGTGGGGATAAAAATGTGTCTGTGGAGTCCATTTGGCTTGATGTCACTGTGGGAAAAGGCAACAGCAATACTCTTAGGATAGGAGCTTTCTACCGATCAGGAACCCTGCCACATTCTCAGCAACTGGAGCTTGACAAGGTGATTTGTGAGGAAATCAGTAGAAACTTTAAGAGGAAGTGCCTTATTCTCGGTGACTTTAATCTAAAAGGTTATGAAAATGCTGGTGTTGGCTCCCCATCATGCAAAATGTTCAGGAAATGCCTTGAAGAGGACCTGTTCTTACACCAGTTTGTATCGGAACCTACCAGGCATGGTTCATTCTTGGACCTTGTATTCTCGGATTTAAGTGACTTGGTTCGAGACTTGACTGTAGGCGAAACTCTGGGAAAAAGTGACCATAACATAGTTAGATTCAACGCACATGTAGGGGAAATTATCAAGGATAATTTGGTAAAGGTTCCAAATTTCAACAGAGCAGACTTTAACGGCATGAGAGCGGCTTTAAGTGCCATCAGATGGGAAGAAGAATTCTCCAATTTAAATGCCTGTGAAATGTGGGAAAAGTTCAAATCTTACTTAAAGGAAACTCAGATTAGACATGTCCCCCAAAAGCAAAGACGCAAAAGAAGGGTAGGAAAGCCAGCATGGCTTACACCAGACGTGATAAAAGCAATTAGGGCTAAGAAAACTGCATTTAGAGTTTTTAAAAAAGCCTCAAATGTCATTAATCTAAAGGCGTATCGAAAAGCTAGAGACACTGTGAAGCAAAAAACCAGAGCAGCAAAGCGAGCAAAGGAACTGGATTTAGCTAGAAACTGTAATGGGGACAGTAAAAAGTTCTTTAGTTTCTACAAGCTGAGTAAAGTTTCTAGCACAATTGGTCCACTGGAAGTAAACGGGACTACATTGGGTGAGGATAGTGAGATGGTTGAGGAGCTGAGCAAGCAGTTCAAATCAGTGTTTACATTGGAAGATATGACCAATCTGCCGACCGTACACCATAGTTCAGTTACATGGGATCTGACAAATGATGTTGATTTCATTGGTAGTGATGTTGTTTACAATCATATCAGGAAAATAAAGCCAAATAAGGCAGCAGGACCTGATGATATTTATGCTAGGGTGTTGTGGGAAACTGAAAAGGAACTGGCATTTCCACTTAGTATAATATTTTGTAGATCAGTTTCACATAATGAAATTCCAACCGATTGGAAAAGGGCAAATGTAGTTCCTATTTTCAAGAAAGGAGAAAGAGGGAAAGTTGAAAACTATAGGCCAATAAGTCTCACATCCCTAGTCTGCAAGGTACTCGAATCAATTATCAAGGATAGAATAGTTAGTTATCTGGAAGGTAGCAGATTGATTCAAGATACTCAACATGGATTTAGAAAAGGACGATCGTGTCTCACAAACCTCTTGGACTTTTTAACTTCGCCACAGAACAATTTGATCAGGGAAATCAGGTTGATGTAGCATATCTTGACTTTAGTAAAGCCTTTGACAAGGTACCCCATAAACGGTTAATGATACAGCTTCAGTCCCATGGTATTGCAGGTAGCATCTTAAAATGGATAGAGTTGTGGCTTTCAGATAGACAGCAAAGAGTGATGCTAAATGGTACAAAGTCATCATGGCAAAATGTTCTTAGTGGAGTCCCCCAGGGGTCAGTACTAGGGCCATTACTGTTCATTATATTTGTAAATAACATTGAAAGTGGCCTAAGCAGTAAAGTTTTGAAATTTGCAGATGATTTGAAGGTCTTTAGGGCAATAACAGGTCAGGATGAGCATATCTCGCTGCAAAAAGACTTAGACGAACTTGTGAAGTAGTCCGAAGAATGGCAAATGAAATTTAACTTTGATAAGTGCAAAATCATGCATGTAGGTAAGCAGCATATGAAGGCTCCATACTTGATGGGTGGCCAAGTGCTATCAGTGACTCAACAGGAGAAGGATTTAGGTGTTATTCTAAACACAAAATTGGGGGCATCAGAACAGACCAAGGAAGCCAGGAAGAAGGCACTGAGAATGCTCGGGGCAATAAATAGGAATGTATCATACAGAAGTGAGGAAGTGATCAGGAAGCTTTATTGTGCATTCGTCAGGCCACATTTGGAATACTGCATCCAAGCTTGGTCTCCTAGCTATGAAAAAGATTGTTGGCTTTTAGAGAGAGTACAAAAGAGGGCTACAAAAATGGTTAATGGCATAAGCAACCTGGCATATGAGGAAAGATTGAAGAAATTGAATATGTTTTCACTTAGATATAGAAGGCTGAGAGGAGATCTCATCGAGGTCTTTAAATTTGTCAATGGTCTGGAGAGGGGATACCTTGGGGAAATGTTTGAATTTAACAGAAATGATGCAATTAGAGGTCATAAATTCAAAATTAAAATTAACCACAGCAGAACAAGGTTAAGGCAAACTTTCTTCACCAACAGGGTAGTGGAACACTGGAACCAGCTGCCAGTAAACATCGTCAGTAGCAGCACATTGAACATCTTTAAAAGCAGCATAAACAATCATTATAAGAATAGAGGGCTTGCTTTTCAGTATTACAGGGAGGGCTGATTGGCAGATTTGGTGGGCAACTGGTTCAGTGTACAGAGTGCAACCAAGAAGGGCCCTTGTGGCTCAGAGTTGCACTAATCTTTTATGTCTTTATGTCTTTATGTCTTTATGATACAAATGACCAGTGTGATATATGCATGGGGCATATTTTGTGCTGTCTATTAAGTAGCTTTTTATGATTCTGCACATAATCCGATGCACCTTGATTTGCGTACAGAGAACCGTCATAATCCTTCGTGTCTATGGCGACTCATTGTAGCTCATGGACAGTAGCAATGCCATTATAAAAACACTGCGTGAGAGTGATGTAACTCGGTTGGGTATTGCACAAAATCATGCTCGAATTAGGTATGAACATGAACTTGTACCTATGGATTTATTGATGGCCAATGAAGCTGACATCAAACACACATTCGGGTCACGGCTGAAACGAATTATACTGGAAAGAGCTGACCAGGCTCGTGTGCATGACCCAGGGTAGAACAGGGCAGGTGTGGCGCCCTGTGGCTGCTGTCTCAGTTTGGTTGTGTTGCTGGTCTGTACGCATGAAGGCATTGTGCGTTGTGGTATGGTAGCCCAAATATGTACCGAGAAAGGTGCAAAATAACGGTCATTATTAGTATCATTATGGTGGCGCCAGTCCTGCCACCTATGGACAAATTTCACAACTACGAGGGACAACGTCGTAGCTTTCGTCTCGGTGTGACAGACCTCTATGCCAAATGACTGCAAAAACTGGCATGCAATTTATGTGCCCATTAACCTATATGTGCATATATATCCATGCTACGATTTTAGCACTAACATACTTACATATCCTGTTGCAGAGAGCAATATGTGGCCAAAAATGAAACTTGGAAAGACTTCAACGCGTGGTTAAGTATTTTAAGAAAAATATCGTACCAAAGGTAATATATTCGAACTCAACACTCAAACTCACGTCATTTTATGTCCGGAAATCAAGCATCGCAGCCAAAAATGTCAAAAGGGGACATCCTGTAGATGTAGAATCTGATTCTACATAAACAAATCCTAATCCACATCAACACACAACGTGACGACACCCAATACTTCTCATGTCCGACACGTACATTTCATGAAATACTTTCCCACGAGACATGGTAATTTATGAAAACCAACAACAAAATCAATGCTTTCTAACCACGGTACGCCCACCCACTTGTGGAGTTTTCTTCTGTCCCTCCTTGGCACACATAGTGAAGGGACCCCGCAATAGCAGCAGAGGCTTTTGGCGAGGCAGACCTCGACTCCTCCTTATGGCCTCGGGAAGTAATGCGGCCAGGAGCTCAAAATTGTCGAAGAAGGTGAGGGTCAGGAGACATCATTAATCTCAGGTCAATACAACCATAGGTCACGGTAGCATCGAACAAATAGAGGGCAACGACTGACTATGCTGGAAAGCTTTTCACCACCTCAAACTGAACTTACGTGGAATAATTTCACTTCTGGCGTACAACATCTGTGATAGCAAAGACACTGTCGGCTGATATAGCTACACACGATAGCTACATGATGATAACTCCGCTGTAGTTAGCATTCGAATGACCATCCTGGATGTTGAAGGCCATATCTAGAAAGTTAGAGACCATTAGTAATTAGTATTCCAACCGGTGCAAAATCAAATAAAGCATGGCTAGAAAATCCCACAAATAGCTCTTTGAATTAGTGTCTAATCCCTAATCCGACGTATAGGCGCTGATGCGTTCGAAGGGTTCATTTCCGCTCGCACGAGTGAACCATTCCGTGTCCCGTGCCATTTGGTGGGAAATGGAACATTTGTAATTGAAAAAAGCGAACCCCTATCTGATAGCAAGACTTACGCCGTTTCAATTTTTGTCAAGTTCTCTTGCATCTGAAGACATTCGACAAATTTGTTGGCATTGAAACACGTGTTTCAATACCAACAACTACGTATTAGTATGTGCAGTAACAATCAGTACGATGTGCAAAGTGAGCATTCTCGCTCGTGGAGCTGACGCGGCAACCGTCCCAGACATTGATCTCAGACATCTCAGACATTCCCGGCGGCGAGGCAGTCGCCGGCAGTGCCGCTCATCGTGCCGTCCTCTCCAGTTTGTCGAGCCTGGTGGCTGCCCGGCATGTTTTCCGAGTGGGCGCGACAGCACGAGCGGACTAGTTCAGGACGGCTAGCCCGCCCCAGGCCGACGTGTGGAACTGGCAGGATCTGTCAGTTCCATCGGCGCTCGGAACGTGCCGAGATGTGGCACTCCTGTCGATGCTCACCAGTGACCAGGAGCAGTTGACCCCTGTTCTGACTCCGCTGACACTCTGACCACTGTGACGACTCTCAGCGGTGACGAAGATTGTCGGTGAGATTAGAGCAAGGATCGGCCACTCATGTAGCGACTCTCAGCGGTGACGAAGACTGGCCGATCCTTGTTCTGATCTCGCTGACACTCATGTAGCGACTCTCAGCGGTGACGAAGACGAGCTGATCCCTGTTCCGATCTCGCTGATCCTCTGGCCTCTGTGGCGACTCTCAGCGGTGACAAAAACTGGCCGATCCTTGCTCTGCTCTCGCTGACCCTCTGACCATGTAACGACTCTCAGTGGTGACGAAGACGAACTGATCGCTTTTCTGACCCTGCTGACCCTCTGACTCACGTAGCGACTCTCAGCGGCGACGAGGACGAACTGATCTCCATTCTGACCCTGCTGACCCTCTGACTCACGTAGCGACTCCAGCGGTGACGAAGACGAACTGATCTCCATTCTGACCCTGCTGACCCTCTGACCCGTGCGGCGACCCTCAGCGGCGACGGAATCGAGCTGAGTCGGCCGCTGGTGCGCATGCTGGTCGCCCACCCGGCCATCCGGCACATCGCACGGGTTCAGCTGCGCTACACCGCCTACCACGGCTGGCTCTACACGGGCGCCGACACCTTCACCATCGACAAGGTGGCCATCATCAACAGCTTCGGCAGCAGGTGAGTGGCGGCCGCGGCAGCAGACGCTACCCGCCGGACCCCGCCGGACCCCCGCCACCCGCCGACTGGCGGCTGGCGGGGTCCGGCGGGGTCCGCCGGACCCCGCCAGCCGCCGGACCCCCGCCAGCCGCCAGTCGGCGGATGGCGGGGTCCGGTAGTGGGCCGGCAGGCTTCGCCAAGACATTCGAGCCTTTCAGTGAGGTCTGAAGGTGCAGACGAACACGTGCACCATTCAAGCCGTGTCGTTGTGAGGTTTCCTCTAAACAAGTTTCATACTGCCGGCAATTCAAGTGTTGTTTTTTACCATTAAAAAAACATGTTCACAGCCTCTTGTTACGTATATTGTTGAGCCTGTGGCTGGCTTCATCTCGAAAACGGATGTTGTTCCGCAAGGCAAATTATGTCCGAAAAGCTGAACACCACTTGTTTTGAACATACGCCATAAGAGCCCACCGAAAATCAGCCGCAGCTGATCAAGATACACATACGTATCTTGAACTGACGACTTTCAATCTCTATTATAACGGCAAGGTTAGGTATCGCCCGATGGTCACAATTGCGACGCCACGTAGATTAGTTGGCATTTATGAGAGCACGCCATCTGCTTATGTGAAAGCCATAACACCGCGTCCAATGGGCTGGAAAAATGCTGGGAAAAACGTGATGTTATTTTATGTTATATCTGAAGAAAGAATGCCGTGCCTCATTTTCGTCAAAAGCAGTTGCTGGACAACCGTGCTTATTATATAACAAGCGTCTCGAGACGAATAAATCCGAAGCCGAACTGCCCACAGAACGACATGTGTCCACCGCTTGACGGAAAAATCCAGATCCCTCCTGACAACTAGACCGCATGAACATCTACATCTATTGAAATGGCGCACGTGGGCCTTTCTTTCTCCGGGATCACTTCAGGGGACTGGCGACCGCAGATAGATCGTCCGCGTGCCGTCTCCGTGTACACACTGTGTCAACACGCCACGTGACAGACGCATGCACTCACGTCAATAGCGACGACGCCGATACTTCTGGCCAGACGCGATGTGCTCGTCGGCGACAAGTGGCGCACCCTCGCTCGCGCCGCGCGCCACGACAGTGGCCGAGTCTGATTCGAGAGGTGGAGCGGTGCGAGGCACCAATCCCTCCCGACCAGACTCAAGCCCGCGGTCGTCGCACGCCCACCGCTCAGACGTCCGTAAAATCGGCGGCGGGTGGCAGTTCCGGATGGGCGCCGTGTGTGTCGGCGAATTGGAAGCGACAATCTGCGTCCGCCTGACGCCCCGCGAAAAGTGGGAAAAGTGTCGCGATTTGGTGAAGTTCCAATGTGAGGCAGCTGCGCCGCACGCGCACTTCCGGCGGCCGTCGAGAACGTAACCGGACGCAGTGCCTTTCCCGTTTCGTTTTAGTT
The DNA here is from genome assembly GCA_034440575.1 of Imbricaverruca yamaguchii. NCBI lineage: Eukaryota > Metazoa > Arthropoda > Thecostraca > Neoverrucidae > Imbricaverruca > Imbricaverruca yamaguchii. Next base: position 1,283,741 of record JAOTOL010001592.1, read on the forward strand.
GCACGACCGTGAAACTTGAGACTCGCGTGGTGTTTCAATCATGACAAAGTACTCATTATTTCTTTTTGCACACGCGTCTGGGAAGTGTTGCCTTTGATGGTGCGGGCATCGCTCAGGCTGTGGACAGATGTTCCAACCCCTGCGCCGGTGGGTGTCCGACTGTACGACGGCGGCGCTCGTTCCAGCACGTCCTACTGCCAGCGGAACATGGTGCTGCCCACCGGAAAGCCGGTGGTGCTGAACCTGCGACCCGGCAACTGCCGCTCGTCATCGTTCCGACCTAATCAGAGCTTCTGGAAGCCGCCGCCGCTGCCGCCCGCCAGCGTAGCCGAGGTGAGCGCCCGGCGAACTGCTGATACGAGAGAACGCCGCCAGACAGACAGCGCGGGCTCGTGTCGTACATTTTCTTTTCGACCGTATTCGGTCTGCCTTCCTTGCCAATGCCCTATCACGGTCAACTATTCAAAATATCCAGCTTACATTCATATTCTGCACCCCATGGTGTCCAGTGGTTAGAGGTGGCAAAAGTAAACTATAATCAAGCAGTCGGTGCTCAAATTGTGAAGGACGACCTCTTCAGACGTTTACAGGGAATGCAAACCGATGGCCATTTCGCATGTTGGATTGCCAGAGGCGAAATGGCTCGAATAATTACATTTTCCATAGCGTGCTCAGTGAAGAAGTTTGTCAGGCTTTGTAATACGAATTAGAAGTTCGTTAGGCTTCGAATGGAATGCGTACGTCATCCGGCTTCGAATGTGTTGGTCATCCGGCTTTAAATCCAGGATACAAACAACACAGAGTAACGTCATGCCTACAGCCAGGTCGACTAAACACACCACAAGGACAATGACCACTTGGCCAGCCTGCCCTCAACAGACCATATCATATCCTGTTGTGTGTGCATCGCCAAAATCGCTCCACGCGCCTCACCACCTGCACTTTCTACCCATGTCCATTGTTGTTGTTTGTTTATTGGTTGGCTCACAACACACTTTATGCACATTCACGGCTAATGGCGCCGCCCACACTGTTTCGCCGGTGGGCCGCGGGATTGGGAAACGTCCTGAGTGGCGCTAGAGTCGAACCCGGGACCTTTGGTACCCATAGCCCGACACCTTAACCACTCGGCCATCCCCGCCCCTCTACTCGTGGCCATGCTTCAGGCAAAGTAGGGACTGGATTTCCGACGGGCTGCCGCAACTGAAAGCGCTGCGAACGCGACCCACGTCACTGCTGCCGCTGCCGGCACGGCACTGACAACGCCGCCGTCCACAGACGATCCCGGAGCCGCCGCCGCTGGACGAGCTCACCTCCAACCACGTGCGCAGCTTCAACACGGACGGTGGCCGGCCGTTCGGCGCTCAGCCGCCGCGGCGGCGGCCGGCGCACGGCCCGCCGACGACGGCCGGCTCGTTTGCGCGCGACGCGCCGCCGCACGAGCCGGCCGACGAGCCGATCGGCGGCGGTCGTCCCGACGACGGCGGGCCGCGTCCGGCGCCGGGCGACGGCGAGCCGGGCGGGTCCGAGACGCGCCACGCCGCCACCGGCAAGCCGCTGCGCGGGCCCGACAACCTGGGCGTGATCGTGATCCAGGGCGTGCGCGAGGATGGCGTCGACGACGACCGGCGCAGCCCGGGCGGCCGGCGCCACGCCGACGACCGGCGCCGCCCGAACGGTGGACAACACGACCTCACCGGTTCGGACGGTCGGCGCCACGCCGACCACGCGGCGGCCGGCGCCGGCGACCGCCAGACGGCGCTGGCGCAGCTGGCGCGAATCGTGGCGCGCACGAACAGCACGGCTGGCCGCCGCGGCAAGGCGGTGACGCAGCCGGTGCCGCATCGCGCCGCGCCGCGGCGCCCGCGCGCCAACAGCACGGCACCGCACCACGGCTGGCGCCAGCGGCGGCCCGGCCAGCCGCCACCGCCGCCGCCAGCCGCCGAGCCCGTCTACTACGTGCAGTACCTGCCGCCCGAGCTGTTCGACCGGCCGACGGCCGACTACATCGCCAGCTCGGCGGCCGTGCCGCACCCGTCGGCGCGGCCGCCGCAGCCGGCCCGCCTGAGCCGCGGCCGCAGCCTGCGCTTCAACTTCCTGCGCCACCTGTTCTCGTCGTGGGAGACGCGCGACGAGACGCGCTACATTCCGCTGCACGAGGGCCGGCGCGAGCCGTACCGCAACGGCTGAGAGCGCGCTGCCGGCGGCGCGTGGCGCAGGGGTGCGGGGACGCACGCGGCTGGACCGCCGCCCCCGCCGGCTCGGCGAGGCGGCGCGCCCCTGCGGAAGCGGAGGAGGCGTCGAGTGTCGAGCGCGCGCGCCGTGCGCACCACGCCGGACACACGGAACGCAACGCGGTGCGGGTCGGCCGTCCACGCGACACGAGCGACACCCACTGGAACCGCCGAAACGGGCGCCGGCCGGGCAGCGAGGCTCGGCCCACCGGGTCCAACGCACACATGTGATACAAACGCGCCGCGGACGCGACTGCCGGCGAGTCAGGGCGAAGGGAATGTAGTCCGCCGCACCCGCTCCGACCAGCCGCAGACTGCTCTTCACACGTGCAATCCCACACGGCGGGTAGCGCCAGGACCTGGTGACTGGACACCACAATTATGGGCGAGTCGCCCAACGCGGGGACCGCACTCACAACAAAGTAGCGGCTCCCTCCGAGAGCCAACTAGCATCCGAGATGAGTGTCATGTCCGAGTGCCAAAGACGACGGTGGCCGGTAGAGTGTGAGCGTGCGAGTGAGAGGAGCTGTGCGCATGTTTTGAGCTTACGAGTGTGCCGCGTGCGGCGTCGCCGGTCTCTGGCGAGCGGCCCCGGCAGCGGCGCGACGCCCGACGTGTCCAGAGAGCACTCAGGGAGCAATGAGGTGGGCTGGGCGAGGGGTGTGTCTCCGCCCGAGCCGATCTGGCCGGCGTGGGCTGTGTGACGAGTAGCGAATGGGTCCCGCGCCGAACAACCACCGAGATATGCATACAATACACGAGTACAACTGCACGTGTATTGCCTGCAGGCCATCGATCCATCGGAGACGTTGCACCCAATCAGCCGCCAGCACATGTCAACGGGCGCCGCTCGGAGATCATTCACGGCACATCCAGACACGAGCGGGAAACCGCGCCCGCCAGCCGAACACCAAAAGGCGAACACACGCCTGCCCTCGAGTGCGGACGGCTTGTTCGTGGCCGCCGTTAGTCTGTTCACAATCGGGCGGACGGCCGCGGGCGGCACATCCGTCCGTCCACGGAAGAAGTACGCACACAAAGGCCGTCGCGGCGACAGCCACTCGCCGGCGCGCCTCAACTCACAACTGCCACCGCATCTGCGGCCGGCCATGCCGGCGACACCTCACTACACTCGCCGCTGTGATAGGTGGCGCTGTCACAGGTGGCGCCAGTGGCGGCACGCCACGTCACGGCGGCCAGGCATGAGGTCACGTGCGAGCCTTGATCTTGTGCAGCACCTTGCTCTGCTCCAGAGCGGCCTTGCGTTTCCTCTGCGGTTCGGCGTCAGTGAGGGTCAGCACAAGTGCACAATGGATCAGAACCGGAACGCACTGGATCAGCAATGTATCAGTAGTTAGTTATTAGGGCTTTAGGGCGCACCGACTACATTGGTCATGTAGCGCCCAGCAATGTATCAGTACATACGCGAATACACTGGGACCTAGACATGCTGCATACCAATAACTAACGCCAAATCACGCCAAATTAATACCATAGTCATCTCAGCATCGTCAGCATTAACATCATTAACACCAGCAACACGTCAAAAGGCACTAGAAGAATATGTCAATGTTCTGCATAGTGCACTACCTTGCCTGTGATGCAGAAAATGTACCCAACCGAACAACTCGCTTGTGTTCGCTTTCGAAGTCACGATCCGATACACCGCATGGGCCTATTACACAAGGATGCCTTCCATGAAATTTCTTGTCATTGTTATATGCATACTCTAACGAGACAGCAAGTCAGCAAGCAAGATTGCCGCACCGGTAGCTCAGTTGGTTAGAGCGCTGGCATGCATTGGTCTCCCCTGTCCTGGCAACACAGGGTTTGAGTCGCTTCGCGCGCTTGCATTTAGCCCCCGGCCGGGGGTGTCAGTTGGCAGCTGGCCCGATAAGGTCGGGGACGAGCTACCGAGCGGCCGTGTCGGTGCATTGACGGCACGTTATACTTCCGGTCTAAATTCTGCCGTTGAACTGGAATTCATGGATCGGGTGGTGAGGCCAGGGTTCACGCAACAAGCTCTGCTTGGCAATACAATCCTGGTTCCTAAAGCCACCCCAGCAACAAGTCGAAATAAAGTTTTAAAAATATAAAAATAAATAATCAGACCAACGTCCAGATGCGAAGGAGCGTTGCCGACGCCAGCTGACACCGCATGAGCTCAGGGGTCACTTCACACAGGCCAGGCAAGTCAGTTAGTCATTTTGGTTGGTTGGTTATTTGGGCTTACGAGCGCATCGACTGCGTTGGTCATACAGCGCCCATTTAGTTATTTTGGCTATAGAGCGCTTCGAACAAAGTTGATCATTCGCGCCCATCCCAGGTCGGGTCAGCATTCCCTAGGTCACGTACGGTGGGCGTGCCCTGGCCTCCGTGGATGTCCAACACCTCGGAGATGGTCTTGGGCCGGTTGATGTCCAGCCCGCTGGGCGTGATGGCCGCCGGGATCTCGAGAGTCTGACCAAAACAACAGCGGCCCGTTAGTCACCCGCGCTGTCAGATAGCGAAGGTGTGGTGTACCGAGGGTGCAGTACCGATGGTGCAGTACCGAGGGTGCAGTACCGAGGGTGTCGTGGAGTCAGGGACAGCAGTACCGAGGGTGTGGTGGTGTCGGGGACAGCAGTACCGAGGGTGTGGTGGTGTCGGGGACAGCAGTACCGAGGGTGTGGTAGTGTCAGGGACAGCAGTACCGAGGGTGTGGTAGTGTCAGGGACAGCAGTACCGAGGGTGTGGTGGTGTCGGGGACAGCAGTACCGAGGGTGTGGTAGTGTCAGGGACAGCAGTACCGAGGGTGTGGTGGTGTCGGGGACAGTGGTAGTACCGAGGGTGTGGTGGTGTCGGGGACAGTAGTACCGAGGGTGTGGTGGTGTCAGGGACAGTGGTACCGAGGGTGTGGTGGTGTCAGGGACAGCAGTACCGAGGGTGTGGTGGTGTCGGGGACAGTGGTACCGAAGGTGTGGTAGTGTCAGGGACAGCAGTACCGAGGGTGTGGTTGTGTCAGGGACAGCAGTACCGAGGGTGTCATAGAGTAGGGGCAGCAGTACCGAGGGTGTGGTTGTGTCAGGGACAATAGTACCGAGGGTGTGGTAGTGTCAGGGACAGTAGTACCGAGGGTGTGGTGGTGTCGGGGACAGCAGTACCGAGGGTGTGGTTGTGTCAGGGACAGTAGTACCGATGGTGTGGTTGTGTCAGGGACAGTAGTACCGAGGGTGTGGTTGTGTCGGGGACAGCAGTACCGAGGGTGTGGTTGTGTCGGGGACAGCAGTACCGAGGGTGTGGTTGTGTCAGGGACAGTAGTACCGAGGGTATGGTGGTGTCGGGGACAGCAGTACCGAGGGTGTGGTGGTGTCGGGGACAGGAGTACCGAAGGTGTGGTAGTGTCAGGGACAGTAGTACCGAGGGTGTGGTGGTGTCGGGGACAGTAGTACCGAGGGTGTGGTGGTGTCGGGGACAGTAGTACCGAGGGTGTGGTAGTGTCGGGGACAGCAGTACCGAGGGTGTGGTTGTGTCGGGGACAGCAGTACCGAGGGTGTGGTTGTGTCAGGGACAGTAGTACCGAGGGTATGGTGGTGTCGGGGACAGCAGTACCGAGGGTGTGGTGGTGTCGGGGACAGGAGTACCGAAGGTGTGGTGGTGTCAGGGACAGTAGTACCGAGGGTGTGGTGGTGTCGGGGACAGCAGTACCGAGGGTGTGGAAGTGTCGGGGACAGTAGTACCGAGGGTGTGGTGGTGTCGGGGACAGTAGTACCGAGGGTGTGGAAGTGTCGGGGACAGCAGTACCGAGGGTGTGGTGGTGTCGGGGACAGTGGTAGTGCCGAGGGTGTGGTGGTGTCGGGGACAGTGGTAGTACCGAGGGTGTGGTGGTGTCAGGGACAGTAGTACCGAGGGTGTGGTGGTGTCGGGGACAGCAGTACCGAGGGTGTGGAAGTGTCGGGGACAGTAGTACCGAGGGTGTGGTGGTGTCGGGGACAGTAGTACCGAGGGTGTGGAAGTGTCGGGGACAGCAGTACCGAGGGTGTGGTGGTGTCGGGGACAGTGGTAGTACCGAGGGTGTGGTGGTGTCGGGGACAGTGGTAGTACCGAGGGTGTGGTGGTGTCGGGGACAGTAGTACCGAGGGTGTGGTGGTGTCGGGGACAGCAGTACCGAGGGTGTGGTGGTGTCAGGGACAGCAGTACCGAGGGTGTGGTGGTGTCGGGGACAGTAGTACCGAGGGTGTGGTGGTGTCGGGGACAGGAGTACGTCGCGGACATCAACAAGACGTCAACAGAACAATTTATCTGCACAGTGCAAGGCATCGCCTATTGGTGGATTGGAGTTTAGGGGCGCGTCGACATCTAGGCATCGCCTATTGGACTGCTTTCCACACATATAACGAGATCCAGCTAAGAAGCACTGTGTAACACAATGCGGCCGACAACTGAAACTTGATATTTACCTCAAACGACCGACTGTGTTCGCCTGCATGCCAGCAAACCTTCTCCATCTGAAGTTGCACCAAGCAACTCACCGGACAGCATCGCACGTATCAGGAAATGACACGAAGCCAATTGTACACACACCGTAACACAGACACCGTAACACCGTAACACAGTCCCGTCCGTTGTGTTTACCGGACGCACGAAGACGCACAGAAACAACACCGCCGACGGCTCGTGTCTCCTCAATGCCAGTGACGACTTGTTGGAACATTCGATGTGACGCTCAGGACCACTGTCCTAGTCTGGCGTGCTAGATACAACGCTTGTCCGAGGTCATTGACACACTTGACATTGCAAGACGCCAGGCGCGCGCCTCACCTTGCCGGGCGCCACCGCCTCACCTTGCCGGGCGCCACCGCCTCGTACTGATGCTTGAGCGTCTGCAGCTCGAACTCGCACGAGCTCAGGGCCATCTTGAGCTCGTACAGCAGCAGCATGTCGCTGCGCAGCTCGTTGAACTGGCCGGCCAGCTCGTCGGTCGGCATCGGGTTGGTCTCTGTCGGGTCAGGTCGGTCAGGTCGCGAGTACGGGGTCACCGGTTGTCGACTGGGGTGGTGCTTGGCGAGTCATGACAACCAACAGGTCATCCTGCCGTCCCCGGCGGCAATCAGGTCACAGGCTCAGCGTGATGGGGAGATGCGAGTGGAGGGTGCAGGCCACATGCTCAGTTCTGGTAGGATAGAGGTCACTGGAAAATCATGAAAGCGCTTGCCATAAGGTCAGCCAAATTGCGTCGAAGGGTCAACGGGTCAGCTCCGATTGGATAGAGGCCACCGGGTCAGCCATGAAGAAAACACAGAACATACGGCCAGCCTGACCGAGGGAAAGGACTCGGGGTCACCTTTACCGCAAGCCACAAGCACTGCCCCATCCCTGAGATCATGGAACACGGTTCCAAATAGAACGAGCCAGTACTCATTTCAGAGTGCTTAGAAGCAAAGTTATCACTGCGCATTTGCATATTAATGATGCGTTATATTTGCATAGTCAGCCTGGAGTCGAGAACACAATGCTTTACTTAATCAACACCACTGTTAAACCAGTTGTTTAAAGCAACAAAAGGCACAGAATCACCGTAAGTAACACAAAGTACTGGATGAATGTCATGGCGGTAGACATCACACAAAGGTGCACCTAACCTCCCAACTAACAACCTCATTGGAAATGTGTGGAGCTTCACCTAAAAGGCCGTTCAGAATAATTATACAGCGACCACATTATAATCAATACCACGTGGACATAAATTCCCAAAAGGGAACATTCCTTGCTGGCTTGAGCACACGAGCAGCGGTGAACCATGCCAGCTGGCTGAAATTCCAGACCCGGACACTACGAAGCGACGCAAGCTCGCCAACCAGCTATAAACCGAAGTCGTTGGCGCCGTAACATATGAGCCAAAGCGAGCACCGGACCGTGTGGTGACTGTCCCCGGCTGCTGTGGTACGCCGCATGCACATCCACCACCCACATCAGCCTGTTGTGATGCACAGCATGCACCTTCATCATCCGCATTCACGTTGGCAACGAGGGGCACAACCATATCGCCGACCGACACCCCCCAGCATGGCGACACGATATGGCCGACAGACACCCCCCAGCATGTCGACACGATATCGCCGACCGACACCCCCGCATGTCGACACGATATCGCCGACAGACACCCCCCAGCATGTCGACACGATATCGCCGACAGACACCCCCGCATGTCGACACGATATCGCCGACCGACACCCCCGCATGTCGACACGATATCGCCGACCGACACCCCCGCATGTCGACACGATATCGCCGACAGACACCCCCCAGCATGTCGACACGATATCGCCGACAGACACCCCCGCATGTCGACACGATATCGCCGACAGACACCCCCCAGCATGTCGACACGATATCGCCGACCGACACCCCCGCATGTCGACACGATATCGCCGACCGATATCCACCCCCGCATGTCGACACGATATCGCCGACAGACACCCCCAGCATGTCGACACGATATCGCCGACAGACACCCCCGCATGTCGACACGATATCGCCGACAGACACCCCCAGCATGTCGACACGATATCGCCGACCGACACCCCCGCATGTCGACACGATATCGCCGACCGACACCCCCGCATGTCTACACGATATCGCCGACAGATACCCCCCAGCATGTCGACACGATATCGCCGACAGACACCCCCCAGCATGGCGTCACTATATCACCGACCGACACACCGCCGAACATGGCGTCACCATGGTACCGACGTGGTAATGGAACACGACAGAGCGCTCCCGGGGAAATCACATTGCGCCATATGACGCCAAAACTTCTGTCGAGCTTCTTGTTGTGCCATCTTCGTGGACACAGTGGTATTTAAGCTCACCACGCATGCACAAGGGCAATACTCGTGCATTTGCAACGTATACAAAGCATGATGAACTGAAACTGGATGTAATTAATTACATTTGCCATGCACGTCTGATGGTAAATGGGCGAACTGAACAGATGAGCTGAAAGCAGAGCACTATAAGCTAAGATAGAGCACGGTACGACTGTTCATCCGAAGTCCTTAAACATAGATGACCATGGTCAACACAACGGTGGAGGGCAGGATGTATGTCCAACCACCTTCACACATTTAGCTACAACTTGCCATTTTAACGCACGGCAGTTGCTCAAACAATCTTGCACAACGACAAGTTATCCTCACCCAAAACAATGGGCTAACGACTCCAGCATTTGCAGTGGGGGAACTTCGCGTACGGCACACAATGAAAGGGGAGGATTCTACTATCCCAGTTTATGAGTAGCTGCACAAGCTAACAGCACGAATCATTAAAGCTTCGAAGGAGACTAAATAATGTTGACGTCCACGACGTAAAAGGTCAGATATGTGTTTGCTAGTTAGTTGGATATTCTGGCTCGACGGCGCATTGACTTCATCGGTTACATCGAGCGCCATAGGGAGCTATGATCCCACTCGAAATGCCTTCACTGGATACAACTTAACATACAGCATTAATTTCCTGCATGACAAACACAAATTGTAAACATGGTGCTGATATTACAGCAGACACTAGCACTACAAACACTGCAATGCTGGCAAGACTTCAAACCGTCAGCCACGAAGTAGAGACTCAACATCCCGAATAAAAATATGTGAAACCGACCCCACAAACCACCACTTCGACCCGTGAGGTCGAAACATACCCAACTGCCTGCTACTAAGCCAACATATCCCGTCTCAATCCGCTCACAACGCTCAAACTACCGCCCGCCCTCGCCCCGTCTCACCGATGCCCAGCTCGAGGACGAGCTGCTCGATGGCTTTGGCCTTCTTCTGTCCAATGCTGGCGGGCAGCTTCATGCGCTGAGAGCGCAGGCTGACGCCGCTGCTGCGCACGTCCGGGAACTTGATGCTGCCGCTCTCGCTGCCGCCCGACTGCTGCGGGGACGGTCAGAGGCGGACCAGGGTCAGGTCAGGTCAGGTCGCGGCACGGTCACCGGTCGGACATAAACGCGGCACGGTCACAGGTCAGACACCGTCGGACAGGGGTCACAGGTCGGACATAGACGCGGCACGGTCACAGGTCAGACACCGGGCCGACAGGGGTCACAGGTCGGACATAGACGCGGCACTTTCACAGGTCAGACACTGGCCGACAGGGGTCACAGGTCGGACATAGACGCGGCACGGTCACAGGTCAGAGACCGGCCGACAGGGGTCACAGGTCGGACATAGACGCGGCACGGTCACAGGTCAGACACCGGGCCGACAGGGGTCACAGGTCAGACACCGGGCCGACAGGGGTCACAGGTCAGACACCGGGCCGACAGGGTCACAGGTCGGACATAGACGCGGCACGGTCACAGGTCAGAGACCGGCCGACAGGGGTCACAGGTCGGACATAGACGCGGCACGGTCACAGGTCAGACACCGGGCCGACAGGGGTCACAGGTAACAGGTCGGACATAGACGCGGCACCGACTGAGCGTCGCGAGCTTGCCTACAAGTTTCGCAGCGAGCGGCACTACGGTGCCCTTACAGGGGCGGGTGCAGGGAGGGGAAACTGGGGAATGTGCCCCACGGAAAGGTGGCGCTCCTTCAGCCGGGAGAAGACGTCCCTTCAGGAAGGATCATGTGCATCTCACCTTCCACCCAATAGTTTTTTTTCCCAGACCAAAACACTTTCAGAGAAGGCTCAAAGGGAGCGCGAGATAGCATGCTCGAGAGCACCCCACACTGAACGATTTTTGTCTGCCCAAGGCAACCACCCGACGAAATGAAACGCGCCTCCCCTCAACGAAAAATTTCGGGTCCGTCCGTGAACACTTACCGAACTGTCCAGACGGTCTCGCGGAGGTTTGTTGCCGACGTGGAACACCTTTTTCTTTATCGCACCGGGCGTCTTGTGCGCCTTGCGATGCTCTGTGTCGGCCGAGTTAATCAGCTTCTGCAAGTCCTGCGTCTTCTTCTCGCGCTCGCGTTTGCGGCTCTCGATCTTCCGCAGCTCCACCAACAGGTGCTGCTCCTCCTCGATCTGTCGCGCAGCGAGGGACCAGTGGCGCACAGTCACCATCGGCACAAAACGGCAGCGTAGCCTGTCGCCCGGCACACGTATGCTGTGACAAGCGCATCCACACATCACGTCAACACAGTTCGCTTCTGGAATGACTAAACGAGCACCTGTCCGCCGGTGTTCACTCACATCGTGATCAGCGTTACCCCACGTTACCACATGTTACCACACGCTACCAGCGATCATTGGTGTACGGGGGCATAAGAAAACACAATCGAACCAAGCCGAACGTAGGTACAGAAATACAATCTTCAGATGGCTAAACATTGCAAAGCCGGTTGGTACGAATGCAAACTCCAGTTTGCTGCTCACATTTACGTCGATTGCGAATAGAAGCGAGTGGAGATTGTACCTGTTTCGGTGACCTAGTGAAGAGTTTCTTCAGCTGTTGCTTCCGCTTGCGCTCATGTGCAGCGTCGTAGACAAACTCCTTCGGGCTCGGCGCGCTCGGGTCTGCCCGCAACTGAAAATTGCCGGAACCTTTATCGGAACGCCGACAGCGCTTGCAGGGTATGGGCGGGGAGGGTGGAGACACAGACGCGATTACAGCAGCCGACCGACATGGCGGGAGCGCGACATTCGTCAGCGGAGCTGGCACGACATCAGCTACATCAGTAAGCTCGCTTTACAGTGCTGTGATGCTGCAGGGCGTGTCGTCAGGACTGGAGTGGCAACACCACGTCCGCCATTCTGGCATTCCAGACCCGTGGGTCAGACCAGACCCGTGGGTCAGACCAGACTCGTGGGTCAGACCAGACCCGTGGGTCAGACCAGACCCGTGGGTCAGACCAGACCCGTGGCTCAGACTAGACCCGTGGGTCAGACCAGACCCGTGGGTCAGACCAAACCCGTGGGTCAGACTAGACTCTTGGGTCAGACCAGACCCGTGGGTCAGACCAGACCCGTGGCTCAGACTAGACCCGGGGGTCAGACCAGACTCGTGGGTCAAACCAGACCCGTGGGTCAGACCAGACCCGTGGCTCAGACTAGACCCGTGGGTCAGACCAGACCCGTGGGTCAGACCAAACCCGTGGGTCAGACTAGACTCGTGGGTCAGACTATGCCCGTGGGTCAGACCAGACCCGTGGGTCAGACTAGACTCGTGGGTCAGACAAGACCCGTGTGTCATACTAGACCCGAAGGTCAGACTAGACCCGGGGGTCAGACCAGACCCGGGGGTCAGCAGTCAGACGACGACTCGCAGTGAGAGAAGCCGCAGCACCTGCGCTATCATCTCCACAGTTGCATAGGCATACCGAACCACAGACTAATAACATACCGATGGGCCAAACATATTCATCAGGAAGTGCGCATACGGTCTACAAATCATTTGCGAAACAGACTTGCTACCAAAAATAAGAAACCAGTAGCTAGGAATATTTCATTACGAATTGTACACAATGCCAGGCTTAATGCTGACTATCGTCTTACTTCAGTCACAGACTAGGGCGGGTGACGACAACGGTCACTCACTTCTCGTAACCGCATCCAATAGGGGACTCTGTACCCGTCCTCCCCCACACTGTGCGACATCCCTGCGCCGCGAACGCAACGCACGTTAATCAGCGCGAGTGAGCCACGGCCCACCATTCCGTCGTTTCACTCACGAGACGTGCACGATTGATGCACTTCAAACCCGCGAGTACCATCACCGAGGGAGTGTCCAAACCCAAATTGGGACCGCAACTACTGGACCGCAACTACAAGCCTGGAGACACTCCACTGCTCTCTTCAAGTCCGAACACATAAATTTACAGGGTCATTACTGGGAACGCTAAATAGTCGCACGCAATACTGAGGTCTTCGCTGTGCATGCAAACATCACCCTGGCACGCATTCTCATCGCGTCACCGTGATCAGAACTCCTACCGCCCGGGTTATTTCTGATAGCACGCCAACGACACCAGCCGCCAGCACGTGCCCTTCGACATGAAAGCGGCTGGCGCAGGATACGCGGAGCTCGTTTGCCGGCCAGGCACGCCGCGTTGCGGCGAAGTCCGCTCCATTATTCCGCCACACTCACACTTGGTACTGGGAGCATATCGAGTCCGACGACGCGAGCTGCTCCATTACTCTCCCCTGCTCCATTACTCTCCCCTCTCAGCCACGTTAATGGACCTTCCAGCCAAGTCGGACGATCCGCTACGGGGCTCAGTGCGAAGCCACCTTGATGGGCGTTCTAGCCGCGTCATACGACCCGCCGCCACGACGGCGCATTACCAACTTTTACGGGCCACCAAACATCCGTCTGCGACACCCTTGTGCCATTCGCCAGTTAACGTGCCATTGCAGTCCAGACGGCACTCCTGAGTAGGCGTAGCGGGAGGCGGCGCAGCAAAACACACCAGACAGCAGCGCAGCTAAACACCAGACGGACAGCACAGCTAAACAACAGACAGACAGCGCAGCTGAACGCCAGACGGACAGCACAGCTAAACAACAGACGGACAGCACAGCTAAACATCGGACGGACAGCATAGCTAAACATCGGACGGACAGCACAGCTGAACACCAGACGGACAGCACAGCTAAACACCAGATAGCAGCGCAGCTAAACACCAGACGGACAGCACAGCTAAACAACAGACGAACAGCACAGCTAAACATCGGACGGACAGCACAGCTAAACACCAGACGGACAGCACAGCTAAACACCAGACGGACAGCGCAGCTAAACACCAAACGGACAGCGCAGCTAAACACCAGACGGACAGCACAGCTAAACACCAGACAGCACCGCAGCAAGACACCAGACAGCAGCGCAGCTAAACATCAGACGGGCATCGCAGCTAAACATTTGACGGACAGCGCAGCTAAACACCAGACAGCAGCGCAGCTAAACACCAGACGGACAGCACAGCTAAACACCAGACGGACAGCACAGCTAAACACCAGACGGACAGCACAGCTAAACATCTGACGGACAGCGTAGCTAAACATCAGACGGGCAGCGCAGCTAAACATTTGACGAACAGCGCAGCTAAACACCAGACAGCAGCGCAGCTAAACACCAGACGGACAGCACAGCTAAACACCAGACGGACAGCACAGCTAAACACCAGAGGGACAGCACAGCTAAACACCAGACGGACAGCGCAGCTAAACACCAGACGGACAGCACAGCTAAACACCAGAGGGACAGCACAGCTAAACACCAGAGGGACAGCGTAGCTAAACACCAGACGGACAGCGCAGCTAAACACCAGACGGACAGCACAGCTAAACACCAGACGGACAGCACAGCTAAACATTTGACGGACAGCGCAACCAAACGTTTGGCGGGTAGCGCGCAGCCACAGTCACTGCGCGCCCTTACACTCAATCGGCTGATAGTGCACCCGGCCGTTGACTGCTCTGTGCTCGGAATGGTGCCTGCTGTAATCGCCAGGGCACGGCGTTATGTGCGACGCTTACAATAGCATGCAGGCATACGGGACACAACACAAAACTACGCAGATCTCAACACAACTTCCGGGTTTGAAGCAACTAAGGGAATACTCATGTTGCAAAAGTATACTATTGGACATGCAATGCTTCACTCACTTACTTAGGATTGTTTCGCTCATGGAAGAGGCAATACGAATGCAAACTAAGTTCTAACTGCCTACAAATGTGCATCAAACCGTGGAGCAACACAAATCATCTGTTGTAAGTGTGAAACACCCCGTCACATTTGTAGGGTGTCGACCGAACAGTTGGTCGATCAGATCCGGCACGCACACGCATATCCAGACACCAGGGGGCGACATCACCGCCACCTCGGATACTCAAGTGACGGTCAATACGCACTAGAAGGTGAGCTGAGGCCGAATGCGCTCACCTTCACCATGGTGCTGCAGATGTTGTAGTAACGACTCTTGAGGTCCTCCACCGACCGGTCTGAGAACTTGACTCGGTCCCAGCGATCCTGCATGACGACGAACCTGTCGGTCGCAGATGTTGCTTATACGGCTGGCGTTCCAGCAGCTCCCATCACAGAACCTCGTCACATCAAATGATGGGCACGCATGATTAGACGGTACCAGAGTGCAAGGAGGGATAATTAACCCGGGTCTCGTGGTAATCGAGAATTAGGCAGCGTTCATTAACGATATCAAAATGCACGCAATGCACACTATATCATCAAATTCGCTTTACAATAAAATTGAACCCTATTGTGTTCATATTGATAGTGGAGGCAGACACCATGAGCTGCTTCCGTGGCACTGCATACAGCCGCTTCTTCGACTAGTCACGAGACGACAGGACAACACTCACTAACGTTCCAAGAAAAGTCGGCTTATCTGGGTGCGACGGGAGTGCACAGATGTGTCACAGCGGCTCCACCTCAGCCGCTCATGCGGTTTGGCAGCAAAATCTCTGTATGTCACACTGAAATTTAATATTGACGGTAACCGGACAAATGTACGTGAAGCAAATGCACGTATGACAGATGTACGTACTGAAATGTGCGTAAGCAAATGTGCGTAGGCGCAGATGTACGCATGCCAATTGTACGCAAGCGCAGATATACGTATGGCTAATGTACGTACGCGCAAATATACGTATGGCAACTGTACGTATGCGCAAAAGTGCACAGGGAGAGCCGCCTCCTCCTCCTCCTCGGGGTATTGCGCTGGGGAGGGTGTGGGAGGGGGCGAGTCAGCACCTCCCCTGGCGCGACCGGTGCTGCACCACGACACCGACCTGAGGTCGAAGCGGCGACACAGCTCGAACAGGTGCTCCGTCTCGGCCTTGGACCAGCCGTCGGCCTGCAGGTGGCGCTGGTACTGCTGGTCCGTGAACGAAACCACGTCCACTTTCTGCGGCAACGTCACGTCACGTCACGTCACGACCAACACGACACGATATGACACAATTCGACACGACACGACACGACACGGCATAGTATACGGCATGACACAACACGACACGATATGGCGCATTTCGACACAGGACGCAATACGCCACGACACGGTACGATACACGACATGACACAATAACACACACTGCATGGCACATGGACGCTGTATGACCGAAGTAGTCGATACACCCTAAAGCCCTAATAACTAACTAACGGCATGGCACGTGATCACACTACATGGGAAAACATAACACGACACGGCACGTCCTCGAACTATATGACTGACACGACACGACACAAAATGTCCCCACACTACATGGCGCAACACAACACGATACAACATGTCACCATACTACAGGTCACAACACGTCACCACACTCCATGGTGCGACAGAGCACAATACATGACACAACACGTCACCACACATGACACAACACGCCACCACACTGCATGACACAACATGTCACGACACATTTTGTGTCAGAAGAAAGCACAGCACAGTACGCCAACGGGTGGGCACGGCGCAGACTGTGTCTTGGGGGAGGGGAGGGCTTTAGGGCGCATCGACCATGATGGTCATATAGCGTGACTGCGCCTCGCTCGTCCATGCTTCCTAGGTGACCTCAAGTTGATTGGTTGGCTATTGGTTTTACGACACCTCGACCGTTGAATCATGTAGCGTCGCCAATATCTCACGCCGATTGGTCGCGGGAGAAGCGTAGCGACAAGTAAGACTCGAACCCACAACATTTCGATCGTGAGACGAGCAACTTACCCCTAGACTACTCGTCCCCGACCTCAAGTTGAGTATGCTTTTGCTTAGACAGCATTAAGGCACTGATAAAAAATCCTTTAGTGCATGCGTGGACACAGCCAGTCATGTGAGACAACCTTATGTGCACAAGGGTGTGGTTCTGGAACGGCTGTGCGGTCCTCGAGGTTTTCGGATCTGTCCCAGCATTAACTTTCTGCAGTGCATCGACTGGCCCATTCCGCAATGCATCGGCTGGTCTGGTCTGCAATGCATCAACCGGCCCAGTCTGCAATCCTCATGACATCACGAGAGGGCAAGACCACCTGAGGCGCGAGACTGCACACGCGTGCCAGCAAGACAGGGCTCACTGCCACTGATATCGGCCACCAACGCACCAATAACGCCAACTAATGATCCTTGGACGGTGACGATGTACTAATAGCGTCAACTAATGCTCCTGGGATGATGACGTGTACCAATGGCGCCAATGCTCCTGGGGCGGTGACGCTGTACCAATGGCGTGAACTAATGCCCCTGGACGGTGACGATGTACCAATGGCGCCAACTAATGTTCCTGGGACGGTGACGATGTACCAAAGGCGCCAACTAATGCTCCTATGCTGGTGACGATGTACTAAAGGCGCCAACTAATGCTCCTATGCTGGTGACGATGTACCAATGGCGCCAACTAATGCTCCTGGGACGGTGACGATGTACCAATGGCGTGAACTAATGCTCCTGGACGGTGACGATGTACCAATGGCGTCGCTTGTGCTCCTGGGTTGTCCACTCGAAAAGCGAGAAGAAAGTGAGCCACGTAGTACCGGTAAAAAGTCAACGTTATATACCAAACGGAGCAAAAACGTCTGAACATCCAACCGCCCATAAATTCAAACTGCGGCGAGAAATGAAAATGATCTGGCAGGAGAAGCAATAAATACATGAAAGAGCTAAAGATGAGCAGTATGCAAAAAAACCAAGAACAAACAAAAGACAGCACCATTACAGATTGAAACTCAACAGCATGGGCGCAGTACACCGGTAGCCGACTGAATCACTACCAAGGAATGGACCTGTAAGAATCGCACGGAGTGGGAACGAACACATCAGGACACCTTATGATTGATATTGATGATGGTCTGTGGCCCTAGGGGAGCAAGTTGCTGGAAGGACATGCAATTAAAACCAGAGCATAGCACAGCACGGAGACGGTCAATAAGCAATGCACAGTCAACACAGCGATCAAGCAAAACAAGAATAGCCTGAGCACAATTTATAAGCATTGGCCACCTAAACACCATCATCGAACAATGTGATGGTGCTTGCACACATATCCTTGCCAGACCAGCCGGTAGTGCCGTAGATGATATATACACCACGGCACCTGCATGCAAATGCATGTCGAATGTATGGGGTTGGTGTCGCTGACGGACCTCACAAAGCTTCCACGCATCACCCGGCAACTGACAATGCCGGCTGTCGGCGACCTCGGCGACGAAATGCTACCAGGAAGTGCCGGCACGGTCGACTACCTCCCGGCAGTCATGGTGTCGTGCTTCTCAGAATTCCGCACTGTCGTCCCAGAGCGCGCAGTCCATCCGGCAATAATGCCAACCAGCGCTCAAACTGACAAGGCTAACAGGTCCCCGGCTGTGAGTTTTAAGCATAGTCCTGCACTGACACGACTTCGTCTGGCATCGGGTGCTTCCGGCGCGAGATACTGCCCCGCGGGAGGTCCCGGATACCCGGGACATATTTTGCTGTAATGGTCAAAGGATGGCGCACAGGTCACATACGTATAATTTATGTTCTACCCTGATGCAAAACGAACATAAGCTCAGGATTGATTTGCATCCTGCCCACACAGGTCTCATGACGAATTATAATGAACAGAAACTACAGAATGCAAGCAAGATGCATGCCAGAATAAATGAAACGTGTCAAAAGAGACCGGAATACGATACAAACAAGTGTCACAATGGACAACATGACAATGACATCATTCATAATTGTGTCGCCGTTGGAAATCACACAAGTGCGAATGATGACGCAACTCTCTCCGCACAGTGAGTGGTTCGGCTATCGAGAATAGTTCAGCGGAAGATGAATGAACACCAGGACAGTCACACCCGATCCCAAACAGATCTAGCCAACAACGAGTGTTCTTCAATGGACACAGGAGCATATGCCACATTAACAATTCACATGCTAATCACCATCACAGCAATCTTATCCAGGATTAGCAAGCACAAAAGAAAACTGAAAACGACACACACTTCCATACCTGAGCACACGAATGGTCTATCAGGGCATCTCGTCCAGCCATGGACAACTCAATGGAAAACATCCACTCAACCCAGCAATGAACATTTCAGCCAGAAACCAGACCACAGACACGCCCACCAAAGCCCAGTCGACGGAGCACGCGCTATCCCGACATCCGCCAGCAGCCGTGCAGGGGGCACCGCGTCCTGAGCGACAACCCTTTTCCTTAGAAGAGCACGATTTATTGATTATTGATTGATTATTTGGGTTTAAGGGCGCGCCGACTACCAGGTCATTTAGCGCCCATCTTTAGAAGAGCACAACTCACACAGCCTGCAGACGCGTCCCCTTGCCACGCGTCAGACAAAATCCGCCCAGCTCTCACCTTGTTAAACTTGGCGAAGACGTATTCCTTGTCCTCGTCGACGACGCGCCGCCAGTGGCTCAGCACGGTGCCGTCGCCTCGCGCCGGGTTCACGAACGGCGTCCACTTCCAGGGCCGCACGCGTCGCATGCCCAGCTTCGCCTTGGTCTGCTTGTAGCCCTTGTGCACTGCGAATGCGCGGAGTGGAGTGCCATGAGGTGGTGCACGCGTGGCAGACGCGCTGGCTGCTCACAATACTCCATGTGTTCGAATACAGACTGGTCAAGGGAAAAAGGAACCGGCTGTAGCAGCTTAGTATTCTAAGGTGATCAAGCATTACGACGAAATTGCTTCATCAAAAAACAATGTGGGCAAGATGAAATTTGGCGTTCAGTTCGTCTTGTTCTGCAAGCCATGACTTAATTCTAGCTCCTTCACGTAAGTGCACTGTAATTTTGTACCAAACCCATCCTTCCATGCAGCATTACAAGTAGGTTACCATCACTTGTGATCACATGAGGCTTGTCAACGCAGATACAGTGGATGGACAGTATAGGGTTGACAGCTGTGCATAACCAACATGCAATTATCAGTCCAAAGTGGAACATAACGAAAAGAGCCACAGGTGGCATAGCATACAAGTGCCTGCACCCTTGCACTGACAAACTCTTCCACTGAGCTCAGCTACCTATGCAATGCTATACACTGTCATGTAGCCTAAGCCACATCCTGGGGTGGCTCAAACGGAGCAGCAGCCTGGGCGCCAAATGACCCTGCAGTTGGCGCGCCCTCAAACCCAAATAATAACCCAATCGGAGCAGCACGCCGGTCGCCTCACCATCCTCGACGGGGTAGAGTGGCGGCGGGTCCTTGCTGTCGTTGTACAGCAGGCCGTACAGCTCGCGGCACATGCCCTCGGGCCGCTTGCCCGGGCCGCGCGGACCGGGCTTCTTGCGCGGCGGGCCGATGATGCGCTCCTTGTTGATCTCCGGAGCCGAGGAGCCCCGCTCCACCTCCAGGATGTCCAGCACGTCCGACATGCCGGCGAGCCGGCCTCAGCTGCTGCTGTCCACTGTAATCTGCAACACCACGTGGCCAATTCCAGGCCGTCAACAATTCCAGGCCTCTGCTCATGGATGTTGGGCTGGTGCCAAAGGTAAGGGATGGGCAGCTTCCATAGCGCAGAACCATGATAATGCGTGATGGCAAATGTACGTGTACATGCAGGGAACATATATTCAGGATGATTGGTACCAACAGTAGTACACGAAGATTCAGAATACGGCAGATATCAGTGAAACGATGAAAGGGACGAGCAAGCACAAGCAAACATCAGTGAAACAGAGAAATGGGAGTAACATCAGTGAAACAGTGGAATGGGAGTAACATCAGTGAAACAGTGGAAGGGAAGTAACATCAGTGAAGCAGAAAGAACAAGCACAAGCAAACATCAGTATAACAGTGTAACAGGAGGCATGCAAAAAGCAGTATTCAAGACTTCATATGACAGGAAAATCACTGCAGTGTCACATGTCTGCAATATCTGCAAATCGCTCCAAACTTGATATCCCAGGGAAAGCGACGCAGCTGTCCTGAAGGCACAATGTGCGATTCAGCCCGCAACATCGTCAGCGAAACAGCAAGGTGCAAACATCACTGGGACGGCGAAATTGAAGCAACATCAGCGAAACAGCGAAACAGCAAGAGCAAACGCAAGCAAACATCAGCAAAACCACAAAATGGAAGCAGCATCAGTGAAACAGTAAGAGCAAGCGCAAGCAAACGTCATCGGTAAGAAACAGTGAAAAGGAAAAAACGACGGCCATGGCCCCAGAACTTGTTTTATAGATCGGAGCTTGTTTGAAACCTGGTAATTCCAATTTATTTGCCTCTTTTCATGGAGAAAAGCAGATATTTCTGGGTAGAAATCCCTAGCGGGGAGAGCAAGGCTCGAGTCCAACGAGCCCGCGGCGCGATTTGCAGCCCCATCGGCTAGCTCGTTACCAGTGATACCAGTATGGCTAGGCACCCAGCAGAGGACGATCCTCTAACAGCTCTGCTCAATGCTGTCATGCAAGTTAATATCTCCTGAATAAGCTGGTTCGATGGGTAAGAGGATTGTAGGACCATAAGGCTACTCAACAAGTCTGTTACGATGACATTGGAATCCTCATCTCCAACCTCAATAAAACACAAGGCTTTAATGATCGCCACCAATTCCGGAGTATACACAGATGCAAGGGGTGGCAAGGTGAAGGACCTAGTCACTGTTCCACATACAAATGTGCAGGCGGTTCCAGTCATTGTTTTGGAATCATCAGTATAGGTTCTAGAGTAATGTTGATAGGATTCCAGTAATTGTAGTGCTGCTTTGAAAAACTCTGGAAGTGTGCTTCCTTTCTTGGCCGTCGCAAGGGAAATATCTGTTGTTGGCGAAATCAGTTCCCATGGTGGAATGCCAGGGTGTTTGATCTTTGCGACACCTTGTAGTGGTATCTGTGCCTCTTCAAGTAGAGAGCGGATTCTGATGCAGAAGGGTCTTAGTTTTTCTCCTCTGTGTCCGCTGAAAACTGACAAGATGTGATGCAAGAAAATGGACTTGTATGTGGGATGAACTGGAAACTGTTTCAGCCTAATTGCATACTGGAGTCCCAGCTTTTCACTCCTGTTTGCCATCAACAGGTCGTGGGCCTCTGCCAAAAGGTTTGCAGCTGGTTATGTCCAAAAGGCCCCTGTGGAAATTCGCAATGCTGTATGATGTGTCAAGTTTCTGCCTCACTGGAATATTCACACTGTCATATAAATTATGCATAATCTAGCTTTGAGCGAATAAGGGAATGATATAACAACATAAGTGCTCCTTTGTCAGCTCCATAAGTCATTCTGGAAACACCTTTCATGATATTCATGGTTCTGAAGCACTTATCGCACAGTGTCAAGATGCTCCCTGTAACTGTAACTAGCTGGCTATCCATGATGACTCCCAGGAAGCAAGCCACTGGTCACACAGGTATTTGATGGCTGTACAACCTGATTGCCATTTCTGGGCAATAATGGCATCAGCAGAAGTGGACAGCCACCGTTTTCAAGGTAGAAAATCTGACCCTTTCCAGATGAGCAACAGCTATCTGTAGTTGTCTTGTCATGGATTGAGATCGTGAGGCACATTACCAAATAGCCAGGTCATCAATGAAAAGTGGCCTACCAATGCTTGTGCTTAAAATGTTTTTGATGTCTAAAGATCTAAAAAGGCTTCATTTCCCAAAATAAATGAATATGAAATTCATTCAAATGACACCTATACCAGAACACCTACACCAAAAAAATGTTTATACCACAAATTTGGGTATTATTTTGATGTTTTTGGAATTGTTGGAAATATCTTTGGTATTTTTGTCATGACGTGTTTTGGGAATCAAAGGATTTTTTTTCTTGGAATACCATGTTTATGAACGTGATACAAAATGGTGTCAGGGTGTGCAGGTTGTGACCCAGTCCCATACAACATAATTAAACTTCCTTATCAGGATAACAAGGGAAGCATATACTTTTTTAAATTCCACAGGGTTCTTTTGACCAGAGTGCATTGCCCTAAATGTGCCAAAGCCTGCAGGTTACAGCATTTGAGTTTCGCATACCTCCATAAAGCACACACAGGGGATATATTTGGTTAAGTCTGGTCAATTTAGGCTTTTGTTGTAAGCTATACAAATTGTCAAGTGACTTTTTGTCAACAAGAAATAAATCATTGTCTTCAAGATCAGTTGAGGCCACCTTAGAATAGAAAAGGTTATGTTATGTTAGGTTTCTAATTTGACATTTTTAAAGCAAAATGTATGGAAGTTTTGAATTTAAATATTACTATCCTGCATGGAAGGTTAGGCTAGGTTAGGTAAGGTTATGCTACATCCTTTTCTTCATATTGAACATCAGCACATGTATGAATATTGCCTTAAAAATAGAAGAAATTAGAAATTACCATAAACTGTAAACTTGCCTTCTAGTGTCCAGCAAGGCATCCAACCCAAAGCACAATGCAATAAGCAAGCATTCAATTAGCGATAAAGGTATTTCACACTGATAACTGCAATGCAATAGTTTGTACTGAGTTCAAGACCGGCTTCCGCCTACAAATTCCATGTAGTATTGGACATTGTTCGACGGAAAGCGCTGCATCGATCAGGACATGTAACCAACTACCTACCTAATCAACTCAAAACACTTGTTTGTAGACGAAATAGTTGCGATGGAGGTAGCTCTGAAGGTAACCTTTTTATATATAATATTGGTAGTCCTGATGTCATCCGGGCTACGGAAGAGGAGCAGATTTTCGAAGTTATGGCACGCCGAGGAAACTTTCATTGCTTATTAATAAGCACTCACATCAGCAAAAGCATAAGCTAATTTATGTGCTTGGTGAGAAGAAATTATACGTACATATAAAATGCTATAATTATGAAGATTGTTGGATTA
Source organism: Imbricaverruca yamaguchii (assembly GCA_034440575.1). Classification (NCBI taxonomy): domain Eukaryota; kingdom Metazoa; phylum Arthropoda; class Thecostraca; family Neoverrucidae; genus Imbricaverruca; species Imbricaverruca yamaguchii. The sequence goes on from JAOTOL010001592.1 coordinate 1,307,725, forward strand.
GTCCAAATTCAAAAGAATCTGGTCCTGACTGTGCTCCAAACATGGATCATGTAGGCCTGGATTGGAAACCAACAGCTGGTTGCGTATCAGCGTGAGTAAGTATAAACATGGAATCGAGGCCGGTTTTAGGCCGTGCGCATATGGGAATTCTGGGTGCGCATTTCGTGTTTGATTTTTTCCAATTGATTCAGCTATCCCAGAAGGATTACATCACCCTTTCATGATACAGAATTGATCAAGGAACCCTACCATTCTTTCCTTATTTATTTATTACGCTCCGTTCAGATGTTGTCCTGGTGCGAAGTGAAGACAACTTTGAGAGAGAGAGAGAGCCCATCTCGTCGCAAGGGCCGGCACACCGATGTTGCTATCTTGAAGATATTTATCTTGATTCATTATCCCTTACCTCTCTATCTTTATCTTTATTGTGAAATGATTGTACGGGGCAAAGTACATGAAGGCAATGGACAGACCAAACTTAATTTGTGCCACATTACATTGGCTCCCATGTTATAAGCTGAAATAATTGCGGGGGTGGGTCAATTAAACATTCAGGTGGCAGTCCCCCTCAAAGGTATATAAAACAACACCCCTGAGTCGAACGACTGGCAAGTGGTAGCGAATCGGCGAAAGGTAGTGGCGTTGCCAGCTAGGGTAAGTTGCAAGACATTATATAATGGGAGGAAGAGAAAGTCGGGCCCCCTATGGTACGAAGGACACCTCTCCTGGAGGGTACATCCTACTGGGCGTACATCATTCATGCTCCAAACTGATCTGGCTCTGTGCCCTGGTGACGTAATAATAGTCTAATGGTCTGATTATTGCACCTGTTTATTAGCATTGGTTGTAGTAATCAGTTGTGCTGTCGGCCTGAGTGCTTGTTGGTAGGTGAGTTCTGTGGGTATTTATTTCGCTACTGAGGTGTTGTTTATGGGATTGCTGTTGCCCTGGATTTTCTAATCGCATTTATTCCCGCAGAGTATCGTTTTGAAATAGATTGTGCCATAAGGAAGGTTATTTACGGCGGGAATCCCCACACCTCGTGGTGGCTTGGGGGATGGGGGTGCGTGCCGAATGGTGCTTGAGTAATCGTCAAGAACTGCATGACCATTTCGTTTTTGTACGGATTCTACTGCGTTGATTTATGAAGATTATTTATGGGACGGGGTACAATAAAGGTGCCCCAAGTTGATTGTGGAACACTTCATAGGGTATTATTGAAGATCAAGGTCATAGTTAGGTACATAGGTACCTACCTACCTAGGCTTAGGCACTTGATTGTTTGCAATTGTAAAAAATTATGTGTATTTTAAGGTGAAAAAGATGATGCAGCTACTAATTTTGTCTGCAAATGATTACTTTTCTGTTGACAAGACATATCAGATAATCCTCACTAAAGAGTAAAGACATAGCTCATCACATATATGTAACTATCCTTACCTGGTGTGTCACAGACATGATAAAGAAGAAATTCAACCCTTCATGTACTCAATTCAGTATTCTATGACATTGAAAATGTTATATTTCTGGCTTCATTCCAAATTTACTTCCAAATAGGGTTTTTTGCAGCTGGACACATCAGTGATATATTATTTGTGAAATTGGGTGGAATATATGACTTCCTGGATACTCAAACAACCTCCTTCTCCAAGAAGTATAGACATGCTGCTCCTTGGAACCTACACCATCAGCTCGAAAATTCCTACACCATCAGCTCAGATTTTTGTCTGAGGCATCAAAAACATCCTAACCCGTGCACATCCAGGGGGGGAAAGATATCTGCCCCCTCCGGTTTTTCATCATTTGCCACCAAACTAATAGGGTTAGCAAGGCAAAACCTCGCATAGCTGTTCATTGGTCTTTTCTGCATATCCTCATACATTTTTAATCCTGGGTCATCTCAGGTCAGGTCACCAGGTAAGGCGAAGTGACCCAACTACACTCAGAGTTCTAGGTGGCATAACTTCCACAATAATTTGGCTATTGATTTCAAACTTATAGCAGGTGATGATCTCATCAGGGACCATAATATGTATATCAGTTTTTTTTGTAGCATTGACCTTAGGTCAGGTCGCTGCCATGGCTTCCACATTAGAGGGCTTTGGTAAAATATACAAATGTTTCCTAGTTATATATTTGTGCTCGAATTGATCTCACAACTGTTGTGGCATGTAGATGGAAGCTATGCTCAATGTTAACTCTGACATTTTTGCTCAGTGACCTCACCAAGGTCTCTAAGGTCACCTGAGATCACTACAAGTTTATGCGCATTACATCACACTGCATTGAGCTAGAAGGCTGAAATTACAGTCATTGTGCTTGTATCATCAAGACGTATCGATTAATACCTTACATGACCTCCCTAGGCCTTGACCTAAGGTCATGACTTCATGACCTTGACCTGAGTTTTGGTTAACCTGACCTTAAATTACACCACCTATTGTCTATAGTGCATTTCAAGGACTGTCGAATAGTGTTTGACATTTGTTTCTATCTGTTACAGGTCCTGAGATATGTGTCAATATCTGATTCCCACCTGATCTGGTCAAATTTGCCCTATGATGCCCCAGTGACCTGAATGTTGACCTGAGCGAAAAAATGACGGAAACACTTTTGATAGAGCCATCACTAGCAATCCAACACCGTTTTCCGTTTGTCGCTAGCTAGCATAGTTCCAGATATTTTATGGGGCAGACATCTGCCCCCCGGACATGCGAAGTTGGCGCGGACCGCCGGACATGTGAGTGTTAAATGACACTAATTCCATGATTGATCACGTTTGGGATGTACAGAGCTGGAGCCGAAGCTGGAGCCACTGGGACATTTTACTCAGAGCTAGAGCTAGAGCCGGAGCCAGAGCGCTAGGACATTTTACTCAGAGCTAGAGCTGGAGCCAGGATACTTCCCCAGAGCCAGAGTCAGAGCTGTCCAAAATTTTCCAGGCTCTGCATCCCTGGTTCCGTTGTCTTCACCATGTCAAAGAGCATCATGTTCCAAAAATCAATGGAATCAAATTGTACCTTTCCAAATTTATGTATGTTATAGGGATGGCTATTACTGGTGGTTTAAGCACCCACAAATATAAATGTATATACTGCTCAGAGCCAATGGCAGACCAATTGCCAAAGATATTTTGGGCTCCCCATATTCTAAGAAATTACCATCTTCTAGGAAATTTTGGTTTGGGTAATTGGTGAATGCAGAATTACTATCCAATATAGACCAGATGAATGTAGTGGGATTGATGCCAGTAGACATGCTAGATCATGTTTATCAATTGGAATGTTGCTAGCAGGAGGTGGACCTGGCAGTTCTTTTGAAAGCAATTTGTGATGCTGAGGAGATTCATCATGCTAGCACAATGGGAATTTAGTGTCTTTGGTGCTCAAGATGTAGCACTGATTTGGGAATTTGTTGATCTGAATCTGATTGGCTGATGTTGAACTCTACCACCAATCTCAGTGAAACATTCAATTTGACCACTCAATAAATTTTGTTATAGACCAGATGGACATGGAAATGGCATGAGCAACTTCATTGTAAAGCTTAACTACTTAGAACATTTATGTTGAGAGTCATATGGTTGACCTTGAAAATTAGATCAAAAGGCTGAATGTCGGGGTGCTCCTGGTTGCCTACATGATTTTCTTGTAATGCATATTTGGAGGTCTTGTGGACTGAAAACCATTCTTAGGATCTCTGGTTCATTTTCTGAAGTACTGCTATGCTTCCTTCCACGTGATGAAGCCACATGCTTCCCAGCTGCATTGCAGTCGCGACAGTTGCTGGAAGTGTGCTCCATCGACGCACGAACCTCGACTTTGCACGCTGTCCGAATAGAGTCGGTCTAAGCTCATTAGCTGCCGAGTGGGACTGCACGTGTAGCTTTAAGACGGTCGGACGAAGTGTCTTATGTAGCGACACCCGGACTTAGATGGCGTGCTAGTGTGTGGGCGCTGTATGACCGAAGCAGTCGAAGCGTCCCTAAGCCCAAATAACCAACCAAGCGTGCTATTGTGGAGCTGACGCCATCGTCGTATGGTGTCTGCCATTAACTTGACATCCTGCTGCTTGAGTGCTCCAGAATTTATTTCGCTTGTGTGTGTCGGAATGGAGTATTATTTCTCCGAATGTTGTGCGATAGCTGGACATACGAGCGAACTGGAGGGACATTAAGGAACCGTGCCTCACAGCTTCACCGTTTCATATTGGGGCGATTTCTGTCGGTCCACGACCTCATCAATCTCGATTAATGTGGCGACAGACAGCCTATTGTTGCTTTCTGCTCGACATGTCAGCCAGCTACCGATCGGCTCGTCGCAATGACTTTGTTTCGGTTACGCCGCAAACTGCTTTGATGTGAACCTCATATGAATGTTGGCAGCCATGTTTAGAAAGCCATAGTGGCCCATCAGCCAAGGAAGCAATAACTGCTGACCTTGGCCTATTTTGGCGCAGGTTTGTAGGAATGTATTTGTTGATGCTTCACTAGCACAAAAACAATTTTGGTGTTTTCATTACCTTACGCACGAACGCTGTATGAACATTTTCTCAACTTCATGTTGGTGTATCCATGCAGGACTGTATACTGCTATCCCGACTTTGGTAGCTCTCGGTTGCCAGATATTCCCATGCATATTCGTTGTGGTTCATTAAAGCCTATTGTGACAAGCCGTGTGAATACTGGAGATGTGACTGCACATCATTGCATGACCTGTCTGCTCTGAATGTTCAGTTGTTTGTGATACTGCAATACCTTTCGCTGTTAGCGACGATCTGAGTCTGTTCTGTCTGAGTCCGTATGCTGAACGCGCCTGATTCTGAACCAACTAAAGCTGAAGTAGGTTCCATATCCGGACAGGATCGCTGCAATAGAACTGGCTCAGAACACACCACAAGCGAAGGGATGAACAATTATTTACGACGTAACGCTAAGTATAGCTAAGTCATATTGACACGATACGTGTAAAGCATCACTGTTATGCGATTATCTTTCTTCAATGATTATAAATTACAGTTCGAAGTTAGCTTTCGGCTCGGTGTATGTTCGAGTACAACCCATTATCCAACCATATCAACCAACTCTAAAAATGTATAGAACCACAGACATAAAACATCACACCGGTATCATATGAGTGTGGGTGGAGGTATCATACAACTTCGCGATTAAGAGCATCGTGTATGTCACTGAAACATCAGAGCCAGATTCCAACAGGAGCTTATTAAGCAATGGCAGCGGATGACAACAAACTGAACCGTACAGTGTCCACTCGCACGAATGGTATGTGAAGCATACCAGTCGTCTTGTTTATCATGCTGGTACTCTGGATGGGAACTGTTTTGGGTGCAATTGCGAGCTTTCGATTCGACCACAAATCACATTCCTAATAAGCCTGATATCATGCTTCTTCCGCTTGCTTGGAATGACCGTGAGGTGAAAACACGACAGTTCGCCCTGATATAAATCACGAGGTGTGTTCTCGTCACTGCGATGGCGAGTGGTGTTAAGCGCGCCATCGCGTGCGCTCGTGGCCCACATCGAAAGCCTGTGCGCGAGCTCAATGCGATTCGAGTGGGGTTTGTGCGCGATTTGTGTTTGCCAGTTCAGGAGTGTGCGGTGAGGTGCAGCCGTGTGGACCGACGCGTGGCGCGGACGGTGCCGCCGCCCACGACCGTCGACACCGTCTGCTCCGTGTCGACGATTGTGACGCAGCCGAGCCGCATGATCACCACCGGTGTCCGCTCTGGTTTGCAGTGTGACTGGCCAGCCAGCTGATCCGCGCGCCGAGGTAGGCCGCAGCAGCAGCGGCAGCAGCAGCGGCAGCAGCAGCAGTAGAGGCAGCAGCAGCGGAGGGAGCAGCGGCAGCCACCATGCAGTCCGATGACGTGAGTGCAGTGCAAATTGTCGCGGATTGGCCGCGGTCTCACCCAGTCAGTGTTGCGGCTGTGCCCTGGCTGTGGGCCTGAAGTTCAGGATGGACGACGAGGACGAGAGTGACGACGGATGCGGAGGCGGGGAGCGATTTGCATGCAATGCTCACACTTCATGGGAGCTATTTACATGGAATGTTGTGAAGGGATGTCACGTCTTCCTTGTGTGCAATGGCAAATCACCCGGACCCCGTCTCTTCTTCGTTTTGAACAATAGCGCCGGGCGCGCCGATCCTGCCAGTGTATGTGGACGTGCAATTCGGCACGCCAGTCGCATAGTGTAGCAATAGTACTGTAGGCGGTTTGATGGACGAAATTGTGTATAATAGCACCTGAAGACGGAAAGCACCGCCCGCTTGAGAGATGGCCTCTGCGGACGGTTGGACTAAGTTTCTGGGCGATGACTGCTTTCATTTATCCGTCCGTGCTCATTCTTTCACACGCTGGGTATGCGTGAATCTTCAGATAAATGAATGGGGGGGGAAGCAATGCTGTCCTTGATGGATTCGCAGGGCATTGTACGGGCATACCCGTTTGATACCATATGGCATTTGGCACGGCTGGGTTGGGCTGGGCTGGGCACCGAATATTATACCGGCTTTCCTATGGAGGAACTCCATAGGAATGCGAAGCTCCACCCGTGCATTTAGGGATAAATTGTCAGTTGAATTGGAGGTGCTGAGCACTTGATCGGTGATTCATTGCAGTTCAGTGATTTATCGCAATATTCTGAAGTTTCGTCCCTAGTTGTTCAGCTTCAGTGCATTTTTATCATTGCCTCAGATCCGAAACAGATTTTGATGCCAGACAGTCCCTTCTAGTGGCTGCTGATGCTTATGTCTAATTCCTACTGTATACTTTTGGTGGTACAACTCGAAGGCTCGTTATCACGATGCTCTGTTCGCACTTTGTGTCAGCATGTGTCGTGTAGTTGATGGAGTCAGCTGATGTTCAGCTGTATCCCAGCCGTGGTACATTATTCCTGAAATACGGTGGAATACACCACTGAACACTGCGATGACACCCTTTCCGAAGGAGTATCGACATCGTGCTTCTTGCTGCGTGTTTGTAAAATCTGTATTCCTCATTTCTAACTGTGTCCCGTTTGCAAGTATAATGCATACCATGATGAGTCCTGGGTCGCGGTAAGGAACATTCTAAAGTGCAATTCCAGTGCAAGAGCTTGCCTATGTTGTGCTATGCTATACATTAGCAGTTGATAGCATGTATGTTCATATCGTTGTCATTGCTATCGGTGCCACCAAATTAGGTACCAGCACGCAAACCGGCAGCAGTGAAATGTATGCAATTGCCCGAAAACTGGGTTTACAGGACTTAACAATTGTTTTAATAACATTATTTCCAAGGTGATTCCGACAGCCTGCTGTACTCGTTTCGACATATCGCACATAACGATGAATCATTTAAACACTGATTCGGACTGATTCATTTACACACTGATGCTGCCTCGTCAGTGTTACGCCGCCCACCTTTGACCACCTTTAATCATATAATGGTTTTTTAAGATCTGTTCATTGTTCAATAATTATCGGTTCTATGAATCCAGCTGCCAATTAAATGTCGCCAATGGCCGACTCGCATTGCCATTATAGATTAGCGTTTTGAACAATTATGCAAATTTCAGGTGGAGATAATGCTTGCTTTTGGTCGCGTTCACAATTCCAAACCTTTTCAAAGATTATGATATAAATAAGTTTCTGCAGCAGTTACGGTCTGGTATCTTACCCCCTTATTGGCCCTATTATCGTTTCTTCCTACGGAATATTATACATTTCGTCAGCTACTCATATTTCGGATGTTTGTTTCCTGGGGAGTTAAACGAGCACCATGCCGCCCTGTTTTCCATGTCGGTGACGCCACATGACATCGCACATCGTATGGAACAAGTGTGTTATTTTTTCAGCTGCTCAGTCTTATGTGGGGACGAGTAGCCCAGGGGTAAGTCGCTAGTCTCACAATCGAAAGGTTGTGGGTTCGAATCTCACCTGTCGCTACTCTTCGTCCGCGACCAATCGGCGTGAGAGATTGGCGACGCTACATGACTCAACGGTCGATGTGTCGTAAAACCGATAACCAACCAGTCAGTCTTATGTAAGCAACCAGATTGGCAATCATGCTTCGCTCTGGGCACAAGTATCGCACTCTACCAATTTACCATGCCCGAAGAATATCCCGCTCCTCCCCACACCGTATCCCGACGAACCGCCTCTTGTGCCGGTATTTCTCACCACTGCAGACTACCAAATGAGGCAGTTAATGAGAATAATGAAGAGGAAGCTTACTCTCGCAATAACTGGTGCTGTGGCATGCTGATTCGGTAGCAAGACTAATTCCTATGGTTAGCAATATCACTCTGTTGTCCCCCTGTTGCCAAAGAATAACCCATTGTGTGTGTCGGTGCTAAAATCCATTTGGTTGCCAACGAGCGTCTTAAACCGTGGTACAAAATCGACGTTGAAATGTCTGTGTTGATTGCTTCCGCCCGGTATGGTTGCGTCGATGGAGTCGGCTAGCGATAGCGCTTGCAGGTGAAAGGAAATAGTTCTCCGTGGTAATTATGAACACGGACGAGTATGAACCAAAGCGAGTATGCGCTTTTTATGCATGAAAAAGGTTCACGTGATCACTAAATCCGATCTGACATTAGGTGAAATCTGACCTAATCCGATCTGATGCGGTCAGATCCGATAATCAACCTTTCAAACTTAATTCCTTTTTCAGTGACTGTTGAAGCATGATTATTCGTACTTAGAGTGGGCAAACAAATGTAGCTCTTCTGTCATCATCTCTGAATAGCTGCGGTTTCCACTTCTTTTGCATTTTTTTGTGGACGATCAGACATCTTCCAAAGCACACGCGCAGACAAATGCATTTTAGTGGACGAGCTGGAACTGTAAATTTTACGTTGAACATCTTATCCTGACTTAGTATATACTCTTGACCATGTGTGATTTGAAAGCTTGTAATTGAACATTTGCGTGCAATCGAAAGTGCAATGGCGTTTTGTCAAATAACAATGTCAAATCGCCATTCCATCTTTGGTGTAGATGGTGCTGTCAGACGATGACGTACCCACCGTACCGGTAGCTTACCCACCTGAGTGATCTACCCACCAGACTGATGACTTGGCCTTCAGATTGATAACCCCATGCACCAGACTGATAACGTACCCGTGATACTGACGCACTACTCGCCGCGCCGATGGTGGCCTGGCCACCTGGATCTCCTGTTAGTTATCTGAACGGCCAGACTTTCACTTCAGTACTCTGAGTTTCTGGCTGTCGATATCGCCCAGCATCCTGTGTTCCGACATGCCTTTTTAGCAATCAACGGACGCTCCCGTTGTATTTTTGCGGTGTTAGTGTCACCTTGGAAGCTTTGCTTTCCGATTAGTTTCCACTTGGCGGACAAAAATGCGAGAGGGAGAAGACATTGTTTTAACTGTGACAAAAAGGAGAGAGAGAGAGAAAAAAAACATTATGTAACTGCTAAATACAGAGTGTTTTCTCTGCGGCGGCATACGAACGTCGCTTTTATTAAGTTTATGTGCCATTAGGAATCGCAGGGAGTGAGTCACGCTTCCTTTAATAATTGCTGCGTTGTGTGCGGACCGATGCCAACTAGCGTGCTCGTTTGTTGTTGGCCTGCTTGTTGCCGGCGAACGCCGCTGGCTGGAGCTGCAAACTCTCACAGGACGGCGTGTTTCGTTTCAGGTGATCTGGTCTATCATCAACAAATCATTCTGCTCGTTCAAAGTCAGGTGAGCCGTCCCGGATCTCTGCGGCTGGCCGCCGTGGGACTGTGTGCCGTTGTCGCCCCGCGCATTGTCCGCAGTCTGTCGGACACCGGACACGTGCGGATATGGGGCATCGTCCTGTGTCTGCCAGATGCTGGATATGCGCGAGATGTGCGGGTCGCACCCTGGATGTGCCAAGCGACGGAGGCGCGGCGTTGGGCGCACCATTCCCGATGCACTACCGTGGTGCAGACACAATGCCCTAAAAGTACTTCACCATTAACTGTGAACGAAGAAAGAAGTTGCTTGGGAATAGTGAAAGATTGGAAGAAAATAAAGGATCGCCACTTAAGGATTAAAAAAGCGGAGTGCCTTTCACTTCAGTCACATGCATTTTATATTATTTAGCAGTCGTGTGTATAATGACTGCCCACACATGTGGCAAAATGGTAAAAACCTAAGACAAGGATGAAATAACACAATTCCATTAACTGTGAATTTCCAGGCCACGTGGTCAATTATTGTACACTGTGCAGACACGTGCGGAAGGGGTGTGTTAGCCGGTACCTGTCAGAGACACGGGGCACACGTGAACACCGCCCGGCTCTTCCTCGCACACGAGACGCCGGTTTCACTCCACGTCCTCTGCACGCGAGGCGCGCTCAGAAAGCCGTGCTGGGGAGGGAGGGGGAGCGTGACGCCGCGGATGGTACCGATACGGAATTGGGACTGGAGCACTTGTGTGGCAGCCCCGCGCGCCCTGGGCGGTGGTGATAGACGGTGCTGTTGTGCGCCGTTAATCCTCGCCGGACGCGACCACGCCGTTACAAAGACCGCTCACGCGCGAGCGCTAGTATCGATAGAATACATGCATAGATGTCCCTCAGAATCCCACCATAAATGAAGATGAAATACCGCCATAGTATTTTCCATTCACGTGTCAAGCCAGCCCGAGTTCCGGTGCCGAATACTGCCATCTAGCACAACAAACCCCTCTGCGCCATAACTGTGCAATGCCTAACGGCTCATATTAGCCAGCTGACTTCGTAAACAAACATTACAGAATCTATAAGGTGCAAAATCTATGCCATCTAGCGACTATGAGGTGAAACAGATTAACTGGGTGATGTGACAAAAACCAGGGGTGTGCCTTTGCCACCTCACTGGCATCTAATTTCGAAGCTAACTTATAGATGAAAAAAAACAACGATGTGCAGAAGAACATGATTGGAAGCGGAATACAATTAAAAGTAAAATTACTCAGATATTACAGTTTAATTATGCATACATCCATGGTAGTGAAGGGAAAACTACGAACTTATGACCTTACGAACGAAGGAAAGCGCTCTAACGAAGCAAGACCACGACCCCCTGAGGTGTATGGAATTCCGGTATTTACATGATACAAATTTGGCCCGGCCGAGCATATATATTTATTCTGTGATTTATTTATATATTTTTCATTATTTTATCACTTGACAGCTCTTATTGTATGTTCAGCGATCTTTCTAATCGCAGGATTTTCGTTCAGTAACTTCAGGATGTGCCCAATAATCTCTTCTAATTTAGTAGCCGGAACCTGGATGCAACCCAAGCGTGGCCATTTCAAGACGAGGCATAATTTATCCGGGTGCACGACGCGCTGGCAAGCAATGTTTCGTCGATGTGTTGGTATTGGCACCTGTTTTATTTCCGACTTTGAGGGTAGGTGGAATTACCGTCCATCCAGTATTTATATAGCCGTGCCAGTGCGAAACGGAGAGTAATTGTGTGGGTACTGGGGCGGATCCGGGAACATTCGCTGGACGGACCACATTTCCTTTTTCGGAGGAGCGAATTGGACAGAGAAGGTTCGTTGAGCATGGGAGGAGGTACAGTCGAGCATCCTGAGCATGGCCCTTCGGCTGGAAATCTCATCTTTGGTTCATCAAAGTCGTTTAGCAGGGAGGGGGGGGCACTCGGGCCTTTCTCGCGTTTTTCCTGTCGTGAGGGGATGAGGCCACCATATTCCACGGAGACGTGGAATGGATATGTCACTAATGCCACCTCCTGTAACCGCCCATGGATAGGCAAGGCATCGTGTTTCAGTGAGGGACTTGAACCCGTGACTGTTGATTTAGGCAGGTATAGGTTTAGGGACGCATCCAGACGGTCGGCTTCCGGCGAGAGTGAGGAAACTTCCTGTAATCCGTCAAATGTTCCCCCATCAAATTTGCAATGTAATGGCTGATGTGCACATGCAGGCTGTGAAAATGTTATCCGGTGGGCTGTATGCGCTCCCCGATCTTATCTCTTGTTGAGAGGGAAGGGGTGTGGGCTGGAGCATTCTGAGGGTCTCCTTTTGATCTGAGATGAGCCTTTGACTGACAAATCCGTTGAGCGGCGGAGAGGCCGTGACTCGAGGCTTCCCGGTTTTGCGCTATTTCTCCGTGAAGTGGGGAGTCGGCACATGCTAACTTGTATCTGTCTCAGTGCCATCCCTGTATCTGTCCCTGATGCAGTCAAGCCTTTGCAATGGAGCACCACTTTCCGGTCTGTTAGGAGCCGTATTCTGATCGAGGGACGGGCAGGAACTCGCCCCCAGTGCCCCCACTCTGAATCCACCAATAAGCAATGGGTCCTGACAGTCCACCATCCACCCTTCATATTTGGAAGTGGATGGGGCCCAATACTACGGTTTTTCTTCCAACGAGGGAAACAGTAATAACGGATGTGCCACGTTTCGATGATCAAGGAATCGAGGAATATAGACATTACATTTGGGGGGATGATAGGATATTTTGATATTTATGTCTTATGCAGATCCCATGGGACAATGTAGAATATCATCCTGTTGCGTGGTGGGAGACGGTAAGGTAGATTTCCCCGTAGGTATCATAACCCTACAGGTGTTAATTTGTATCGGAAAGGCCCCCAACTATTTTCGTAGTGTATCTGGCATCCGATAGTCGGACCGAATGAATAGTCTCGCCCTGCGGCGCAATCCAATGCTTCACCAAATATTTTGCGTGAACAGACACGCTTGCTCTGTGTGTGACACCTTCCACCTGCGCCGCTTCCACACGCTTCCACCTCCGCTTCCACCTTCCACCTTCCACCTATGGCAAAGGACAAAGCGGTCTCAGGTCAGGCCATTGCTTCTCAAACGGGGGTCATCTCTCCCTTGCCTTTCATTTATTTGGCTGCCCTGCTGGGCTAGGTTGTTGGATCACTGCCGAAGTACTACTAACTTGTTACAGGGTCGGTGCAGAAAATGTGACTGCATTCGCATATTGTATCGTATATACGTCGCTAGCTCCCACCACTTGCTTTCAAATCATTGGTGCTTTGTTCCTCACGGCATTCGTCTAGGGATGCATGCAAGCCGGGTGTTGTTTTATATGCCTTTGAGGGGGCAAGTGGCCTCTCAATGTTGGTTTGCCCACCAATAATTTAAACTTTTAACACGGGACCCTACTCAGTGTGCCCCCAATTCAGTTGGGTACGCCCATTGCCTTCATGTATTGTCCCTCCCCCAAAAACAAAAACGAAACAAATCAACACACGCGCGTGCAAGTTGCAGGGAACATGGTACCCGAAAGTTCTTGAATACTGGTGGAATTTTCAGTTCTAGCACCAAGGCTTGCATGTTTTGCATGCGAGGAAATGACCTAACCTTGTTGTTGACCTAACCTGGGACTAACAGTGATCCCATGGGCAGATCCCGCATTTTCGCAAAGGGACTGCACCCACCATGAGCGCCAAAATTCACAAAATTGCTAAGCTACAATCGAGCAGTTAAATTAAACACCAGTTGCGTTCTAAAACCGCGGCAGCTAACAGGAGTACAATATCGCCCGGATTTCTCACGCAAATCGTGAAAAGGCTGACATGGGTCGTGCAGTTAGCCAAGAAAAGACCGCAAGAATCTCAAAAGGGAGGAAGAAATCTGTTCCCAAATGGTACAATAAGAATATGGAGATGGTTGTTGGTTGGTTATTTGGGCTTAGGGGCGCATCGACTGCTTCGGTCGTACAGCGTCCATAGGGAGTTCACGCCTTTTTTATTCGTTCCGACCGATCCACTGAGCTCGCTGTTTTTAAAACAAATCTACCCGTCAATTCCACAATTCCCCTGAGAATCCAGACATCATGCCGCCCAATGTGGCCACGGATCTGAGGAGTTTACTCATGTTGGGACAGCTTTATACATGCTTTTTAACGACATACGTATCTGGTGGGCCGCAAACGGAACTATTCTCCCACGACTGCATGGTAAAATCATGATAATCAAAGACAAGTTGTTAAAGAATCGTATTCTAACCGCAATTGTCGAGCCTTTTTGACTGGGCCACGACGCGTTTAGTGGCCATGTTTGAATGCATTTTTTCTTACTCAATTTCTAGTTAGCTTTAGCCAACAATACTTTAAGATTACGCATGCACTATTCACATGTTTATTATAATCATAGATGAAGAAGTCACCTTTCTAGAATGAATCATGGCGGAATTAATTTCCATCAGACATTTCTTCAATTTAATATCAGATTGACGATTGATTGAACACGTTCACCTGGAAGAGCGAGCTAAGATTGCTGACGTTCTCCACAACCTGAGGCTGCTGGAACTGCCACTAGTGCCATGCAGCGCAGTCATGTATCACAGGTGCTCTCCAGTCATGGTTTATGTTCTTCATCAAGGACGGGTGTTTGATGGCTTTATGGTGGCGTGCAGGCACCAGACTGGGTGGGGTAAATCCTAAAAGCAGAATGGTAAGTTTTGAACATATTCTACCTGGTAGTACAGGCCATGGCGGCAGAGTAGTTAGGGTTTCTATGCGGGTGGGAGAGAGTGTTAACAACAACATGTACCAATAGCAAGTGATTATTTGCAAACAAAAACAACAACGGAAGGTTTCACGAAGATCACATGAAACATCCTACAGGCATTATAGAACACCAAAAAGACAGCATAGCGCCTACAACAAATGCAACTTAGAACATAGAACAATGACACGTTTCAGACCGTGGTGTATTCAACTTTATAATATGCATATTATTTCACATGAGAAACATGCCTTTTTAATGCATGGGCGACAACTAACCTGTCTGAGCCTCTCTTGACACAGCCGAGAAGTGAGGTATAATATTCGTGAACATGATTTGCCTGTGACTACCACGTTTGGCTTACCGACAGGATAAATGCCCAGCAAGGTATTTATGTCATTGTACAGCTTTGTGTTTGTCAGGCCATGGATACGCTGTCTGCACTTCCGGGGGGGGAGAACTAACGCCAATCGAGTGTTCAAGATTACATTAAAAATGTTTGTTTCTGGTTAGCTTCTCGACATGCTCGGGAATTACTCAGCCATACTATGCTGTGTCGCAATGATAAATTACTTGTGAAATAGGGTGGAATATACCACTTACTGAACACTGAACCGACATCCTTCCCGAAAATGTATCGACATTTTTTTTTTGGTGCGTGTTTTTGAAGTTCCCATGCCGTGCTTCTAACAGTATCACATTGTTAAATAACGTATTTATGCTCACCATAACGGATTCGGAGTCGCCATACCGAATATTTCGTTGCGCAATTCCAGGCAAAGGGTGTGCTATGATGTGCTATGCTATACTACACTGGTTTTTAGCATAGACATTTGTATCGTTATCGTTGATGCCAACATCCCAAGATTAGGTACCTCTCAAAATACTCAAAACGGGTACTGTCATATGCACTAAAGTGCCTCAAAACTAGGTTTGAAGGTCTAGCAAGTATTTTAGCTCCCATTTCCATGGCGATTCCGACATCGTGCTTAACTTATCTCGAAACATCGCACCTGACGGGAAACCGCTATTTTAACGCTGCTGTATCGGACAATCGTTTTCCATGCAAAATGTATGCACTTGATTGGGTTTCCTCTCCAGTGCGTGGTAGGCGTTAGGATCATGCAGGGTGCATCCAGTCTTGCATGCAGGACCCTATTGCTCCACAAATCGATTGCCTGCTTTTCTTTATTCCAACATAAAGCAAAACATAAACAGTTATAACAGCTCAACCATAAAACATAACAGTTACTTCCTCCGCTCATGTTCAACAGCTGCAATTGGGATTCAGCATTTAACCCGCGCCGTCTCCGGTTAGATCCTCCGTCTCGGGGGATCGAAACTAAGCGTCCCACGAAAACGAAAGAGGTGTCATCGGAAAGCGCTCGACGAGTAGGGTCCGGATCCACCCGTCAAACAAATCCCAAAAAGTGACGCCACTAGATTTTCACGACTTATATTATGTTTCTAGCTCTGGGCAGTTCATTCTGGGATATGTTAAAAACCAAAAATATTTGGAATCAGAAAAAGACAGGGATGTCGACCAGGGCCATACAATTTTTTGGACCCCATTTTTTTATTTGAAGATTTTGAGTTCTCAAGTTTTCTTTAAGTTTCCCTTTCTAGTGGGTAGAGCAGACCGAAACGTTGTTGGAAGTCAACTTGCCC
Source organism: Imbricaverruca yamaguchii (assembly GCA_034440575.1). Lineage (NCBI taxonomy): Eukaryota > Metazoa > Arthropoda > Thecostraca > Neoverrucidae > Imbricaverruca > Imbricaverruca yamaguchii. Next base: position 1,323,884 of record JAOTOL010001592.1, read on the forward strand.
CTATATAAAATGCTTACTTTAGCCAGGATCTTCGATTTGAACTGCAATAGGCAAATATGCAAAATTTATATGTAGTCAAAAACGGAAAAAAATACTCTCATACGTTTTGTTGCATCCCTAAAGATAAGCAAACGCTGAAAGTTTTATTAAAATATCTGTATCCGTTAAAGCGTGACGACTGGTTGATCGTTTTTGGAGGTGACCTCACTTGACCTTGACTAACTCGTTGAACTTAGATGACTTGAGTTCAAAATTTTGAAACAGCGTGCCAAATTGATGTGGGGAAAAAAATATGCCAAATTTTCAATACCCGCGAGAAACCTGAGGGGGGGGGGGGGCGGTTGAAGACCCCCCCGAGACGGGACGGGTTAATGTATCCCAAAATGTACATTTAAGTACTGGCGTTTGGTATTTTTCTTCCTCCCTGTATTCTTATTTGCATCGGGCTTCTAACTGAGAATGAACGTGAGAACACCGGCTACCAAGCATCATTGAAAAAGAAAACTACAGCGACCCCTGTCCACTTCCGACTTAAACACCGCCCTAGACATGTGTCCATCTGCCCACGCCCCCTGTTGGCTGGTGTGACCCGTGCTGACCTCCGCCGACCTGTGTGCCGCAGCACACCGACCCAGAAGTTCTGCCGGAACGAGTACAACCTGACCGGCCTGTGTAACCGGTCGGCCTGTCCGCTGGCCAACAGCCAGTACGCCACCATCCGCGAGGAGAACGGCGTCTGCTTCCTCTTCATGAAGACCATCGAGAGGTGAGGCCCCGGCCGCCGCGCGAGCCGCCCGCACCGTCGACGATCGCGCCGCGCCGCCGTCGGTGGAGTTGTCTGTGTGCGGTTTGTTCGGGATGACGCGGCTCGGTGGCGTCGGCTCCGCCGCCAGCAACTCGGCTGGGCGACAGCCGGCACCAGGCGTCGCACCCGGCAGCGCGATCCTCCCACCACCGCAGTGAATGAGGTCAATGTTGGGGCGTGGGACGGCATGCGCCTGGTGCTCGTGAGAACGCCAGTGTTGTGGGGAAAAATTGCTTCGTGAGCGCGCCCGTAAATACCACTGCACTACTCGATCGCCGGCGAAAGTATCCTTGCACCACGTCGACGGCATACAGCTTCACCCGTATCCGAATGTACGGCAGTGGAGGATCGTACATGACGGCCGGTGCTGACGTCATGCGGTGAATGTGAACGGTGAATGCGAGTGGTGGACGTGGGAGGGGGGTCGAGTGGGCTAGGGATAAGTTGCTCGCCTCACAGTCGAAAGGTTGTGGGTTCGAGTCCCACCTGTCGCTACTCGTCGCCCGCGACCAATCGGCGTGAGAGACGCTACATGACACAGACGTTGGCGACGCTACATGACACAACGGTCGATGTGTTGTAGAACCAATGACCAACCAACGTGAGCGGTGGGAGGTGGAGAGGTGCAGGTGGGAGGTGGAGAGGTGGGACGTGTAGAGCCGTGGCAGCTGATGCGCCCTGCGTCCCATATGCAGGACAGGAAGCAGCAGGCAGGGACTGTTTCTTGTCTGTTCGTGGCTCGCGATGGTCATCGGAAGTGACTGGAGGCGAAGATCGGCATCGCCTGCGTTATATGGGCTGATGCGTGGAGTGGCGGAAAGCCGGGGTCCCGAGTACGATGGAAGGTTGTTTTTTTTTTGTAGGGGAGGGTGAGGAGTAGAGCTATGCTCTATGTGTGTTTATATGCGTGATATTGCGTGCAGCTTGACCACCAGAGTAGCAGACTCCGTCGGTAGGCAATAAGTAGTTACAAGAAACGAGCACGACAAAGTTAAAGTTTGAACACAGACTCAGAAATACGGCACGGATGTCACGGATTGCGGCTGAGAAATACGGCGCGGGTGTGACCGATGTGACGGATGCCGGCTGAGGAATATGGCACGGATGTGACGGATGTTGGCTGGGAAACATGGCACAGATGTGACGGATGTTGGCTGGGAAATATGGCACGGATGTGACGGATGTTGGCTGGGAAATATGGCACAGATGTGAAGGATGCCGGCTGAGGAATATGGCGCGGGTGTGACGGATGTGACGGATGCCGGCTGAGCCATGTGACGCACTGCATGCCCGCCGCATTTGATGTGCCCCCAAGCCCCCCGGGCAGTATGGCGCGCGGATGTGACAGATGTGACGGATGCCGGCTGAGCCATGTGACGCCCGCCACAGTCGATGTACTCCCGAGCCCCCCGGGCAGTACGGCGCGCCATGTGACGGATGTGACAGACGTTGGGTGGCGCATTAACAGGCGGCTGGCGGCCCCGGCGCCGCACCCGCCGCGATAACAATGAGGATAAATCAGAGCCGAGGCCGGTGTGGCCCAGGCCGGGCTCCATTAGCCACATGGACGAGTGCTCCCCGGGGCGGCGTCGGTCACGACGGCCGCCGCTCGCCATCGGTCACGACGGCACCGGCCGTCGGCACCGTCGGCGCCGTCGGCAGCTCGCGCCACACTCGGTATGGCGCCGCGGAAGCGGTCCAGCTGTGGTGAGCAGTGTTTGATACTGTGTTGTACAGAGGTGCCGACGGATTGTTGACGAAATTGGTATTGTATCACGTGCTGTGATATTACACGACATCGTTGTTAGAATCGAAATCAGCGATCACAAAAAGTCGGCTGAAACTGGTTTTGGTCATGTCAGTGCTTGAAATTGGGTTTGGTCCGATGCAAGAGGCGTAAGATGGTCGAAGTGTATCAATTAGTTGGATGGAAGTTTCTCAGTTTCTTATGATACTCCCGATATGAAGGGAATACAGATTATTAAAATATCCATAAAATATTCTGGATAGTTTTACGTCATGTTATTCCACCAAAAAGCAATAGTAGTGTTAGCCTCTCTCCCTCCAAAAAAAAGTTTGCAGATAGTCATTTGAGATGGTGTTACTTATCAGCTAATACTCTCTAGTTGTGGGGCCTCATCCCTGACGCTGATAGGAAACGACAAAAAAAAGAAACAGTTTGTGTTAGAAATATGCAACGAATTGTCCTCTCCAAATTTACATTCCCGAAAGCTTTCCTCTCCACATCCAGTATCGCAAAACACAGATTCAAACCCGCTCGCAGTCTGCCACTTACTTGTCGGCCGCGAAGTACTGGAATCCGCCTGCCGCAGGTATATGAGTCCCGGGTGGTGACACGTAGATATGTCGCTAATGTGAGCAGATGAATGACGAAAACTTACACTCAAGAAATGAAACAGCTCAATGGAAGTTGGATTCAGTATGATACGAAGAGGGTGAACCAGCAATTAAGACGGGGACGAGTAGTCTAGGGGTAAGATGCTCGTCTCACAATCGAAAGGTTGTGGGTTCGAGTCTCACCTGTCGCTACCCTTCGCCCGCGACCAATCGGCGTGAGAGATTGGCGACACTGCATGACTCAACGGTCGATGTGTCGTAAAACCAATAACCAACCAACCAACAGCAATTAAGACGACAACGCACGAACGAATCCGAACAAGGACATCGCTATTCATCCTTCCTTTTTATTGTATAATTTATATGGACGATCCTTGCCATTGATTTCTCAGCACCTTTCCATTCCTTGACCTGACACCTACCCTCGTCCTAGTTGCAGTCTATTGAGCCGGCGCCGACTGGCTGCAGTGCTCTAGAATGCAACGTCCTTAATCCTTACGTCCTTTCAGCTATTCAGCTCACTTATTCATTCATATCCATCCTGTGCAATAATAGCCACCAGCTGCGTGGATGTACTTGTAAGTCAATATAGACGCTTAATTGTTGAACCTTGGAGCATATTTGCATTCCATCAAACGATACCCTTCGTCGTTATCCATCGTCGGTCGTAAGCACTAAGCTATCAGCAGAGGCTCCACAACCAGAGGCCATCAACCGTAAGATGCCGGCGGGTCGTATGTGGGCGCAAAATGACCCAAGCGCTCCCAAAGCTACCAATCCACCACCACCACTAAAGCTGTTGGCGTTTGTAAAGCATATGGAAGTCAGCACCCTGCACGCGCTGAATCGAAGTGGCGCAACAAGAGACCTGGGAACACAATCTATGGGACATGTATGTACGCACAGCATCGGCGAACACACACTTCATCGCACCGCACATCGCTTGTCATGAAAACAATTACCAAATAAGTGTCAAATAACGACCCAATAATTGCCGAATAATGATAAAATAATTACTAAATAATTACCGAATCATTACCGCATAATGGCTATGGCCGATTGACAGGCACGCTCAGAATTGAATTATTTTCCAGTTTGGAAATACACAGGCAGTGTCGGTATGGTTTTTTTCCTGTCGAAGAGATGTCTGCGTGCATCCTACCTGAAGAGCGCAACATTATTCACGGAATTTATTTATGTTGCAAACAGCCCAGGGAATTCAAGCAATGATCTCTAAAACGTATATGCCAAGGTTTGCCATTTCACGACGACGTGGACATCCGGTGTTGTCCAACTTCTCTAGGCCATAGTGCCAAGCGTTTGAAGCCATGCTTTGCCATGCCTTTACCGATCCCGACAAGTATCACCGGATGTGTGTTTTTTAACAACGCTCATTCACCGTGTACGCTGTATGCAGTACGCATATCATGACATATTTGACACACTGGAAAGCTGCTGTGTCTCCAAGTGCTGCTGTGTCTCCAATTGTGTCCACTGTGTCTTCGCTAAAAGAAGGCATTTCTACGGAGGTAGCTGAGCACGCGGAGCTTCGGCATTGTCGCGGGTCCTTCGTGCAGCAGGTGTCGAACACAAATATGCCCATCCGAATTCTCGTTCACGCAGTACATTCTGCGCGAGCCGTAATTACCGCACGAATGCAGCCTGAACGTCGATTCACTGTGACATCATCCGTGCAAAGATCAACTGGCTATCTCGAGCGACCGGCGCTGCTGCTGGCGAGACAGCTCGGTAGCCAGCTGCCGACGACGCAATCGGCTGCGATCTGTTCCGCTGCCGCGGCTGCATTGTTCGGTATGGCGACGCGGCCGACTGGAAGTGGCTCCAGTCGCCGCCGCAGAGGGTTGTTTGCGAGGGTTGTTGTCCTAACCACTCCTGACGGCAACGGCCTACTTGTGCGGGAATTATGCGCTGCCGCTGTCGTCGGCTCCCGTGCTGGTGGCTTTGGCCTCCTCGCTCTCTCACTCTCACTCTCACTCTCTATCTCTGTCTCTCTTGTCCTCTCGATCTCTCGACGTCCACTCCGGCGCTGATGACATTGGTCCCTCCCAGTCAGCTGCCGAGGTGACGCTTGCCTCGGCCCCTCCCCGTCAGCAGCCGAGGTGACTATATCGGTTCCTCACCGTCAGCTGCCGAGGTGACGTGTGTATCGGTCCCTCACCGTCAGCTGCCGTGGTGACGCTTGTCTCGGTCCCTCACCGTCAGCTGCCGAGGTGACGTATGTATCGGTCCCTCACTGTCAGCTGCCGAGGTGACATGTGTATCGGTCCCTCACCGTCAGCTGCCGAGGTGACGTGTGTATCGGTCCCTCACCGTCAGCTGCCGAGGTGACGTGTGTATCGGTCCCTCACCGTCAGCTGCCGAGGTGGCGTGTATATCGGTCCCCCACCGTCAGCTGCCGAGGTGACTATATCGGTCCCTCACCGTCAGCTGCCGTGGTGGCGTGTGTATCGGTCCCTCACCGTCAGCTGCCGAGGTGACGTGTGTATCGGTCCCTCACCGGTAGCTGCCGTAGCGGTCTTTGTCTCGTTCTGTCGACTTCCAGACTGGTCTCCTCGATCTGATATTCGACAGTATCATAGTTAGTCGTGTTGTTCAGTTTCCGTCGTTTCCGACACTGGCGATTTGTGCGTTTCACTGCCAGCTCCCGTTCTGGTCTGGACTGGGTATGCATTTCTGAAGATAAGTGAACTTCCTTTTCTTCAACACAGAAAGGTTTGTTCTTCCAAATGGTAAAATGATGAAATCACTTAGTGTTCTCTGAAAGGAAGGCGTTCCGAGTTTCATCCAAAGGGAAGAAGTGAAGTGCTTTAAATATGGCTGAAAAATACTCCTGTATTGCTGAGTCAGAATGCTGATTCAGAACACAACTAAAGCAGTGCACGTTTTCAGCTTTCGCTTGCAACTGAATATTTGACGAAACAAGGAAATAAAAGCAAGGCCATTGCCGAAAGCTATGTTGTGGATTTGGTACCCCAAGATACTCTCAAGATGCAAAAGCAAAAAATGTATTCTCCGACCTACCTGGGGGTCACAGCATGTGCTTTTTATCCTGTTCTTCGGTTGGTCTCGTCACCAAGAGCATTCTGCATCTACTGCAGCACCTGTGCCAGCCACGTGGGTCCATGTCCGCCGCTGTACCCGTCGAGGGCGTCCGAGACTGTGAGGCTCCTCATTGGATGCGTGCGCGGCACTTGAAGGTCATCGTCAGTGGGTCCGACCCGGTGTCTCGCATTCCCGCCGATCCACTCGGACCAACGGCGATCCGACGCGGCGGCATCGGCGCCCGACCCGTGCCGCTGACGTCACCGGACAGGGCTGCTGACGTCACTGGACAGGGCTGCTGACGTCACTGGACAGGGCTGCTGACGTCACTGGGCAGGGCTGCTGACGTCACCGGACAGGGCTGCTGACGTCACCGGGGAGGGCTGCTGACGTCACCGGACAGGGCTGCTGACGTCACTGGACAGGGCTGCTGACGTCACTGGACAGGGCTGCTGACGTCACTGGACAGGGCTGCATCTCCCCGGCGCGTCGGGACGGCGCAGTTATCTCGCGTGTCTCAGCGACGTCAGAAATTTGTTTGACTACGCGGCAGCAGTCTGTGCCAACTCAGAAGCGGCAGTAATGCACGCCGGTATTCCCGCTGCACCGGCGATGTCGCAAGAAAAGCCGCGGCCGACGAGCCCCCCCCCCCCCCGGCGGTGGTGCGGGCGCGACGTCGCGTCGGGTAGGTGGCGCCACCTACAACTCGCCAGGCGCCGTGAAGTCGCGGTGGCCGCCGCCCGGTCGGCACGCCATTGATCACCGGGCGGGCGGCGTTGTCCGGGCGGGGACGCGCGGTCCCGGCACCGACTCGACTCCCGAGAGCTGGTCACTGTGGCCAGCGGCCCCGCCTCCGCCCCCGGCCGCCGCTCGGTCTCCGGCTGCACGAGCGGGGACGAGTAGCCTAGGGGTAAGTCGTTCGTCTCACAATCGAAAGGTTGTGGGTTTGAATCTCACCTGTCGCTACTCTTCGCCCGCGACAAATCGGCGTGAGAGATTGGCGACTCTACATGACTCAACGGTCGCAGTGTCGTACAACCCATAACCAACCAACCGGCTGCACGAGCCGCCCCGTAGCACGTCGGCGACTTTGCTGCCCAAGTTCCCCGGCAGGAACTCTGCGGCGCGGTGGTTTATCGTCCGGGGAGTCTCCTCAGCTGCGTTCCATAGCGCTGGCAACTGTGGTACTGGTGCGCAGACGTAGGGAGATGGTGTTGCTGCGCCGTGCCATTCTGACGACCGCACGGAGGCGTGAGGCGCGTCGTTTCTGCGACGACGTCGCTGCTGCGAGGAAGGGCTGCTGGGCTGGCTGGCCGGCCGCCCGGCCGTCTGTTCACGTGGGTGAGGTGACCGCCGCCGCGTGCCGTCCGGCGGGCACCTCGGTGCTGAAACGTCTGATGTATCTGATGGGATCGACGTCTGACCGGACCACTGTCTCTGGCCGGATCACTGCCCCTGACCGGACCACTGCCCCTGACCGGACCACGGACTCTGACCGGACCACTGCCCTGACCGGACCACTGTCCCTGACCGGGCCACTGCCCCTGACCGGACCACTGCCTCTGACCGGACCACTGCCCCTGACCGGACCACTGCCTCTGACCGGGCCACTGCCCCTGACCGGGCCGCTGCCCCTGACCGGGCCGCTGACTCTGACCGGACCACCGCTCATGGCCGGACCACTGTCACTGACCGGACCACTGCCCCTGACCGGACCACTGACTCTGACCGGACCAATGTCAATGATCGGACCACTGCCCCTGACCGGACCACTGACTGACCGGACCACTGCCCTGACCGGACCACTGCCCCTGACCGGGCCGCTGCCCCTGACCGGGCCGCTGCCCCTGACCGGACCACGGACACTGACCGGACCAATGTCAATGATCGGACCACTGCCTGACCGGACCACCGCTCGATTGAGCCGTAGCGCAGTCCCTGCAGACCCGTCGCACCAACTGTCCGTGTACCCGTCAGTCCCGCTCAGTACGCCGAGCGAAAACAGGGCCGCTAACGACCCATCCCCTGGGTGATGCTGGCATAGCCCGGCTACGGCAACACGAGAGCCACAGAGCCACACTAGCGGCACACGGGGACCCGTCTGGTGGTTTGTGGCCTACCCGCCTGGTCGACAGAGGGACGTGTAGGACGGTGAAAAACGCGGGCCTGTCTGGTGGGTTGTGACCTACCCGCCGGGTGGACAGAGGGATGTGTAGGACGGCGAATGAGCCGTCCTACACAGGACACTGTCCTACACTGTGGCACTGTTCCACATGGGTGGAACAGTGTTAAAATTATTTCTCGCTAGGTCTGAGATGTCGAAACGAGTACAATAGGATACCGAACTTACCATGGAAATAATGATTTTTAAATCACGTCGGTCTTTAAAACCCAGTTTTGAGACAATTGCGTACATATATATCTATTCACGTTGTGTTTTGAGACACCTAGTTTGGCGATATCGATATCAACGATAACGATGCAAACACCTACGCTATAAACTGGCATAGTATAACATAGCACATCATAGGTCCTGGAATTGCACTACGGGATGTTAGTTATCAGATGCCAAATTCGTCATCGTGGGCATGATACCTAAGCATGATACCTATAAACCGGATGTTGTTAGAAACGTGGCATGAAGACTTCACAAGCACGCTTCATTAGGGATCATGTCGATACCTCTTTGGGAAGGATGTCGACTCAGTGTTCACTAAGTGGTATATTCCACCCTACCGCGCGAATAAAACGTTCAGTAAGTGGCATATTCCACCCTACTGCGCGAATAACTTATCACTGGGGCGGAACGTACAGTATAATTGCATAGTGGCCGAAAGGCCCCTTTTGTGGGCATTGCAAAACAAATGCAATTGAATCGCTTTGAATAAAAATAACTAACACTAAAAATAACACTCGACAATACCGAGGTGGTGGTGGTGGATTGGAGTTTAGGGGCGCGTCGACATCTAGGGTCATTTTGCGCCCATATAACACCGAGGTCGTCCGTCCACGGGTGAGTCACGCAACACGCCGACAATGTGGTCGGCGCCGCTCCGCCTGCCGCCGCCCGCAGGCCGGGCCGCTGAAGGCGCCGCCGGCGTGCATGATCGGACACGGACCGACGGCGTGCCGGACGTCGGCCGCGACACGACACCGTGCGTGCCGCCGGCCGCGGCCGGACATCATTAGCGGCGGACCGGACTGGGCCTGTGGCAGTGGGCCACCGCCAGCCGCCAGCCAGTCGCCAGCCGCCCACCGCCAGCCGCCAGCCGCCAGCCGCCGCCGCCAGCCGCCCGCCGCCAGCCGCCCGCCGCCAGCCGCCAGCCGCGGCCATGCATTATTAGCGGCGGACGAGAATGAGCGGGTGGCAGCGGGCCGCCGTCACGACAGTGCAGGCACGTGGTAACGTGGGCCGGCGAGCGTCGTAGTATTAGCGTGGTAACCACCCGGGCCTAGGCCGTCCGCCCGCCTTCTGACAGGCCACCCGTGGATGTCAGGCCAGTGGTCGGACCGAGGCGACAGGCCGAAGGCTGACCCAGTGATAGACTGCTGGTTGCCCTGGTAATAGGCTGGTAGTTGACCTAGTGGTGGGCTGATGGTTGGCTCGATGACGACCCGATAGCTAACCAGCTTGCTGTATCCATGGTTGACCCGCCAACGACTGGGTGGTTGCTTCGCCGATTGACCAGGCAATTATTGACGGGTCCCCGTGTGCCGCTAGTGTGGCTCGGTGGCTCTCGTGTTGCCGTAGTCGGGCTATGCCAGCATCACCCAGGGGATGGGTCGTCAGCGGCCCTGTTTTCGCCCGGCGTACTGAGCTGCACTGACGGGTACACGGACAGTTGGTGCGACGGGTCTGCAGGGACTGCAGACGCCTCAATCGAGCGGTGGTCCGATCAGGCAGTGGTCCGATCATTGACCATGGTCCGGTCAGTCAGTGGTCCGGTCAGAGTCCGTGGTCCGGTCTGGGCAGTGGTCCGGTCAGAGTCAGTGGTGTAGCCGAGTTTATTTCAGATGAAGCTCCCACCAATGATATTATGATTGATGTTCGGACTGCTAGCGAAAACATTTCGTCAATTATGGCTGATCGAAACTACAGCAAACTATATATGGCACAGCGATGTATAAGGTGGCCAAATAATGCATACTTCGACACATTTAGTAGGCAAAGCTCTGAACAATTACGTCGACAATGCAGGTCCATCGACCGTGACGATGGGCTGTTTCACCCAACTCGGGCGCTTGCTTACTGCGTGCGCCGTAAGCCGCCCGCCGCCTGTTCTGGCTAATGTTGGTGCTGGCACCTGTACGTCCGACATGGGTGGATGACTAGTTATATAGTTATACAGCTATGATTAAAGTTAACATAGTATGGTGCACAGTAATATAATAGAGAGTAGTAGATGAGGACCCTCGGCTGAGATGGGCGCTGTATGGCCGAAGCAGTCGATGCACCCCCAAGCCCAAATAACCAACCAACCAACCCTCGGCTGAGTATCGACGGCTACGTTCAAGTTCGGTACATCGAATCTAGCGTAATTAAGCCTGGCTAGAATTTCGCGATGACACAGTGTAGGATTTCCATATTTTTTTCTTGGTAGTGGAGTACAAAATTTTTCAGTGTAGGATTTCCATATTTTTTTCTTGGTAGTGGAGTACAAAATTTTTTGCTGGAGTACGAATTTTTCAGCTGGATTCCAAAAAATAGCTGTGCACTTGCTGAGAATTAACCTTGTTTTAGTGGGACTAAAAACCAATGTTAGCATTTTTGTTTGCATAAACATCTTGGCAAACTAAGCCATGTAAAAAACTTTGCTGCACTAAAAAAATGAGTTGTCCATAACCAGGTAGTATTGCTTTAATGGGATTAAAAATAAATGTTAGCATTTCATGCTGTGTGTACCATACAAACATATATGTGCATATAGCTAACTGCTAAGTCAGCAACATGTCAGCAAGCTAAGTTATGAATAGGTGCAATTGTGCCAAGGAATGCAACCTAGCGGGAAATGCCCTCAGTAGCCAAAGTAATTAAAAAAAAATATACATGTAATATCTGCAAAGTGTATAGATATTGCCTGAGTGTAGGTGGGTGATGTATTCTCAAAGTTCACAAACAAATATTTATGATAAATAGGCATGATGTGATGTGAATGCACCAATAACATTTATCCTGGCCGAGCTCAGGATGTATCGCACTCACTCATCTTGGGCGGATCACAACACACTGGGATCATCTTCCAACACACACTTCTGAAGGACTAGTCCCACAATTAATGATCCGAGTTCACCCGTGATTAATTTGAATTATTGCTAACTTCCGTTGTTGTCCAAAATCCCAAGCACCCCAAAATGCATTTCATGGCCTGGTCAACCTTTGAGCCATTCCGAGTTTCTGCGTACGATTCGCCACTGACGCATAATACACAGCTCTGCCTCAGACCCCAAAACTGGCTGTGGTTAAATTATTAGCGAAGGATGAAGTTATAAGCCAACTTCATGAGCAATGGTAGAGAAAATGGTAACAAAAGTATACTTAAACGTTGTCAACGAAGGTCACAAACGCACACCCGACACCACGAACCCGCGCTTAACATACCTGGCACACTATTGGATATGGATGGACTATTGTTTTGGAATATATGATGGTTGAATAAAAATTATACTAAAACAATCCGTCTAAAATAGCTTTATTCTCACCACCAAGAACCAGTTATTTTGCATGGAAAAGCTAAACAAAATAATTGAAAACGATTCTTATGAATATTAAAAGTTCCTTTATGCACTTGCTTAGTTCATGTGTGGAATGTTTAGTTGAAGCAAGGATCGAGTTAGGAGTATCTAGAGCTACCTGTAAAACCGCCACACGGGCGGTTTTATTTTTCTTCTTAGATAGAGCTGGTCGGATTCGCTAACTCAGCCCGAGAAGTACAACTGTTCATGGGGCGGGGAACAGGGAATGGGTCGGAGTAAATTTCGGAACATGTATTACGGACCCTTCACTGACACCGATGAACCCAAAATGTGGTTATATTTCAAGGCGCATGTTTATCTTCGCACACATTTACAAAAAATATGCGACAGTCATGCAAAAGTGCACAACTGACATTGGTTTATTGGTGTTATTGCCTCGGAGAACTTGCTTGCTCCGGGGCGGATTTTCGGAAATTTGAAGTGATTTTCTTGCATTGAACGGGCTCATTGTGTCTAAAAAAGTTGTCCCTTTAACAAAACTACCTTCAATTGCGCATTTAAAGCATTTACTGGCGAAACCAGGCTTCAACTTTATACTCCGATTACACCAAGTACCCCTGGTTTTTCCAACTAGAGATTTCTGGTGCTTCTTGGCGAGTACTCCAGCGCAAGGCTATAGAACACCTCTAGGCTCCAGCGCAAGTTTCCCAAGAGCAATATGGAATAGATATTCATTAATCTAAGTATGTTATATATCAAATAAAATATTGATAAATATTGAACCAATATTGAATAAATATTGAATTAATTATTGACTTTATTGACACTAATATAGCGTTTTTCACATATAAAGCGCCGACGTTGTGCGTAGCCGGTTTTAGTAAGGTTCTTTACGAATTTTAGCGCAACACCGACGGCTCATGCTCCGTCGTATGTTTTATACTGCCTTTCAAGGATGTGTAGTGACGTTGGATGGTCGGGGCGCTGGGGTCGCGGAAACTGCTAGTTGTTGTCAGGTATGGACTTTTAGTCGTAGCACTCTACCAAGCAATGTTGTTCTTCGTTTTCCCTTCTGGAGTACAAAATATTTCATTTAGTCTAGTCACAATCCTGGAGTACAAAATGTATTGGTATGCATGACACCAACAAACTCCAGTTTTTCCAACACTGCGATGACATGCACCCCTTATCCCACTAGAATATAGTGGAATCTTGGCACGCTCAGCTGTCTTCGATATATGGTAGCCGTTCTGATATCCTTTGTATCCTCTCAGTGGAGGTTCCCATTCGGTTGCCGTGGTGTGCTTTGCTTCGTTGGGCTCATGCTATGCACGCTCACTCGTTTAAGTGAATCCTGGTTGCTTGAAATAATACGTGTGCATATATTCGTGAGCGCTTTTAATTGTATCGTTGCGTACCAGGTTCAATTTATGCCGTATATTTTGTATGTGAAGAGGGAAATTGTTGCGTACACTGATTCACAGATGATATCTGCCCGTATTCTGAATGTTTGTGTATTACTGTTGGCACCAATCATCCCAAGCTGCTAGCCTAACATTGTTATTGGCGCTGTATGACCGAAGCGGTCGAAGCGCCCCTAAGGCCAAATAACCAACCAAATTGTTGCGTAGTCGAATACGGATATAATGTCTTTCTTCAAGGCTGAGACATCAGAATTTCAGTTTGCACTTTCCAGTGCCTCTTGAACATTCTGTCAAAGAACAAGTTATTGCCGAGCAGCACAATTCCACCTCCGAATGAGAAGCATGTGGGGATGCTTCTCTCGAGAAGATAATGTTCTGGGTGGCAATCCAGGAACGGTCTATTTTTCCAATCCTGGTTGCGCATTACTTGAAAATGGAGGTAATGACGTGTAGGGCCAAAGCAAAGATTGCAACGGTGCAAATAGGTGGTCACGGTATCATACTCTGTGGACGCGGAAGCATGCAGAGCTCAGTGCCCATGGCAACCCTGGGATAACTGCAAGCGAATACATCCCTCAAACGGCATTGCATCGCCTGTCTGCAATACTGTGGTGGCGGTGATGGTGATGGTGCGGCATCAAGGCACAAAGCCCTGCTCAACGTACGCAGTTTCAGCTAATAGCGTTTCTCTGGTGCAGGCTCGAGATTTCTCAGCAGCTCAGCTCAGGGGCTCAGGTGGCATGGAGACAGCAGTTGTAGGCTCTGGCGAATGTCGGGGTCAGACCGTCGATTGAGATTGCGAGTATCAAACTCTTGTGTTGTGTGTCCGCCTTCCTCTCGCGTTTGGTCCCAGTTCTGTTCATCGATCGGGTCGAGGCACTTCTTGCGGTATATTCTGGTCAGCTTAGATAGAGATCGTGCTTCACATTTGTGTGGCCGCACCTGTGTCGAAGATTAACTCTGTATATAGAAGGAGAATTCAACGGTTCAAGCTCCTACTCTACTAGGTAACGGGGCTCCGTCGAAGGAAGCTGGTATCGCTGAGGATCATGGTCGAACAGTCTCTTTTCTATGACAGATTGGGAGTGGCAGTCACGCGCTGTTGAAATTACGGTGGGCCTGATAATCACTAGTGATAACCAATTATGCTACTGATGAAGCCTTTGACAAACTCGAACAGCGAAGTTTTTGCAAGGGTGCACAGGTTGGATGGCACACGTGGGGCTTCTGACTGGGTAAAATGACTGATTTGCCGTTGATGATGATTATGAAAACTAAGTGAGATAACCTGGTGCACTTCACCGTGCCCGCTGCAGACGACTTCCAGAAGTGCAATGCCACACGCCATCGAACACGTCAGCTGGACTCACGGTCGGCGGCCGGGCGGTCAGCCGTGCGTCGCCGTCGCCGACGGTGACCCGCCGCGACGTGATCTGGAGGGTCGGGCCGAAGGGCGGGGGGCGAGCAGCCGGCCACGCTGACTATTGGCGGCCGCCGTGCCACTCGGTAGCCGATCCGACGTTTCAGGCATGGGGGGGGGGGGGCACCGACCGTCCGACGCTCCGCGTGCACGGTCGGTGCCTGTCGCTCGTTGCCGGCCACCTCATTAGGTGCACGCCTGAGTGACGGCCAGACAGAGAGGCCGACGCGCGCCGGCTCCGTCTCCGGCTCCGGCTCCGGCTCCGTCTCCGGCCCTGTCTCCGGCTCCGTCTCCGGCTCCGTCTCCGGCCCCGGCTCCGTCTCCGGCTCCGTCTCCGTCTCCGGCCCCGTCCCCGGCCCCATCTCCGGCCCTGTCTCCGTCTCCGTCTCCGGCCCCGGCTCCGGCTCCGGCTCCGTCTCCGGCTCCGGCTCCGGCCCCGTCTCCGTCTCCGTCTCCGGCACCGGCTCAGTCTCCGGCTCAGTCTCCGGCTCCATCTCCGTCTCCGGCTCCGGCTCCGTCTCCGGCTCCGGCTCCGTCTCCGGCTCCGTCTCCGGTCCCGTCTCCGGCCCCGTCTCCGGCTCAGGCTCCGGCCCCGTCTCCGGACCCGTCTCCGGCCCCGTCTCCGGCCCCGTCTCCGGTCCTGTCTCCATCTCCGGCTCCGTCTCCGGAGTGGCGCGCCACGCCCGGTCGGCACGATGGAGGTCGGCCGGCACTGGCGGCGTACGACACGACGCGGCGTGGCGAGTGGACACATGTCGAGTGGGTACGACATAGTGAGTGGACACGACATGGCGAGTATACACGACACAGCGAGTCGACACGACATGACAAGTCGACACGACACGACATGTCAAGTGGACACAACATGGCGAGTAGACACGGCATAGTGGGTGGGCACAGCGAGTCGGCACGACATGATAAGTGGACACGACACGGCGAGTTGACACGCCGCAGCGAGTCGACACGCCGCGGGTTGTGGACAGGTGTGCAGGTGTACACCGTGTCGCGTGCACTCTGAAAGCACGACATACACGGCGGCCATTAGGCCAGGTATCCGCGCCGACGCGGCTGCACACAGATCGTTATCGCGCTCCTCCGTGGAGTCGCCCCCACGGCAGCGCCGTTTGGTTGTTTGCTCGTGCCAGTGGTCCGTGTAGACGTACGCGCCTTTAGCCGTGAATGTGCAGAAAGTGCGTCGTGACACCCCCCGCCCCCCGTGTAGATGTACGCGCCATTAGTCGTGAATGTGCAGAAAGTGCGTCGTGAACCCCCTCCCCCACGTGTAGATGTACACATCGGGATCTGGCGCCGGCTCGGCTCGGCGGCCGGCAGCCAAGTGAAGCGACTGTGTTTTGTGTGCCTTCGCTGTCTTCGCTATTTGCGCCATCGCTAGTGTCGTTATAATTTATGTTGCAGTCGATAGCCATGTTTCAGAACACCGGCGCAAGTAATTAATGGCCCTCAGAGACGTGGAAAGCTACAGCTCAGATTAAAATGATCTGTGCTGAACAAATGTCGATCACCAGATACCAGCCAATTTTTTACATTTTAAAAATTTATTTCAATTTCTAACAGCCAACGAGTTAAGTGCATGCGAAGTGCAGCTCGTACCGTCCGGAATGGGTGAGCTAGTCAGGCACATCTGTTTAACACGCGCACGTCCGGGGGGCAGATATCTGCCCCTCTCCAGTTTTTCCTCATTTGCCGCCAAACTAATTAGCAAGGCAAAACCTCGCATAGCATTTCATTGGTCTTTTCCACATATCCTCATACATTTTTAATCCTGGGTCATCTCAGGTCAGGTCACCAGGTCAGGCGAAGTGACCCAACTACACTCGGAGTTCTAGGTGGCATAACTTCCACAATAATTGGGCGATTTATTTCAAACTTATGACATGTCATGATATAACCGAAACACTTTGGATAGAACCCGTCACCAGCCATCCAACGCCGTTTTCCGTTTATCGCTACCTAGCATAGTTCCAGAGATCTTAGGGGGCGGACATCTGCCCCCCCCCCCCTGGACATGCGAAGTTGGCGCGGACCGCCGGACGTGCGAGTGTTAAAACACACAACAGCTCACGCTGCCATTTATTCGTCTCACGTCAGGTTGTTCTTCAGGTAAGGTAACGACAAGCTTCTTATTCGTCTGGGGATACAATGCGTTGTGCTCAAGATAGCGTGGCGTTTCGAGACGACTTGCAACTCGTTGTAGGTCATCTTGAGCATTGCTAAAATGTCTTCGTTATAAAATGCCATTCGTGATTAAAAGAGCATTGCTAGTTGCTGGACACCACGTACTGCATGGCTGTTGTTCAGTTCGGACGGCAAATACGCTCAGCCGCTGCTGGAATGTTTGTATCGTCTGTGTACGATGGTCATCGATGTGCTCTTGCCTTGTGTGGACTGCTGTCTGCTGTGTCTGCGTACGCTCCATGTATGTGTCTTTGCACACCAGTTCGCAGGAGTTCCCTGTTGTCGGAGCGAGTTACACGTGCGTGTGTGCCGCTAAATAACTGCGAGGGGTTTGTCAGAGCGTGTTCTGAGTGCCTGTGTATCTCTAACTAAATAACTGCGCGCTGTTTGTCGGAGCATGTTCTGAGTGCATGTGTATCTCTAACTAAATAACTGCGCGCTGTTTGTCGGAGCTGCCGTCTGCTATATCTGCGTAGTCACACATTCTGAGTACATGTGTGACTCTAACTAGTTAACTGCGCGGAGTTTGTCGGAGTAGATTGGTCCCGCGGCTAGTTAACGTGTTTTTTAATTGTTTTTTTTTTAACGATATGTCGCTGCAATGGTTCCTTTTGCGGCGTGTTGTTGATGTTCCTGAGATGTGCCGGAAATGTGACGCCTGCCGTTGCTTGTGTCCGAGCAGCAGTGGTCTCAACCAGTGCTTTAGTTCGAATGTGCTGTCTGCCATTGTTGGTGCCCGGGCAACAGTTGTCTCAAACCGTGGCTGGTATCTGACGTGATTCGAGCACTGTTCAGAAGAGCTGCTTAGAACAGCGGCACGGCCTTGGTTCGTCGCTGGCGTAACGTCGACCACAGCACGTCTAACGACGGAGGGATTAAGTTTACTGCCGTCTCCACAATACACAATGGATTGACCCAATGGACATGGACCAAGCATTACACAGTTTTGGTCAAAGTCACATGGACCAGCTGCCCAATGTGACTGCAGCTGGAACACGATCTCTAGATCTGCGCCGGGCGAACAATGCACATGGACCGTTTCCATAACTCTTCTTTCCATTGTGTTCCGTGCAGATGTGAGCTGCGAAGGCACACGAACCTTCCCAATAATTTTCCCTCCCATTGTGTTCCATAAGGATGTGAGCCGCGAAGGCAACGGAAGAGCTCACAGGTGCGGCAGAGCGTTGTCGATGATGCCGGCCGCTGAGTGTGACAGCAGTTCCCGTTATTAGCTCCGCTGCAACTTTCAGTTCTTCCGTCATCGTGCGTGTTTGAGCGGCAAGATGTGTGTGTGTCGTATGGTATGCTGTGCGTTGTCTTGCCGGTGCATATATACGGCCGCTTACGTCACGTCATCGATCGGCGACTCGGCTGAGGTTTCCCACCGTGGGACGTTTCGTCACAGCGATAACCGTGGCCAGCATGCATTAACCTGGCTGCCCGAGGCAGTGGAGTGCGGCTGGTGGCTCCTGAAGCTGTGCGCAGTTGTGAACTTGTTGGCCCGCACCGTGCCGGCCGGCAGCTCCGCCCTCGCCGGGCCGGGGGGGGGGAGATGCGAAGGCCCTCCACACACACCACTTTGCCCTATGTAAACCAGGATAAACACAACGCTCCTTTTGAGCGGTATGCGGTCGTTATTGTCGGTCCGACCAATAGATAAATCCCAAGTAACTAGCCAGCTAACTGGAAAGTATCGTTAGAAAGCTGCGGCGATGTAGAAGCCAGAGTATAATGCCGCGAGCCGGAGCACAGATACCTTACATTTACATTTTGACCGATGATGAGATAACTAGTGGTCACATTGTAGCGGGCCGGGACGGCTCTTCCGCTACTTATCGGATAACAGGTATTCTGTGATTGATGCTCCTTGTTAACACGCTTTTATATCGGAAAAATGTGGATCGTGGCACTGCATATCATAGTTATATTTGACCCTGTGGAATTTCATTCTGAATGATTTCGCTTACTTTCCCTGTTTGACTGGTGATGTTACTTCCATTTCACTGTTTGACTGATGATGTTGCTGTGACATGCCATTCTGACTGCTTTTCGCTTGCTTCCACTGTTTGCTGATGTTGCTTACATTTCACTGTTTGGCTGGTGATATTGGAGTCGCTGCACTGGGTATTTTTATGGCGTGCCCGAAGGGCGAGCTTGGTCCGTGACTTGTCCATATGTATATCGAGCGATGAGGGAGAGAGAAAGAGAGCGAGAGAAAGAGAGTGGGAGAGTGAGAGAAAGAGAGTGGGAGAGTGAGAGAAGAGAGTGGAGAGAGAGAGAGAGAGAGAGAGAGAGAGAGAGAGAGAGAGAGAGAGAGAGAGAGAGAGAGAGAGAGAGAGTGAGGGTAGAGTGAGGTGATGGGTGAGGGTGAGGGTGAGGGTGAGGGTGAGATGGTGAGGAGTGAGGGTGAGAGTGAGAGTGAGAGTGGAGTAGATAGGAGATGGAGAGAGAGGAGATGAGAGTAGAGAGAGATGGATACAGAGAGAGATGGAGAGAGAGAGAGAGAGAGAGAGAGAGAGAGAGAGGTAGAGACGGAGACTGGACATGGCTAGATTGGAGATGGCTAGATAGGAGATGGCTAGACAGGAGATGGCTAGAGTGAGTCCAGTGAGTACAATTTGCATGGCACGTTATGCACAGTAACTGAGAACTGAAACATTTATAAATATGTAAGTAAGAAATTTACATTGACCGTAGAAGAAAGGGGTCAAGCTAGGGCATGTCAGGTCGAGTCAGAATCAGGCTTTAAAACCAGCTTCCATACTGCGCATGTTGGAGACACCGGACATAATGCCATTGGAAGCCAATATAGCTTAGGGCTGACATGCCAGAAAAATGTCTTCATTGGAAGCCATGCTGAAGTCCCTGCAGGTTATAGTTGATCAACCCAGTGATATGGTCTACATATTGGGGAATGGGCTGGAAAATATGGATATATCTGTTTTGGGTCCTTTCGACAGGGCTGTTTAAGCAAAATGTGTGCATCTGTTTGATGTTTGAAAATTCTGAGGACAGGTCGGGTCACGCCGCACAACCAGATCAAGTAAGTTCACGCTTGAATCCCGATACATGACGTGTAAAGCATGAGGCTGTTGTTTCAAGAAGGACTGATTTAATACTCAAACATCTTTGTAAGCTGCCCAGTTTCTGACCTTGTGGCCTGACTTTAGGTTACTCTGGGGCGACGTGCAAATTTATAGGGCAATCACTTCAGCCTTTTCCTAAGTATGCACTTCTTGGAAAGTGATTAAAATAAAGTAAGTTCATATAATGGACAGAACAGGTCAAATGAGGTCATGTCATCCCACGTCATTACTGGACCATCCAATGTCGTGCCGGACACTTTGTGTGCCGCTGAAACCGAATTCAGATACGACTTCACGAAGCACAGCAGTATTTTGTTTTAGATGGCATTGTGCAGAATATGCACGACACTTGATCTGACCTGATGTAACGGACCTTCGATTCATGTTATACCAGAATGATAATTGCGTGCCGATTTTTAGCGTCAAAATGACCGCGAAATGCAATATTCCTCTCAATGTGGTAGACGACAGGTAATTTGGCCTGACCTCGGGCAATAACTTTGGCCATACTGAAATCTTCGAGATAATAGGTTGTTGATTCTCTTTTTCAAAGACCATGCATGATCTGAGTTTGGTTTTGATATGTTGCAACTATTCGGAATGGCAGAAATTCGAAGATTTCGAACACTACCATCTTTGACCCGTCTCAGTTCAACAACATTTGATGATCTGGAACTGACATTTGTACGAGATATGCAAAACAGGCGTGAGAGTAGGAACTGCAACCTTAGTGTCTCTGCTTCTACTCATTCGGCAGCCTCCTCGGGAAAAAACTGAATGGGGATTGGATTGTGGCTTTACGACGCCCTCAGCAGCGGAGTCCACACAGCGTCGCCTGCCTCTCACCCTGGCAGGAAGGGCGGGCATCGCGGGGAATCGAACCACGTACCCCTGGCCTGCTAGACGCTCAGCTTAGCCACTGAGCTACCGACGCCCCAACTGAATGGGGAGGGTGTAGCTCGCGGGAGCTCCCCTTTCCTGGCAAGGGCTACCCCATTGGACGGTCTTCCAGAACTAGGCAAATATGCACACACTATTGACTAGAGTTCTCACACTGGACTGAATCGAAAATGCATGATGTGGGGATGCCTTGCGGTATTAACCTCCGCTATTGGTAGTGAGCCGGATGATGCTGCGACCGTCCAGTGATTGCGCTCTGCATGTGTTGAACCATATTTGCCGCTTATGTTTACCAATGAAATATCATTAAATACGCAAAGACCACACTGCTGCACCATTACGTTGTTTGATAATTTGGTTGTGTGAAGCACATCACCTGGTGCCAGGGAATCGGTCTCTATTCATGTATTGCGTGAGACGAAATGTACGACCCTCAATATACCAGGAGGTGCTGAGTTTACATCAAAAGTAACGTTAGGGATTGTGCTATACTACTCAACGTTTCGGCCAGGGGCCATCGTCAGGAGTCATGGCCTGAAGATGGCTATGACGATGGCCCCTGGCCGAAACGTTGAGTAATATAGCATACTCCCTAATGTATCCGTTTCTGTATCCGTCTGTCTATCCTGTCCTGTCCTGTCCTGTCCTGCCCTGCCCTGCCCTGTCCTGTTCTTTCCTGTCCTGTCCTGTCCTGTCCTGACTCTGTGTCCATTGCTATCTGTTTTCATTTAATTTCTTCCTTCCAATATTTTTGTCTATATTTCTCCATCTCCATCTACCTCCATCTCCATCTCCTTCCCCCTCCCCTCCCTTCACCTCCCCTATCTCTTATCACTACTCGTCCTGGACCTCTGGAGGTCTAGGTGCTCTAATATATCCCCCAAATCATGTAACTTCTCGGCCACCTCTCCAAAACCATGCAGCTCCACCGACACCACCACAGACAATCCAGTCATCCCTGCCGTTGTCCCGAACACCCTAGCTGCGCGGCCACCTCACCAGACCAGATCACCTAGCTGCGCGTGCCAGGCGGCCAGTGATGATGCGTCACCAGTCTAGTATGCGCCATCTGCGGGCCAGGAAAATGGGTGTGATCGGGGTCGGCAGAAGCAGCCGGCGGCGGTCATCAATCTCGCGGCCGACCGACCGCCGGCGCCCCGCCCCCGCACCCGCCCCGTCCCGGCCGCACCCCGCAGCCGTCACGTGACGGTCGTCCACGGAGGTGTCACGCGGCGGCGAGGCGGGCGGGTCTGTGTGATGGCGAGCGTGCCGGTGCCGATGATGGCCGCGCTGGTGCTATGCGGGGTGTGGCCTGAGTGGTGCCGGCCGACCCGGCCCTTCGAGCACCCCGGCACGGACGCAGCGGGTGGTGATCGGCGGTGCTGGGGCCGGCGGTGCTGGTGACGGCGGTGCTGGTGCCGGCGGTGCTGGTGCCGGCCGTGCTGGTGCCGGCGGTGCTGGTGCCGGCCGTGCTGGTGACGGCGGTGCTGGTGCCGGCCGTGCTGGTGACGGCGGTGCTGGTGACGGCCGTGCTGGTGACGGCGGTGCTGGTGCCGGCCGTGCTGGTGACGGCGGTGCTGGTGACGGCGGTGCTGGTGACGGCGGTGCTGGTGCCGGCGGTGCTGGTGACGGCGGTGCTGGCGGTGTGGCTCGTTTGGAGACAGTTTTCCAGCCGTGCGTGCGACGACCTCGGCATCGGGCGCATTCTGTTTGTTCTGCTCGTAGTTAGGCGCCCGACAGCTTTCTTTCCGCAGACAGTGTCCGACACAGTTTTCCCAGAGAACGTGTGTTCATTGCACTCTCCCCCCCCCCCCCACGGCCGTGCAGTTGTCCTGGCTACAGTGGGAACTGAAGTTGCCATGACGATGGTTGAGAGCTGCAGTTGTCGCGGAGACTGCTGCCGCTGAGACAGTTGTCGCTGAGGAAGTTGTCGCAGAGACTGTTATCGCGGCGACTGTTATCGCGGCGATAGTTGTCGCAGCTACAGTTGTCGCAGCTACAGTTATCGCGACGACAGTTGTCGCGGAGACTGTTGTCGCGTAGACATATATCGTTGGAGACAGTTGTCGCGGATAGTTGTACGCCGAGACGGTTGTCGCAGAGACAGTCGTCGCGGGGACGGTGATCGCCGTGCGTCGTCCTCCTGTGGCGTTATCTGATGGCTGCCGGAGGGGCGCCGGTGACGGCGACATGCACCGATCACTTATCGCGCCTCCCACGAGACGCACCAGCGCGCCGTCCACATGCCCAGCGGGAGCCGACGTGTCACCGCGTGTCACTGTGTATCGCCGTGTCACTGTACCGCCGGGTGTCACTGTGTGTCACTGTGTACCGCCGTGTGTCACTGTACCGCCGTGTTTACTGTACCGCCGTGTGTCACTGTACCGCCGTGTTTACTGTACCGCCGTGTTTACTGTACCGCCGTGTGTCACTGTGTACCGCTGGGTGTCATCGTGTGTCATCGTGTGCCGCCGTGTGTGAATAATAAAACATAATATAGAATAATAAACTAATCGAATAATATAATACGTCGAATTAGCTACTACGTTGCCTGTTTTCAAACTGTACCTGAATTATTATATGATAATTTAGCGATAAAGACTGCTATTGGCCGCCGCTAACACCTCAATGATGAAGCAGCTGCTATTATAAAGTTCAAAAGTGACAATTCAAACCCTTAAATGTGCAGCCCTGAAAGGCCTCATCGATGCGCATCACCGAAGGCCTTAGCGGTACACTTCACCACCGAATGTTCTATCGATGTGTATTGCCACCGACGGCCTCATCGATACATACTGCCACTGAAGGCCCAGTGTCCTAAAATTATTTCACCATTAACTGTGAGGATGAAGAAAGAAGTTGCTTGGGAATAGTGAAAGATTGGAAGAAAATAAAGGATCGCCACTTAAGGATTAAAAAAGTGGAATGCCTTTCACTTCAGTCACATGCATTTTACATTATTTAGCAGTCGTCTGCATAATGACTGCCCACACATGTGGCAAAATTGTAAAAACCCAAGGCAAGGATGAAATAGCACAATTCCATTAACTGTGAATTTCCATGTCACCTGGTTAATTATTTTACACTGTGAAGACCTCATCGATATATATTGCCGCGGCAGGCCTGAGCGATGTTCCCACCGAAGGCTGTAGCGGTGCACACTGCCACCGACGATCTTGTGTGTGAACATTCAACTTTAATAGCCCATCGATGGTCAGCGGCAGGACCGTGGGCTCAAGTTATGCTCTCACGTGGCGCTAGCCTGCCAGCTGAATCATTTCTCGCCGGCCTTGTCGTGACAGTGAATTACCTAGCAGATATGGCGCCACTCGGGTCTGTGCTTGGCGCGGAAAGTTAGCGCCGTGCCGACGGGACGGCCGTCGACGCCGGAGTCTCGACACAGTCTCGACACAGTCGGAGTCCGGAGTGGAGCCCGTGCCCGACGGTGTCGAGTACTGCGCGCCGTGCCAGCCCAACGTCCGCATTGCAGTTTCTCCGCGTCAGGGTCCACACGAAGCGAAGTTGTGGGATGTGATGGGATCCCTACTGCTGGGCGCGGGCGGATCTATGGGGAGGGGACGGGGGGCACATCAGCCATGTTCCTCTCACACGCGATTAGGCAGGGGCCAGAGGGACAATAAACCGCCCCCTCGCCTCAGGAAGAGCACGCATACACACACACGTGGACCTTAATCAGACAAACCGAGCTCGAAGTCGCTGCACATAACTGGAAAATAGTGATCGCGAACGGAAGCTGTGCCTCGGTACAACAGTTGTATTTATACGAAGACATTTGGCATGCAGTCTCAATGTGACATTTTCGATTCATTTTCAGGGGGCGAGTCGGCAAAAATATTTGTAAAAAGTGGCTCAACTGAATGATGATACAGTTTAAGTCGAATAGCTGATTACCACTCAGTATTGAAAGACAGCCGATGAAGTCTATGTGTTGATTTTACAAATGTGCGTTAGCCAGTGGGTGAATTCTAATGATAGCTAACCAGTCGTTACATTCAGAACTGAGATTTACGTGTAAAGTTCCGATGCATTCCTGCAAAATGTCGCAGGTTGTCGAAACTGTCGAAGCTCGTTTTGCGGAGTTCTCGCATGCATTGTGGGTGTAGAATTGCTGGCGTGCACGGTAGCTGCGACTTGGTGGCATTGCAGGAAACCACTCGAGTATTGTCTGAGCTGATCGACTTTTTAATTTCATCTCGGCTGTGGCGTTTTCTGTAGCGTGTGCGTCGTTTTGAACATGTTCAATAACGTTATAGCGTAACCTGCGCACTGTTCGTGTGTGGTACTTTGCTCTTATCCATGCTTTACTAGTATGCGGTATATCGACCTGTTCTTAATGCACATTGCCATGGGTGCTGTATGATGACGAAGTGCATGCGCCCTCAAGCCCAAAATATCTACCTAGCTAACCGCTCCCACCTGTTGCCCACCGCTGTACTCGAATAACGACGCTTTGGCGACGTTTTGTGATTCCGCCAGGTCCGGCAGAACATGTTGACCATGATGTTGGACAAGGCGTGGAGCAGCATTACACGGTGCATGTGTTGCCGACATGCAACTCATGTGTTCCTCATCTGCAGTCTCCCTGTGTTCCAGGGCGGCCTTCCCGGCGAGGCTGTGGGAGCGTGTGAAGCTGTCGAAGAATTTCGAGAAGGCTCTGCAGCAGATCAATGAGAACCTCATCTACTGGCCGGGCTTCATCCAGACAAAGTGCAAGCAGCGACTTGTCAAAATTCACCAGTACCTGGCGCGCATGCGCAGTCTACGACTGAAACGGCAGTGAGTACCATCTCAGCATCGCCTCATGATATTCCCTACACTTGTCGTAGGATGATGTACACCGCGTGCTTTTGTAATCGAAGATAGGCGTGATCACAGCAGTAGGATGTCGCTGCCGTGGTCGGCCATTGGAAAAGTTTCTGCTGCCAAATGCTGCCAATCATCCCTGTACGTGACGAGGTAAGAAAACTATTCTGCGGTGGCGTTTGCATCCACACAGCGGAAGGTAGACTGGGTAGAATCGATTGGAGAATCGACTCCAGATTAATCGCGAACGAGCCGCACGCATCTAGAATTGATCTACTTCGACCGATGTGGCGTGTGCTGCCTGACAGAGTGCAGAGTGCACGAGTGGTCTGCCGGCGACGTTCTGCGCCGCGGCCGCAGGGTGCGTGGCGTCGCACGCAGAGGTGACGGCAGCGCCCGGCGACTGCCTCGTCACGAGGCCTCGAATCGCGTTCGGTCGCCGTCGTGGGGCTCATTAGTTCCACGACTTCGCTTCTTGGCTTCTTGGTACTCGCACTTCACCAGGACAGTTTTTTCTGGTCGGAGTGTTGACGATATCTGGTTCAGCCATGCACGCGGCAAGTATGTCAATTGTCGTGTTTTCAATTTGCTGCTGTAATCGCCGCCCGGGGCATTCATTCGTCGCCCTAATCGCTGGAGGAAGTCGTACTTTCGTAGCCGTAATCACTGGCGAGTTGCAAGCGTTCTGGGCGCCGAAGGCAACCATGCCAAGTTCCGAAAAACGCCGCATGCGCGATCAATATATGCACCGAGCGTGACCGGCACGTGCCCAAGTAATGGCGGCCGCCAGTTATGACGTTATTACCGCTCGACTGCCATCTGAGAAGTGTTGCACACCGTTCGCGAACAGTGTCCAGGCGCCGCCCAGTCGCGCCACCAATTGTCACCACGGCGCCCACTTACGCCTAATTGTCTGCGGCGGCCCTGGCGGCAATTGTGACGCATCGTCGACGTCGACGGCACGCGCGATGAAAGCGAGCTCGGGGGAGCGGTGCGTCGGACAATGCGACTGGCTGCCGGGCGGCGTTTTTGTCCGACACCAGCGCCGGCCGGCCGCCTGTCGGCCGGTCCGGCTGCTGTGTCAGGCTTCAGGCTTCGGCGTGCCGTGCGTCGACTGTCGTGTTATCGACACCAGAGGCTGACGGTGCGGGCGGCGCGGCGCGGCGGCGTAGAGATGCTGACGCTGTGCAGCTGGCACGCCGGCTGACGGTCGGCGAACGGCACGCGTGTGCTGGCTGACGGTGGTGGCCGGGTGTGGTGTCTGTGAGTGGTGTCCGGCTGTGGTGTCTCGGTGTGAGGTGTGGTGTCCGGATGTGGTGTCTCGGTGTGAGGTGTGGTGTCTGGGTGTGGTGTCTCGGTGTGAGGTGTGGTGTCTGGGTGTGGTGTCTCGGTGTGAGGTGTGGTGTCTGGGTGTGGTGTCTCGGTGTGAGGTGTGGTGTCTGGGTGTGGTGACTGGGTGTGAGTTGTGTTGTCTGGGTGCGGTGACTGGGTGTGCTGTCTGGGTTTGTGGTGTGGTGTTCGGGTGTGAGGTGTGGTATCTATGGTGGTGTCCGGGTGTGGTGTCTGGGTGCGGTGTCTTGGAGTGGTGGACCGAGATGTGAGCAGACCGGGAAGGCGTTGTGCGATAATCCATGCGGAAGGAATGTGATATATGTGCTGAGCGGTATGGGTGACCCAAAGCTCCTAAATATGGGTAAGGCAAAATGAAATAATGGAACTGCACCATCCCCCACGCACCAAAAGAACGTAGGATCTCATCCACTATATGTTTCGTTTTTTATGTTCTTTTTTAACCCGTCTTGGGGGTCTTCAATCGCCCCTCAGGTTTTTTCGCGGATAGCGGATGAACGGCGCGCGGCAGCGCACCCAAATTTGTGATGCCTTTTCCCACATCAATTTGACATGCTGATTCAAAATTTTTAGGTCAGGTCATCTGGGGTCAACGAGTTAGTCAAGATCAAGTGAGGTCACCTCCAAAAAAGTTCAACCAGTCGTCACGCTTTAACGGATACAGATATTTTACCCAAGCTTTCAGCGTTTGCTTATCTTTACGGATGCAACAAAACGTACGAGTGGATTTTTTCCTTTTTTTTCCCTTTTTGACTACGTATACATTTTGCGCATTTGCCAAATTGCAGTTCAAATAGAAGATTCTGGCTCAAGTAAGCATTTTTTTTCTTCTGGCAAGTTGACTTCCAACACCGTTTCTCAGTCTGCTCTACCAATTGGAAAAGGAATTTAAAGAAAACTTGAAAACTCAAAATCTTAAAATGATTTGTTTTGGGGGAGGGGGGAAATTATAGCCCTCGTTGATTTCGCTGTCCTTTTCTTATTCCAAATATTTTTTTCTTCTCATATATCCCCCAAAATGAACTTCCCAGAGTCAAAAACTTAATGTAATTCGTGAAAAGTCGTGAAAATCTAGCCCCCTGGTGACGTCACTTTTGGGGGGAAATTCTTTTAGAGGGTGGACCCGAGCCATACTCGTCGAGCGCTTTCCGATTACACCTCTTTCGTTTTCGTGCGATGCTTAGTTTGGATTTTAGAGGGGGGTCTTCAACCGCCCTTTCCCCCCGAGACGGGGTGTGAGGATTTGACCGGAAAGATCGGGTTAACACAGTTCTCACCTTAGTATCAGCTTTTTTCTCGAAAGCTTCCGATTGCGTGTGTTGCCACTAACACTACACTGGGGAATACACACACACACACACACACACACACACACACACACACACACACACACACACACACACACACACACACACACACACACACACACACACACACACACACACACACACACACACACACACACACACACACACACACACACACACACACACACACACACACACACACACACACACACACACACACACACACACACACACACACACACACACACACACACACACACACACACACACACACACACACACACACACACACACACACACACACACACACACACACACACACACACACACACACACACACACACACACACACACACACACACACACACACACACACACCACACACACACACACACACACACACACACACACACACACACACACCCCCACACACACACACACACACACACACACACACACACACACACACACACACACACACACACACACACACACACACACACACACACACATATATATATATATATGTATATATATATATATATATATATGTATATATATGTATATATATATATATGTATATATATATATATATATATATATATATATATATATATATATATATATATGTATGTATATATGCATACACACGTATGGGCTGATGCATTTATTTATTTAGCGGAATTCCTCATTCTTTGCTGTTCCCACTTTTTGCAAACCCTGCACTGCCCCTGGGTGGTGCACGATTGACATTCACATGTCTCCGCCAATACTTGCATTCTTTTATTGCATTTACCCCATCACTCAATGACATGCTATGTTGACAGGACCTGAGCTCATTTACACCTAATCTTATGAGCTCAATCCATTTGTAATCCGCTATGCATAGCAATGAGCGTGACCGCGGCTGGCGGGAGCGAGCGCCGATATCGCGAGCACTTCTCGCATACCGGATCCTCTCGTGTGTTTACGCGCCCGGCCGGTGATGATATGCGTAAAGACGCCGCCGTTGCCATGGTGCCCGCGTCGTAATTGGACTCGCGTGAAAAGGCGGCTGCGCCATATTTGGGTGTTATCGTCGTCGCGCCGGCCGTCCGGTGGGAGAGCCGTTCGGCTGCAGGTCTGGGCTGCTGGCAGCCGCTCAGGGTGTGGGCCTCGACATGACTCCAGGGCCTAGTGTGGGCCCCGGTCGCGGCTCCATCTGCCGGCCGGGGCTCTGGATGAAGCTCCAGCTCTATATATGCATGGCTCTCGATGTGGCTCCAGCTGCCTGTCGGGGCTCTCGATGAAGCTCCAGCTCTATACACGGCTCTGGATGTGGCTCCAGCTGCCGGTCGGGGATCTGGATGAAGCTCCAGCTCTATGCATGGCTCTGGATGTGGCTCCAGCTGCCGGTCGCGGCTCTGGGTGTGACTTCAGCTGCCAGTCGGGGCTTTGGCTGTGGCTCCAGCTCTATGCATGGCTCTGAATGTGGCGCCAGGTCCTGTCGCGGCTCTGAATGTGACGCCAGGTCCTGTCGCGGCTCTGGATGCGGCTCCAGATCCCGTCGGGCTCTGGATATAGCTCCAGCTCTAAGCATGGCTCTGAATGTGGCACCAGGTCCTGACGCGGCTCGGGATGTGGCTCCAGCTCCGGACGTGGCTGCGTCGCCGTCACCCCTCCACCAGAGGACGCCCGGTCGGCGCCGGCCGCGGCCGCTGCGGCGGCAAGATCGCGGACGGCCCCCACCGTCCCAGGGGCGGCGGCCGCCGGGGGCAGATGCATGGGGCGACGATCCAGCGCGCACACTCGCTGGCGGATGCAGGCGCGCTCACGGACGCACACGCGTGCACGAACGCCGGCTCTTCTGGGCTACTTCAGCCGACCTTCGACCGCCGATTTGATCCTCCGCGAGGCTGTTCCGGCCTTTTACGTCAGCGAATGCACAATCTGCATTAAGTCAGCGTGCTTTTGAACGGCGCCGAGTTTCGCTGCGAGTGATCCGATGCCGCCGGCGGCCGGCCGCGTACAGCGCCCGCTCGCCGGCGGCATTATGCCGGACGCGGTGCGGCGGTGAGCCGCTCTCGGGTCGTCTGGTGGCGCGTCCGTCCGTCCACCCCTTTGAGATGCAGATGAGACGGAGACGTGCCGCGCCTCCGGCCGGCGCGGGTGGCTCGACCGCGAGGTCAGCGCTGAGGAGATCACGGCTGGACTCCGGCGGTCAGCGACGAGGGGACTCCGACCTACGCGCGCACTGGGAGACGACGCGGCCGTGACGCCGCACGACTCGGACCCTGCGCGGCCGTTCCGCTCGCGCCGCCGCCCGGACACGGTCCGCGGGCGGGGCGCTCGTCTCCCAGCCGGCAGGTGGCGGGTTCGAGTCGCCCGTCGCCGGTCTTCCGGCCGGTCGGCGTCGGAGATCGACAGCGTGCGACAAAAGCAGTCGCCACATGACGGCCAATCGCCAACCGACCGCACAACCAGCGCCCGGACAGCCGCTGGCTGTGCTGGAGGACGCTGACGCGGGTCTGTCGCAGCGTGTGACGACAGCACCGGGCGTGTGTCGCGTGGGCTCAGGTGAGGTCACGCTGGCCCGCTGGGTCACGACCCCGCCCGGACCGGCACGGTTGTGCAGTGGGACCGGCGCTCGACCGCTCGACCGGGTCGTCACGGCGCCAGCGGCCCGGTAGATACGATGACGACGGTCGGCTTTACCCTCCCCCACCCCCTGTGCACATGTACGTCGGCCAGTCGGACGGGTGGGTGGCCATTGCCGTGCGGAGGCGGTCTGCTGTTTACCCGCTCGCCTATGTGTCTGCCCTTCTCTCCCTCCCTCTTCTGTCCATCGGTACTATCTGTCTGTCTGTCTGTCTGTCGGTCTGTCTGTCTGTCTGTCTGTCTGTCTGTCTGTCTGTCTGTCTGTCTGTCTGTCTGTCTGTCTGTCTGTCTGTCTGTCTGTCTGTCTGTCTGTCTGTCTGTCTGTCTGTCTGTCTGTCTGTCTGTCTGTCTGTCTGTCTGTCTGTCTGTCTGTCTGTCTGTCTGTCTGTCTGTCTGTCTGTCTGTCTGTCTGTCTGTCTGTGATGCATGGGCTCTGGCGCAGTGACCAGAAATGGGATGAAAGTATCTCGCCGCCAAAGCGCACACGTGTACTATTACGTCTGGAGTGGATGATATATAACGGCAATATATAGCACGGCATGTCCCGTATCGAGGTTGATCTCATGGCAAAAGTCTGTAGTATATTATGACCAGTATAATTTTACCACCAGTATCATGTTCCATTGGGGAAGGGGTCGTGTTGAACGAGCAAGTGCAAGAGGCGTGCTACAGAGCTTCGTTCAATTCATATAAGTGCACTTCGCTACAACTCTAGAGAAGTTCCAAGCTTTTCAGTCGCCAAGTCAGTGCACGTACAACTGAGTATAAAGTGCAAGCAAAAGTCCCAACCAACTCATTTAAGCCCACCCGTTCAGGTCTTCCTCGCAGCATTAAGTTAGGTGAGCTTCGAACCGGAGCGTTGGCTGGTGCGCCTCGTCGCTCACGGCAGTTGATCGCACAATTTGACAGCAGTGCAGCTTAGCTCTCAGCTATCGGCGCTGGTTTCCATCTGCGGCAGTCGCAGCCGTGCGGTCGGACGCGTGTTGTAGCTGCGCCGCCTGCACTGCTGCGCTTGTCACGAAGTGGCTCGCGTGTCGCGGGCACGGGACCGGGCATCACACCGCGGGGAGACCGGGCGGACCGAGCGCGGCCGTGCCCTTCCGGCGGCCGATGCAGACGTGCTCGTCAGCGCGCGTCGAATTCCTGCCCGAAGGATCCTTCAAGAAGAAGGATCCTTGAATCGTTGAAGGGGTTGAATCCGTTGAAGGGTATCCGCGTTGAATCCTCCAAGAAGAAGGATTCCTCGCCGACAGGGGGAGTGGCTTATGGATGTAGGAATTTCAGCGAAAAAGCGTACGCCGTCAGCCCGGTTCGGTGCATTTACACGTGGGGTGTGTGCTCCGTGTGCAGCAGAGTAGCTCGGTTGCGTGGATTGCGTAACCCCAATTTGGGCACACGTGCGTTTGGAGCTGATCTCGCTCAGTCGAAGTTTGCTGCAGTCTTGCCGGATGGAGAGGAGAGGAGAGGCGTGCGTTTAACGCCTTCCTGTCGTCCGTCCCGATAGCTCAGAAGGCGTTTTCAAACTTCCAGTGCCCCGTCAGACGTGAATTCTACCGATTGTGTCAACAAGGCTATCCCACCTCATTACCGGTCACTTGTCACACTGTCGTCAAGAATATCATGGCTTCAGTTCGCACACTCGAACTTCGATTATCCTGCTCCGGCTATTAGCTATTGGATTATAGCTACCGCATGTTTGTACACAAGTGTATTAGTCAAAGTGATCCATGAGTCCATTGCAGATCTATATAGAATCAATGCAGACCATCCCAACCTCGTCGTAGGTCATCATTGACCTCCGAATTTCATTCGGAATTTTGGGTGGGAAGCATGCGAACCTGTACCTGGCTTATGTGCGACCAAACCTCGAATATTCTGCACTGGCCGCCCTAAAGCCCCCCTCCCCCCTCCCCGTGGTCTATACAGGCATGGAGCCCGTTCTTAGAAAGTAGCATAAATATCGTAGAAGTCGCAAAGCCACTAGACTCAACGGTGGAATAGGTAACTTCAAATAGTTACCTATAGTAGTTACCTCTTGCCCCGGTAGCTCAGCTGCTTAGAGCGCTGGCATGTACTGGTCTCCCCTGTACTGGCAACACAGGGTTCGAGTCGCTTCGCGCGCTCGCATTTAGCCCCCGGCCGGGAGTGTCAGTTGGCAGCTGGCCCGATAAGGCCGGGGACGAGCTACCGGGCGGCCGTGTCGGTGCATTGGCGGCACGTTAAACTTTCGGTCTAAAATCTTCCGTTGAACTGGAGCTCATGGATCGGGTGGTGGGGCCAGGGTTCACGCAACAAGCTCTGCTTAGCAATAGAACCCTGGTTCCTCAAGCCACCCCAGCAACAATTCGGATTAATTTTTAATTAATTAATTAATTAATAGATTAATTATAAAATATATATATATATATATATGGAGAAATGATTATGGCATTACGTATGCACTCAAGTATAGGAGATTGAGGGGTGGTATGACTGGGAGGTATACAATTGTTAATGGGTTAGATAATGTTAATTTGAATGATGCTCTTCTGTTCGGATTATCACATCGATCATCAATTCAGGTTGGATAAGTGTAGGACAGTTAAGCAACACCAGGTCTTCAGTCAAAGGGCGGCTGATCAATAGATTAGGCTTCCTGCTCATGTTGTAGGGAGTCTCTCATTGATGCATTTAAAGATAGGGTTGACATATTTCCTGGGCTGGATAATCTTGTTCTTGTCTTCTAATTAGTGGTGGATTCGATGATAATTATGCGAGTGGGGATGCAGGGCGCAGGCCGCTGTGGGCAGGCACGGACGGAGTCGGAAAATTGTTCATGTGGCACTCGATCCAGGCATGTGTTATCCCGATCGGGTGAATAGGGCCAGAAAGGCAGGCATATAGGAGTTGGGCGGAGGTTGGCGGATATTTTCAATTTACGTGTGGTATTGTTGCGTGTGGATTCACTTTGTCCAGATTATATGTGTTCTTTACAGACTTAGCCCAGATGGTCCCCTGTGTAGTCTGAACACTGCGTTATGACTAAGCGTAGGCAATCAAACTGTGTTTAATTATTACGTGGCACGAATTAAAATAAAAGATCGTGGGAATTTTTTGGGGGGAAATTAGGCATAGTAGTTTAGACGCCCTTCAGTCCATAGAAGTAACCAACTACGGTATGCTAGGAGGCCATGTGCAGATGCCATTGAGATGTGATCTTTTCCAGATCATCAAGCGAAGTAGGCATTACCTGGTTCGAATCACACGCACCAACCAAATACCTTATCTGAATATGTTATGATAAAGTAGCGAGCAGTATGAAATTCATGTACCAGGAAGACGAAACAAGTTACCATTTACCATTCACCATGGTCGTCCCGATCTTAGGTCAAATAGAAACTCATGGTATGGCTAATACCTCTGTCATTATATGCTTACTTATAATTGTTATATTATTGCCAGTGTGGCATTTGGTGTTGATATGCATTGCTCTAGATGATATGCATGATGTATATGCATTGCTTAAATGGGGTGGGGCTTTAAGCATCCTGCAGTCAGTGGTATTCGTACAAGACACCAAACTAAATGACCTTGTAGTCGGCGCGCCCTGAAGCCCAAATAATCAACCCAAGTACAAGACGCCAGTCAGTTAATTAGATATTTGGGCTTTAGAGTGCATCGACTTTCACCGTTTAGTGTCAGATTAAGTCGAAGCATCGCTTTTTTGGCGTTTTTAATGGCCAAATGGCGTCATCAAAACACCGGAAACAACACTCCCCGTCATTTGCACAAGTATCTTATGGATCGTGAACTGGGCTCTGTCCCCTGTGCTACCGACCGCCCGCAAACAACGTGTCCCTTCTGATACCGACTGCCCGCAAACATTTACCCCGTTTACAGGAGCAGCAAAACTTCCGAATACGATGCGATTAGGAAAACTTGCGAAAATAATGCTCTTATAAACGAGCTTTGGCGTAGCAAAGCATGAGAACAGCTTAACGCAAATTTACGCTTCGGTAAGTGGAAGTTTGCGATTAGCGTCAACCATTAACAAATAACGATACGGCTGCAAAGGTCATGATACATCTTGATGTTATTCTCTGCTACGTTTTCAGTACATTTAGGGTAATTATGAAAACGAAAACATCTTGTTTTGAACTACAATTGCAAACCTAGTTATGAAATACAAAAATCAGGCATGTAACAGCTGAAATCAGTGCTGAGACGTCACGTTATTAGCGCGTGCCCTAACCGTCAGTTTTACGATGTGCCGCGGAGTGTTCAAGTTGCGGATTTGTCACAGCGTTTGTGTTTTGCTAATCTATCTCTTGGATTGAGTAGTTAACCTGATTTACCCCGTTCATTTGACCATTGCACAGTCTGGAGCAATGCACCATTACATAGTCTGGAACCTATGCCATAGAACATAGTCTGGCCTGGAACCAATGCACCGTTTGATTCACGAAGAAGAAACGGCTATGTTGTCATCGACAACATGTCATCGGCTCCGTGAATCCTTCGAATTCACAGATTCCCTATGTATCTCGCCAACAACCTACGTTGTTATGGGCGCTGCATGACCTCTGCAGTCGATGCGCCCCTAAACCCCAATAACTAACTAACTAACTCGCCAACAACCTCAAACTACGTGGATCATTGATGATACATTGCGTCTGCGTACCCCGCTGCTCGAAGCAGGTGCGTCAAAAGCGCCAAATGCGCCAAATATTCTAAACTTTTCACCACATTGCGTCAGCCGTCAAATCGTAAAAATCCGATTGGGTGCCCGCTGTGCTCTTGTAAACGGGCCGCGCGATCGGTACTTTTGCGAATCGACCAAATCGGAATTTTTCGTTTACAACTGATCGGCTAATGTAAACGGGGTCACTGTGTCCCCTGTGCTGCATTTTCCCGTGTGTGCTGCTTGGACTTCCAGGCTGCGGCGACACCAACTCGGTACCAATTTGTGGCATAAACCGTCTTTGACCTTGACCTTGGGTCGCCGTCTCGGTGGTGGCGGCAGCGTCACGTGTCCATGTCCAGTGTGGCGTCGACGGCGCCGGCGGCGGGGAGGGGGGCAGGTGGCAGCTGGGTGTCGCCATCGGACTCCACGTCCGCTCTGCCATCGGCCCAACTCCACCCGTTTCGATGTGGCGATCTGGTTGTGAATTGATCGCCGGGCCAGGGCTGATTTACTGCGTCGATCGGCGTCGAGATGTATCGGACCCGACGGCCGGACCGGCCGGGCGGGCTGCCTCGCTGATTCAGCGTCCGCCGGTCTGGCCGGTCGGCCCAGTTATCAGTGTCGCCGGCCGGTGACGCTGGCTGACTGGCTGGTGGTTACCGATGCGCCGTAAAGCCCAAATGACTAACCGACCGACTGGCTGGTGGTTACCGATGCGCCGTAAAGCCCAAATGACTAACCGACCGACTGGCTGGTGGTTACCGATCCGCCGTAAAGCCCAAATGACTAACCGACCGGCTGGCTGGTGGTTACCGATGCGCCGTAAAGCCCAAATGACTAACCGACCGACTGGCTGGTGGTTACTGATGCGCCGTAAAGCCCAAATGACTAACCGACCGACTGGCTGGTGGTTACCGATGCGCCGTAAAGCCCAAATGACTAACCGACCGACTGGCTGGTGGTTACCGATGCGCCGTAAAGCCCAAATGACTAACCGACCGACTGGCTGGTGGTTACCGATGCGCCGTAAAGCCCAAATGACTAACCGACCGACTGGCTGGTGGTTACCGATGCGCCGTAAAGCCCAAATGACTAACCGACCGACTGGCTGGTGGTTACCGATGCGCCGTAAAGCCCAAATGACTAACCGACCGACTGGCTGGTGGTTACCGATGCGCCGTAAAGCCCAAATGACTAACCGACCGACTGGCTGGTGGTTACCGATGCGCCGTAAAGCCCAAATGACTAACCGACCGACTGGCTGGTGGTTACCGATGCGCCGTAAAGCCCAAATGACTAACCGACCGACTGGCTGGTGGTTACCGATGCGCCGTAAAGCCCAAATGACTAACCGACCGACTGGCTGGTGGTTACCGATGCGCCGTAAAGCCCAAATGACTAACCGACCGGCTGGCTGGTGGTTACCGATGCGCCGTAAAGCCCAAATGACTAACCGACCGACTGGCTGGTGGTTACCGATGCGCCGTAAAGCCCAAATGACTAACCGACCGGCTGGCTGGTGGTTACCGATGCGCCGTAAAGCCCAAATGACTAACCGACCGACTGGCTGGTGGTTACCGATGCGCCGTAAAGCCCAAATGACTAACCGACCGACTGGCTGGTGGTTGTCGATGCGCCATAATGCCCAAATGACTAACCGACCGACTGGCTGGTGGTTACCGATGCGCCGTAAAGTCCAAATGACTAACCGACCGGCTGGCTGGTGTGTCTTGTGTACGTGCTATTCACTGAGTGGGGCGCTTGACGCCCCTTCCGTCCCTCGGAATGCATCAGCCAGTAGCGATAATTTAGGCCAGACGTCACCTCAAGGCACAGTCATCCGTTCCGTGCCGGCTGAGTTGTGCTGCTGTAGTCATGCCTCACGCCCCTCTCCCTGTTCTCCCACCCGAGCCAGCCGACCTGTACCGCTGTGGGTTGTGTCAGCTCCGTCTTTCCGCAACCCTCGCCTGCTCGCCCAGTGCTCGGCCCTGAGCTCGGTCAAGCAGTTTGACCACTCTGAAGTGTAAATAACAACTAGGACATGGTGTTGCTGGTCAGGACTAGTCCCGTTCTGTGGTTCAACGCGAGTTTGATGGAGCCATTTTATATAAATCAAATGATGCTTACGGGGTGCGCATGGCGTTTGAAGTGTAAGGTGCTTAGGTTGGTTCTGTCCTTAAGAGCAATTATCAGGCCGGCATGAAAATATGCGTGAAAATCGGCTGGGTAGCCTGACTGGGTAGCCTAACCGCCTAGCTCTCTTACCGTGTTCATTACATGCTTGGAGTTAATAAATCACGCCGAAGCGCGCTACTTTACCTGGATAATGGGGCAAGCATATGGTGATCAGCAACACTTAAAAATGAACAATGGGCGCTGTATAACCACTGCAGTTGATGCGCCCTAAAAGCCTAATATCCAACTGACTTAAAAATTAGCATTATTGAAACCATTTTCAAATGGGTACCAAACTACCTACGACAACGAAAGGAACACGCTGGCACGCATCTAAGCGTGATGTAGCTTCAGTTGACTTCTGTTTGACCCCAATACATGAGATGTAGTGTGTTATCAGAAAACGGTATCCTGCGTGCGCTTTGGATCTAAAGCAGATCTCCCAGACAAATATAAGCGTTGCACCAACATCATTCCATCTTTTTTTCGTTTGCATAACCTTCCATTACGTGGGGACTTGCCGTGAAGTCATGGAGCCAAGTTGTTCAGAAGCATCTGAGCGGTCGAATGGGATGTATATGGAGAAGCATTTCAGTTTTACAATGGTATGCTGTGAACACGCTGACACTGCGACTGCAGCGATCAAGATGCTTCTTATCATTTGCTGCAACTAAGGATAATGTTGCATCATAATGATAATGATAATGTTGCATCATTGCATTGCCCGGTTGGTGGGCGTTCGGAGGCGGTCAGCCATCTCGATGGTGGCAGAGGATCTCAGGATGTCGCGAGGAAGGGTAACCGAGATGATGTCAGCACTTCGCTGGTCATGCCTTTGTTTTCTGACGGATGGAGCATACGGTTGAGAGCAATCCATTGCTTCAGCACCGCCTCCAGTGTTGAGATCAGTTTCTTGATCTCCAGCTTTCACTTGGAAAGTCGATGCAGTATCGTCGTCTGAGCATTTCATTCGTATCTGGCGTGGGCTTCGCTGCCTCAAGGTTTGCTGCCATTGTTTCTTTGTGGTTTCTCGTGTATTATTTACACTCATCGTTCCATGTCTAGCCAAGCGTTGATCTACACATAACTGGGTGTTTTCATCCTTGTCAGCCTTTCCCAACAGCCGACTAGATCTGATGTAAAGCACATCCTCGGCTCCCAAGCCCCATATTCTGTTGATGTTATCAACGAGTAGCCTCCGTCGGCCGCCGTCTCTTCTCTTGCCCCTCCTTGAATTGTGTCATTACTGCAACAGAGTATCCAGCATCCTGACACAGCTACGCGGTAGCATTGTCTCGCTTCTTGCCATTCCTCAGAACTACCATTCGTCTCACGCGATATTCCCCAGAACCACAAGACGTCCACGGTGATTTGATATGCTTGATGTCTGTCGGAAACCCCTCGTTGGCATGGGGAAAATTAGCACCTTCCATTAGCCAACTTCGGTCGAGAAATGGAGCGTGCAGTCTGCCTGACTAAAAATACGTTGATGGCCATGTCTAAAAACGGTCACTGAAGCGATTACCGGAACATTCTTTTTCTGATTCATCGTGAAGACAGCCAGTCGGTAATGTAATAATCTGCAATAAAGACAGACCATTAAAACATGCTCAAGTTCCTCCCGGCAGTTTCTTCTCTCATCTCACTATCTCTCCTTCAGATTTGGGCCCATTCAGAAACAAAGTGTCGAGACTCCCTTCACCGACTCCGTTCGGAAATTGGTCGGGTATGCTTTTCCGCGACGAGCGCACTTATAACGCTTACACGATTAATGTCCAATTGCGCAGTGCTACCATGTCCATAAAATAGCCCACACAAAACGAAAAGCAACAACCCGTGCATTAGAGCTTCACTGTTGCCTTTCATGCGGTTGCAGCTAGCGCAATGTAGCTGGGCTCTGGTCCTCCCGTTGTAGTGCTTTTCTTCATCGAATTCAAACAGAGGTCAGTGGTCAAGCATAGGTCAGGTGCAGTCACATGACGCTGGACGACATCGCGGTCCTTTATTTGTGATGGTTCGTTCGCTGCCCATCTTGACAAGGCTCGTGTAATTTGCATTTGCATGATTGCTGCTTCCCTATGCACTACCCTCTCACCCAGGCCAAGTAATCATGGTCAGCTTGATTTATGGCATGAAGAATGGAAACATGGAAAACGGTACGAGAGCGCAAAGTGGTTCGCTTCATGCTACCTAGCTGATGTCGCGGTCGACTTTCATCCCGCCCTGCTTCCATCGCTCAAGGACAGACTAAGCATCAAGAGCTCGTAAACCTGAAGCGTGATTCTCACCCCCAAAGTAGGTTTGCATTTGAATCAAAATGACACCATTGAACTCACGTTGAGCCATAGAACGAACATGGCCCTGAGAGATATACTTTTTCCAAAAAGTGTTGCTTTGAGATAGCATAGTGTGCAGGTGCATGAGACAACGAACGTGGGTGACGCTCGACCGTGCGCGGGGGATGGGACGGTGGCGAGTCGCTTGCTGGACGATGTTGGTGATGCTTCCTTCAAGTTGGTTCTCGCTCTGCTTGCGCCTTCGCCACATGCACGCAGTCGTATATTGAACGCGGAATATGGGTCTGTTCACGCTCTCCGTCCCCACGTCTACAATACGTGAAGCGAAGGGTCGCCGTTGTCGGGGAAGAAAGGTCATCTCGACGAATCTCAATCTCGGTCATCTAGCCCAAAGCCGCATTGTTCGGATGGATGCGATTCGTGGAACTCTAACCTTTGCATCGTTGCGGTTATGTGGTGGCCGCACTGTTTTGCATCATGGGTGCACTGCATTTGAAACCAGTGGTGGTGAGGGTGTGGGCCTTTCGGCTGGCATTTCGCTACGTCAGACCCTGGCCGCTCGTTTTATCGCCGGTCTGGATGCAACATTACGGATTCAGTTTGTGGCCCGTATAAGATCTTGATCCGGCCCGACCGAGGCTGGATCAAGGAGGCTTTTCATGCATTTTGCATGAAATTAAGGTGACAAATTAAATTCTTTCGGCAGACGTCACACGACGCCTTTTCTTTTGCAGTCGTCCAGCTGAATAATGCATACGGGAGCCCTCTTTGGGCATCTATTCGCACGCGTGATAACCACCACACTAGGTCGCTGCTGGCGCCATCACAACATGGATAACTCGCTATCCGCTGTGACGGGGACGAGTAGTCTAGGGGTAAGTTGCTCGTCTCACAATCGAAAGGTTGTGGGTTCGAGTCTCACCTGTCGCTACTATTCGCCCGCGGCCAATCGGCGTGATAGATTGGCGTCGCTACATGTGTCGTAAAACCAATAGCCAACCCATCCGATGTGAAGTGTTTCTCTTAGCAATGCTGGGTATGTGCACAGTTTTTTATGCAATTTTACTGATCCACATATTTAGCACACACAAAATATTTGAACGATTATTAATGTTCTAGTGTGACACATTTCGCGCGATGCGTTGTCCGTTCACCATCGGGGACTCGCGGCGGTGTGACTACACATTCGATAACGTGTAATCATGTTCCAATAAAAAAAAACTAGGTTTGTGTTTTAATAAAGGCCATGATCATCGTGGTCGCCGGTTATTGATTATCGCCTGTACGTCAATTGCCTCGTCACCAAACCAAACCTCAGGGTGATTTATTCTGGGTGAAGTTGGCAGTAGTGATGACTTTACACCGGTGTTACAAGGGCGTGTGAAGGGTAGATGCCAATTGTGGATAAAGCTGGCAGTAGTGATGACCTTGCGCCGGTGTTTTCAAGGGCGTGTGAGGGGTGCAGGCTGCCGTGCTGTTGCATCATTTCAATGGAACATGGAGACCGGTGAGAAAGTGAGCCGACGTGCTTCATGTCTTGTCTCGGATTCAACACCGAGTTGGTTGGTTGTTGGTTTTACGACACATCGACCGTTGAGTCATGTAGCATCGCCAGTCTCTCACGCCAATTGGCCGCGGGCGAAGGGTAGCGACAGGTGATACTCGAACCCACAACCTTTCAATTGTGAGACGGGCAATTTACTCCTAGACTACTTATCCCCAACGCTGAGTTGGACGCTGTCTGATATCTGATTTGTGTCGTAGCATCCTTCCTTCTTTTCGACTGCGACCATTACTCCACCACCACACCAAAATATACACCATTACTTCACCACCAACAAAAACAAGGTAAAGCCAGGTACTTGCATCAGCTCTTCGTGTTCCACAATAACCCTCGTTCCTGCCTCAAAATCCCAGCGTCAACAGCAGAGTACAACATCGGCAATGCGTCTCCCAGTCTGTTATTGCACCAAGTCATTGCGGTAATGCGTCTCTCATGCTGTCCTTGGGCACCGATCTCCACCAATGCGTCTCACAGGGACGAGTAGTCTAGGGGTAAGTTGCTCGTCTCACGATCGAAAGGTTGTTGGTTCGAGTCTCACCGGTCGCTACTCTTCGCCAGCGACCAATCGGCGTGAGAGATTGGCGACGCTGCATGACTCATCGGTCGATGTGTCGTAAAACCAATAACTAACCAATCAATCCCAGACTGTTCTTGGCCCCGTCATCGTAGCAACGCGTCTCCGAGGCCGTCCTCGCGCTCGTAATCGCAGTAACGTTGTGATGCCAGTGCGGCCGGACACGTCGAATGCCAGGAAATCCACCTGGGCGCCAGAATGCGATGGCGTTCATTTTTCATCACTTTTTCTTCGTCCGTGCCACGAGCGGCCATTCGGACTGGGCGCCGACGACGTGCAGCAGGCTTTTTCAGGGCCTTCGATTGACGCGCTGAAAAACCATCGATCTCCGTCTCGACGGATCAAGCTTCGGCGCAATTCGGCCTGGGAGAGGTGTTGTTTGTGCTGCGCAGAGTTGGTGGTTCCGGCTCGGCCGTGTTGTGTGTG
The DNA here is from genome assembly GCA_034440575.1 of Imbricaverruca yamaguchii. NCBI lineage: Eukaryota > Metazoa > Arthropoda > Thecostraca > Neoverrucidae > Imbricaverruca > Imbricaverruca yamaguchii. The sequence goes on from JAOTOL010001592.1 coordinate 1,366,647, forward strand.
GTTTGTGTCGGGTGTGTGGTGTATGGTGGTGTCGGGCAGTGGTGTATGGCTGTGTCGGGCAGTGGTGTATGGTTGTGTCGGACAGTGGTGTATGGTTGTGTCGGGCGGTGGTGTATGGTTGTGTCGGCGTGTGGTGCCGCAGTGATAAATGATTCGCGAAATAGGGTGGAATGTACCACTTAATGAACACTGATTTGACTTCCTTCCCAAAGAAGTATAAACATTGTGCATTTTGGTGCGTGTTTGCAAAGTCTTCATGCTTTGCTACTAACTGTATCCCATTTACAAGTGACATGCTTATGATCGTAACGGAGCCAAGATCGTTTTACTAACATCCCATAGCGCAATTCCAGGTGAAGGGACTGCCTATGCTGTGCAATATTATGCAATGTCATTTATAGCACACATGTTTGGATCGTTATCGTTGATATCGGTATCCCCAAGTTAGTCATCTTTCAAAACACACAAGACGGGAACAGTCATATTGAAGGAATGGCCTCAAAATTGGGTTTGCAGGACTTAACAACATTTAAAATATCATCATATCATATCATAAAATATCCATGGGCATTTCAACATCCTGCCGTACTCGTTTTGACATCGCCCACCTAACGATAAATCATTATTTAACACTTTGGTGCCGGGTGACGGTGGGTTGCAGTGGCGTATGGCTGTGTCGTTGTGCGGTGACGGTGGGTGCAGTCGTGTATGGCTGTGTCGTTGTGCGGTGACGGTGGGTTGCAGTGGTGTATGGCTGTGTCGTGCGGTGACGGTGGGTTGCAGTGGTGTATGGCTGTGTCGTTGTGCGGTGACGGTGTGTTGCAGTGGTGTATGGCTGTGTCGTTGTGCGGTGACGGTGGGTTGCAGTGGTGTATGGCTGTGTCGTGCGGTGACGGTGGGTTGCAGTGGTGTATGGCTGTGTCGTTGTGCGGTGACGGTGGGTTGCAGTGGTGTATGGCTGTGTCGTGCGGTGACGGTGGGTTGCAGTGGTGTATGGCTGTGTCGTGCGGTGACGGTGGGTTGCAGTGGTGTATGGCTGTGTCGTGCGGTGACGGTGGGTTGCAGTGGTGTATGGATGTGTCGTGTGGTGACAGTGGGTTGCAGTGGCGTGGCTTAGCCGCTCTCACCGGGTGATAATTACGGCGGTGCAGTGTGTGGCGCGAGTGGCTTTTCATCTTTTGTTCTCCGCCTAGCTGCGGCGGCGACCGCCGTCGCAGTCTTAGTCGTGGGCGAAAACTGAGTTCGCTATTGAGCGCCCGGGTGGAAAGTGGGGCGAACGGAGCATTCTCTGCCGCGACAATAGAGGAAGGATATAGTAATGACGAGGGACCGCCGCAGAGACTAAGTAGGCGTTCGTCATGTTCAGCACTGCATTTGTATAACGAGGGTTCCTGCAAGGGTGTAATTGTCACCAAAATGTTGGCGGGTGCGCGTTGTGTGTTTCTCATGATATAGAAATTGATGGAGTTGGAGGGACAAAGCTGACGAGCAATACTCATGGACAGGGCGGAAGGGGCCGATATGGGAATGGGAGCTGCGTTTGCCAGCTTCCATTGACATGCTCTGTGGACACACACGGTTGGTTTGTGGGTGCGGTGCTCCCAGACAGAGATAGAGCTTTACGCCGCTGATCTTTCGTCTAGTTTGTATTTATCATCATGTTTGGTGTGTTTAAGTTCAATCCTTGTATGATACATTTTGCATGCAAATCGGAAATATGTTATCAGTTGTGTTTTAGCTGGCTGCAACAGACTGCACGTGCCTGTGCTCGTGCCTGTGCTCGTGCCTGTGTTCGTGCCTGTGCTCGTGCTTGTGCTTGTGCTTGTGCTTGTGCTTGTGCTCGTGTCAGTGAGAAAATTAACCACAGTAGGCCTGGTCTCGCAGATGGCAGCACAGTCAAAGGTCAAGCCTAGTGTGCTTTAGGCATTGGAAAAGAAATCCGGAGTGCGGAGTGCGATCTGTCCTGGCATTGTGAGCGGTCTTCAACAGTCTTGAATCTAACTCAATTGGTGGGGGGGGGGATTATACTCATTATCAAGCTCCCATGGTTCCCATACAGGCCGCGCCTTTTCCAGCCAAAAGCCGGTCATGACCGCCAATGAAGCTAGGACCAACACTTGACAGCCACTGGCATTCGCCCCCCCCACCCCCGCCCCCAGCGCTGTGGTCACTTCGTCCAAAATGGTCTTGCCTCGTCTTTTAATGCTCCTACCACGGCGTGCTACTTTCAGCGATTTGATTTAAGACCGCGTATACATCGAGGTAATAAATAGTTCGTGTCAGTATTGAACCATCCTGAAATGTTATGGGCGCGAATGATCAAAACTGGTCGAAGTGCCCTGAGGCCCAAATAACTAGCTAATTAATACATGGCTGCATTACAATTCTCCCAGGGACGTGCTCTCCACTAGCTACACCGGACCACACGCCACCTTCCTACCAGGGACGTGCTCTCCACCAACTACACTGGACCACACAGCACGTGCGCGACGCGCGTGAACGCTCTCGGTGCGTGCAGTATTCGGCTATGTTAGATGATGACTGTACACACTGCACGGCCGACATCACCAAGACGGCGGCAGGCTCACCGAACACAACACAACACAACACAACACAATACAACAGAACACAACACAATGCAACACAACACAACAAAATGCAACACAACACAACACAACACAACACAACACATACACACATACACACACACACACACACACACACACACACACACACACACACACACACACACACACACACACACACACACACACACACACACACACACACACACACACACACACACACACACACACACACACACACACACACACACACACACACACACACACACACACACACACACACACACACACACACACACACACACACACACTGCACGGTGTGGTGGGGGGGGGGGGGCGCCGCCTCGTCGCCTGTCGGTCCCGTCGCCGTCTGCAGTGTAGTGCGCCCCGCCCCCAGTCCCGGCCCTCCCGGCCACTCACGCACCCACCCTGGCCCCCGGTCCCGCCCAGTCGATAGAGACCCGACGGTGGGGCGATGATGCGGCCGCCGATATTGGCCACATGACGATGACGGCCGGCCGTCGGCCGCGGCGGCCGGCCGACTCGCGCCACGACACGCTGGTGGCCGTGGCCGTGCGGCACGCGCCGGCTGGCCTGAGTGGCCGGGGATGACCTCGGAGTGGCCGGGGGATGGCCTCGGAGTGGCCCGGGGGATGGCCTCGGAGTGGCCGGGTGATGACCTTGGAGTGGCCGGGGGATGGCCTCGGAGTAGCCGGGGGATGGCCTCGGAGTGGCCGGGGGATGGCCTCGGAGTGGCCGGGTGATGGCCTTGGAGTGACCGGGAGATGGTCTAGGAGTAACCGGGGGCCCGTGGGTAGCGGCGTGCGTACTGCACGCGCTGGATAGCCTCGGCATTACCGGGGCTGGCCTCAGAGTGGCCGGGGGATGGTCTCGGAGTGGCCGGTGGCAAGAAGTGGAACACGTCAGACATTCGTGGCCGCTCCGTTGATCGTGTTTGAGATGGCGGGACCGGGTGTTAACGCTGCGGTGTGAATTGTTGACCTTGACTCGGAATCAGGTGCGAATTGTGGAATCCCCGACTGGCTCGACGGCCATTGGCTGTTTTCGGCTCACCTCACATTTTCGCCCATCAACAATGTCTCCATTCTTTCATTTTCCACAAACCACACCGCATTTGGTTGCTGTTATTGTTTGTTGAGTTTGACCAGCCTGCCACCGTAAGGTGATATCGGCTGTTTAGGTGGTTAAAGGTGAGTCGTTAGAGGTGGTTCTGACGGTGCCATAGGGGGTGTAGAGTGGGGCATGGTCGGGTCATCGCCGCTCGTTAGCATTGCAAGAAGACATGACATGCACTGTGTTGGGCCTTTATTTTCTTTTTCTTTTTGTTTTGTTCTTTTTGTGTTTTTTTTTCGGTTTTTGCCTTTTAGTTTTTTTTCTTGTCTTCTACTTCTTTTGTGTTGTTTTTGTCTGGTGCATCTTTCCTTTTTTAAATATGTTTTACACATCATGTGTAGAGTAGGGAGAAACCTAGAGTAGAGTATGTGAAGGGATTTGTTGAGATGTTGTTTATTGTCGAGATGTTTTGGCGCGGGAGTGTGGTTTGTTGTCGCTAGAGGTGGTGTTTGGTTTGTTGCTTGCTCGTGTTGTAGGTGCGTGGGTAGTGGTAGTGTGTTGTCTGAAATGCTGTCGTCGTCTGAGTCTGTGAGTGTCGAATTTGAAGCGCCGCAGTATGACCAGAGCAGTCGAAGCGGCCAAAAGCCCGAATTGGAAGTGTAGGTTTTTGCGTGCTGCATCGGGTGTTGACGATGGTTTCTGATGGGCCAGGTACTGGTGATGGGCTGCGTGTTCCGCGTTGTGGCACTGGGGGTGGTGCCTGTGTTGAGTGTGTGGGTGAGTATTGTCGAGGTTGGTTTTGTTGTGGTGCTTTGGTTGCGGCTTGATTATGATTGCTGGGTCTGTATGTGTCTCTTTGGTAGGTGACATAGTCGTGTGAGATGTTCGTGTTTGTGTAATGCGTAGACGCCTTGTGGTGATGTGTGGGAGATGTGTGCGTCGGCTGCTGGTCGTTGACCCACGACCTTGTCCGCGGCAGGGCCCGGCCCTCTAGGTGGACAAGACGGAGAATCTTTTCCTTCGTCCACCTAGAGTTTCACCCAGTGTTTCCGCCGCGACCGACGCAGCGTAGCGTGCTGCTGGTGCATGCGCTTATGTCGCAGTGTAAAATAATTAACCATGTTGCCTGGAAATTCACAGTTAATGGACTTGTGCTATTTCATCCTCGTCTTAGGTTTGTACCATTTTGCCACATGATGTATGGGCAGTCATCACACACACGGCTGCTAAATAATGTAAAATGCATGTAACTGAAGTGAAAGGAATTCCGATTTTTAATCCTTCAGTGGCAATCCTGTATTCTCTTCCAATCTTTCACTATTCCCAAGCAACTTCTTCCTTCATCCACACAATTAATGGTGAAGTAATTTTATGACACTGTTATGTCGTGTAGTGCGGCGAAATTTGCGCACGTGGGTGTTGTGTCGTGGCACCCTCTCCCACTCGAGTGTCCGTATCTGTGACAGAAGAGACCGCGTCGAGACAGGGGTGCTCATGGCTGTCTTGTGTTGAAGGTCGGTATGAGAGTGTGTGAGTCTTGTTGGTTTTGTGCTGGGGTGAGTGGCCATGACGAATAGTGCATACTGGTTAGAAGAGACACTTTTTATTAGCATTCCACGGTTCATTTCCAACCTCATTCTACAATTAATTTTCGGTGTCTATCGTAATGATGGTGATTATATTGTACTCTTCCTTACATAGTTCACACTTTAAACGCACAGCAGCACCCAATCATCGCCACCGGTCACCAGTCAGTCAGCACACCCACAGTCCAGGCTATAATTGACTCATTTTATCCCTAGTTCATTAAAGGCTGATGCTACAGCACATTATCTTCCTGTATGCTTCGTATAACACGCCGGTTTCAATCAGTTTAAGCCAGCTAAAATCGACGTGACATAAAATTTCCAGCCGGTTGAAATGCCAACCGCGCGCCCAGGATGTGAGGATCAATCAATCAATCAATCAATCAATCAATGCATTTGCACGGGTTTGGACCACTGAAACCATACCGGGTTATGTTCGCCAGTAATAGCAACGCACCAGCCCCGCCTCGCCGGAATAGAGGCCCGCCTACGTGAATAATTTGCAAATGGCCGCAGTGTGAACATATATGCAGAGTTCACGTCACACATCACCGCAAGGGGACGAGTAGTCTACGGGTAAGTTGCCCGTCTCACCATCGAATGATTGCGGGTTCGAGCCTCGCCTGGCGCTACTCATCGCCCGCAACCAATCGGCGTGAGAGATTGGCGACGCTACATGACTCAACGGTCGACGTGTCGTAATACCAATAACCATCATCGCAAAGCGTCACGCATGGCCAAGCCGAGCAGTGCTGCCGGAGAAATTGGAAGCTGTGGTGTTTTTCCGGCCGACACAAACTATTATATTATGCGTGACGTCACGACGAGTGTCCTCTGGGTGTTCGCAGCCGGCTTTTTTTTTGTTTGCAACATCGCTACGTTGTCGGCAATAACTGCGCAGTCAAGACAAGGTGTACGATTAGACCATTGCGAAATTCGACAGTAATTACACAAAAATAGACTACCGGCACTCTATCCGGCGTATATTGATCGAAACATTTCCACCCTTTATTCCCTAATTGCACTCTCGCTTTTGCATTATAACACCTAGCGCCACTGAGATGCATTCTTTAACGAGTCCACCGTACTCAGCAGTCTGCCCTGCCAGGCGGAAAAGTGTGGCACATTCGCCGAGATAACGCGCGCTGAATAACCCACGCAGTCGATGCTCCCCCGAGCCCAAATAATCAACCGGCCATTGGGCGAGATCCGGTCGTTACCGGGCGGGCGGCGGCGCGTCGGGTTGGTCGACGCGCGGCGCTAACGACGCACACGTCAGGTTCGGGAACTCAGCGAAATAAGAACGGTGTTGTAAAAGCCGCGGCGAACTGCTGACCGAGGAGCGTTCAAGAGCGGGTGCACCGGAGCGGTCTGCAGGGGCGCCCCCAGCTGAGAAATGGAGTGGAGAGAGTGAGCGAGAGTGGCTGGGGCGTCCTGCACGTCCGCCGCATGTTCATGGGGGCACGTACTCCCAGTACCCGCCCCTGGGCCTGGGCTAGGGGTACGACTAGCTCGTAGGGCGCTGCGACTCCTACAAATAGGTTGCTCGTCTCACAATCGAAAGGTTGTGGGTTCGAGTCTCGCCTGTCGCTACTCTTCGCCCGCGACCAATCGGCGTGAGAAATTGGCGACGCTGCATGACTCAACGGTCGATGTGTCTTAAAACCAATAACCAACCAACCACCCCTGGGCCCGCCCATGCGATCTACCCGGTGCAAACGTTTCGCTCGCCCGGCGCATTTAGGTGCGGATTTTCTCACCGGCTTGCACGCCGTGGAGCCGGGTGCCACACTTCAGAAGCTCGCTGTCCAGCTGGTATGAATATATTATATATATATATATATATATATATATATATATATATATATATATATATATATATATATATATATATAAATGCGCCATTTAGGGGCGGGAATGGCCGATTGGTTAAGGTGTTGGGCTCTGGGTACCAAAGAGCCTGGGTTCGACACCAACGCCGCTCGGGACATTTCCCAATCCCGCGGCCCATTGGCGAAACAATTTTGGCGGCGCCATTAGCCGTAAATGTGCATGAACCGACCAACAACCAAATGCACCGTTTATGCTAATTTGGACGAAGTACAGGAAAAAGACTATGCACCCGGCCTAGATTATATGCTACGTCACAAGGCTTATGCGTCGTCTGGGTCGCTACGAGCACCAAACTGCGCGGAATAGTACAGAGGTGACGCCGTCTGTGACGTAGGCGGCATTGTTGTCCGAGTCGCTGCGAAAACACACCAAGGTTATTATTAATTGAGACCAACCGTGGAAACGACAGTTTGAGGCAAGCCATTGCATTTATTGACGATCCGAAGCTGAATTGTTGCTGTCTACTGCTGTGTTCCGGCCAGAATATTGATATGTTAGGTAATATTCAGCACACCACCATCGAGGGTTCATAATAGATTGCTTTATCAGCGTGACATGCTGCGTCTATCCTCCCAGGAAGCTGTGTGCGGCTCACTTCGAGGATAGCATGGCAGTCCGCATTGCATTGCCCTCACAATCTCTGATACTGCTACTTCACGTGTCCAGATTAGTGTCTTGCCGATTATCCCTGCTGTTGCTACTTCACGTGTCCAGATTAGTGTTTTGCCGATTATCCCTGCTGTTGCTGCTTCACCTATCCAGATCAGTGTCATGCAAACATGTGTGTATTAGTAGTCCCCTGTTATAGGTGCTGTTCCGACAATGGAAGCGAGGGCCGGGGATGACCGAGTAGTTAAGATGTCGGGCTATGGGTACCAAAGGTCTCGGGTTCGACTCTAGCGCCACTCAGGACATTTCCCAATCCCGCGGCCCACCGGCGAAACAGTGTGGGCGGCGCCATTAGCCGTGAATGTGCATAAAGTGTGTCGTGAACAAACCAATAAACAAACAAACAAGACAATGGAAGCGTGAATTACGCGGCGATTATGCAGTGCCTCTTAATAATGTTGGCGGTAAGGGAACGCATCTTTACGTGAAACCACGTCGAAGACATATACCAAATGTACCAGGTTATTCCTACAAAAGTATACGCCTATTGCCCTATTTGAGGAAAGCCTACGAACTGACGGTGTTGTGCGTAGTGCAACTTCCCTTAATTTCGCAATTTCCTGTGTTTTCCACTTTCCACAGGAAATTTCGAATTAATTTCCGGTGGTTTTTAATGTCGAGTACAGGGAACGCCAGCTCCCTGTTCTGTTCGGGTGGCAAAACATCGTCGCCTAGCAACAGCAACATCTCGTGTCTAGCAACATCTCGAAGCTTAACGCCTACCCAGCCTGACTGGATCTGCATAATTACACTAAGCTGCCCTATTGTGGGCGTGTTTCATCATGAGAGGGATGCTCTCGGACTTTAATCATCGCGAATGTGCAGAAGACACGCATGCTTATCACTTGCATCATAACGACACGCATGTTTATCACGTGCAGTAATCATAAGGAAGGCGCAGGAGACACTCATGTTTATCACTCGTCTATGCCCCCCGTATGATCGTGATCACTCAATCTGTTTTGTGTCAAGATCGTGTCCAGCTGGTGTCATCCAGTGGGCACTGGCTGCGTCTGGGCCCGGGATGTGGACAGCTCTTTGGAACAGAGCCGTCACCTGTAAGGAGTGTTCCGTCAGCCTTCCAACCTGGGAGTGGTAACCCCAATCCTGCCCCACCTCCGCCTTGTTGCCCCTATCCGTCAGCTTTCCCAATTTTGCGGCGGCTGGTTGGTTATTGGTTTTACGACACACCGACCATTGAGTCATGCAGCGTCGCCAATCTCTCATGCCGATTGGTCGCGGGCGAAGGGTAGCGACAGGTGAGACTCGAACCCACAACCTTTGATTGTGAGACGAGCAACTTACCCCTAGACTACTCGTCCCCATTTTGCGGCGGCTGCCACACATGCCGCACCATCCGTCATTTTGCCGGGCAACGGCCGCTTGAACCATAACGCGAAACCTGGTGCGTTGCTGGAGCCACGGGAAACCCAGTGGTTCCCGACCGTCGTGCTTTGACAGCCGGTGAGCGGCATTCCAGAGCAGGTCAATCGAAAATGTCGCGTACAACATGGTACCGGCGACCTGAGCCCAGGTGTGTGCGCGTGTACCGGACCTTGCTGGGTTGAGCTGCCAGCCAAGCGCTAAAGTGTCAGCTGAGTTGATACGAGTGTATGGTCACCTTATCTTACATGATTACTTGTGTTGATGCCCTTCAAGTTCGGCCCAAACTTCGTGGTTCACACCAGGCATGATTGTCAAACGGTAGTCACATGGCAGCTCGCCGGCACCGTTTTCCGGTGGATGCGACGAAACGGTTTGGGGGCGGAGGATAGTAGCCACCTACCCATGGGTCCCATCGTGTAGTTAGCATGACGAAAAAGCGACTTGGAAGAGGAGGGTGGCATTCACCTACCCACGGGCTCTCGCGTAGGTCAGCACGACGAAAAAGCTACCTGAAGCGGAGGATAGCATCCGCCTACCCACGGGCTCTGTCATAACAATAGCGTAACGACGAAGCGGCGACACCAAACCGCCTAGATTCTGCACGTTTTCGGCCAGGCTATGTTCAGTCTGAAGACTGATACAAAGTTATAATTGCCTATTGCATTGATTACTAGGTCAGTTGTTGGTTTTACGACACATCGACCGTTGAGCCATGTAGCGTCGCCAACTCTCACGCCGATTGGTCGCGGGCGAGGAGTAGCGACAGGTGAGATTCGAGCCCACAACCTTTCGATTGTGAGATGAGCAACTTACCCCTAGGCTACTCGTCCCATTGCATTGATTACTGGAGAACCTACACGTACGGATCAAAGACTGAAGCCGGTGTTGGTTCTGCTTTTGTTATCGGTTCTACCACACTCTCTTATGTTGTTAGCTCGAGCACGAGTTCTCACATCCGAAGTAGTAGCCATTAACCAAGCTTATTGGTTTATCCGGGTGTCGGATGAAACATTGCAGTCCATTATCAGTAGTCCTCAGACACTGCCGTCGTTTGATCATCCCATTCAATTGTGCAGAAAATAGTTTCACGTCTGACTTCACTACATTTTGTGGAGCAGGCTGTGCTGGATGCTGAGTCACATCGGCGTATTGTGGAAAGACACCACCGATGCGTCGGCAAAACGAGCAGCGGAGACGCGATGCGCGGTGTGCACGTCGTCTCCTCGTTCCTGCTCGAGATATGTACCGTGTCATCAAGGTTTACATTCATGTTGAGTGGCAGTCGCTTGAGGTACAACTGGTGTTAGCGGGTAAAAACTACCGAACCCGGCATAAGCCAGTGGTCATCACGCTGGCGTAGAACCAGGCGTCCCGCTGTGTTGCATTGCTGCATTCGGTGCGCCTCCAAAACAAACCTTAGCAATTATCTAACAGTCAGACTCACTTGGTGAGACGAGTGAACATGTGTAAGGGAGATGGGTTGCTGCCTGATATTTTGTGATGAAGTGATGAAGTAAAAGACCTGGTGTGTGAAGCGTCATAGACTGGCATCTGATGTGCAAGGTGATGGGCCGACGAGTGCTTCGGGCGTACTGTGGCTGTCCAATTTCGTTTTTCGTCTCGATTGAGAGAGGGCGAGAGATCTTCGGTTCTCGTTGATTGGCTGCTTGCTTGGTTGCTTGGTTGCGGAACTGCTGATGTGTGAAGTGCTGTGCATGAGTGTTCGTTTGTGAAATGCTACACGTGTGAGTGTCGTTTGTGAAGTGCTAAAAGGGTGCGAGTTCATACGTGAATTGCTGCGTACGTGTGTGCTCATGTGTGAAGTGCTGCGCATGTGAGTGCTCGTTTGTGAAGTGCTGCGTATGTGAGTGTTCGTGTGTGAAGTGTCGCGTCCGGAAACACCGATTTGCTGTTTGCGAAGCTTACAAGCTTGCGATGCTCGTGTTTCACACAGCAAAATGACCCTAGATGTCGACGCGCCCTAAACTCCAATCCACCATCGTGTTTCACACGCTCGCTACCAGGAGAAAATAATCGGTGGGTGACGAAAGAGAAATGGCCTGGGCATTCGCACTGAACGCCAAGAAGTGAATTGGTGCTGCACGACGCAAGCCGTGCGGAGCGAGCGCGTCCTGCTAGCTCCTTTTAATGTTCGGTGGCGTGCGATGCGGTTGTGATAATGCATTGCGATATTTCGTGTAGTGCCACGCTATATGCAGTGCATGAATAGCTCTAATGTATTAGACTGCCACCAGTGTGTGCAGAGTTTACATTAGCCGTTGGGTGCCTCGAGTTGATTGGGTTCGACAGCTGCCAGCGTGTTAAATAGCCACATGACGAGTGGATGTGCCCGAGCGCTTTTGCAATAAAACGTCGACTCACACAACATGTATAATCCCATCTCCGTCGAAGCTTTTCATCCGTGTCGGGAGTGGGGACGAGTGGCCTAGGGGTAAGTTGCTCGTCTCACAATCGAAGGGTTGTGGGTTTGAGTCTCACCTGTCGCTACAGTTTGCCCGCGACCAATCGGCGTGAGAGATTGACGACGCTACATGACTGAACGGTCGATGTGTCTTAAACCAATAGCCAACCACCCAACCTGTGTCGGGAGTACTGTCGCGTTGTTGGACGGCTCGCCGATAGCCCTCGCCTCTCGCCGTGGCGCTGATCGGAGTCGCCGCTGCCGTTTTGATCGCGTGAACGTTTTGGACGCCTGTCTGGCGGGTGCCCGCCGGGCTGACCCGCAGTCTGCTCCGGCTCCCGCGACGCACGTCGATCGTGTCGGAGCCACGGCCGCTGCCCGCCCCAGCGCGGGTGGGTCACTGATCAGTGACGTCCTGTTTTTTTTGTCTCGTAGAGTGAGGGGTCAAAGTCGGATACGTCCAAGCCCTGATGACGACGAGGCGAGTTGGCAATGACGGCGGAAGGTGCAGGCAAAATTGATATTGGCGGATCAATGCCGCATCCGCGTGTAAAGTTTTGGCCGCACAGATGACGAGTGTCGAGTATAGTAAAAAAAAAAAAAAAAAGTAACAGTGGCTGTAGTTGCATGCTGAGAATTTCCACGGAAATCAATTCGGGCAGCCGAAGCCCTGTCCGCGGGAGGTCGATGCCAGTTCCTGACGGCAGTCGTTTCCCAATTCCGGACTTCCTGGACGGGGCCGGTCAGCGACGGATCGCCGCGCCGCTAACGGTATATCATCCGGCTCCGAGTCGTCGTCGTGCCAGGAATCCGCTTAATTGAATTTCAGGCCCCCGAGGAGCTATGGCTCTGGTCGTATCGTTCATCCGCACCTGCAGATCGCCCACAGTCCGGACGCGATACGGCCTCGGCTATGAAGCCGAGGCGCTTAATGTCCGGATCTCGGCTGGTGAGACGTGCCGCGCCTGGCTCGCCGTCTCGTACCAGGCGCGGCGAGGGAGCGCCACTAATTCCCGCCAGCAGTAATGATCGCCAGCATCAACTTGAAGAGCGATGCACGATGGTCGGCCCGACTGGCCTCCTGGCTGGCTCCTGTCTCCTGTCTGGCTCCCGGCTGCCTGCCTGGTTGCCTGCTGGCTGGCTCCTGTCTGGCTCCTGGCAGCCTGACTGCCTGGCCTGGCTGGCTCCTCTTGCCTCCTGGCTGGCTCCTGGCTCCTGGCTGCCTAGCTGCCTGGCTGGCTCCTGTATGGCTCCTGGCTGCCTGAGTGCCTGGCCTGGCTGGCTCCTGGCTCCTGGCTGCCTAGCTGCCTGGCTGGCTGCCTGGCTGACTGTCTGGCTGGCTCCTGGCTCCTGGCTCACTCAGCTCTTCTACGAGGGAGTGGTGCGCCGACACGCTGTACCGACCAGCAAGACACACCGACAGCTCTGTTTGCGGCGCCTGTGTTCGGAGACGTCGCGTCGTAACAGCGCTCCGGTGGTTGTCAGTGCGGGTGTCGCGTGGAAGGTGTCCGGGGTACCTGACGACCCGGTGCGGTCACGAGTAGACCCCGCTGTCCACTGGGCGGCCGGTGGCAAGGTTAATGTACGCTGGAATGACCCTGGACCGAACGGGACTGGGTACGAAAATAAAGGTGGATATGGGGTATTCAGGACGATAAGCTTCAATGAAGATGCGGCAGATGGGTGGATAAGTTTGAGAAGAACAACTGAGATTGTCTGGATGAAATCGCAGTTAATTATTTGTAGGAAGGCACACTGTCATTGTACTGGGTGTGATTCTGGTTTTTTTTAGCGCGGGCCGTGCCGAGTATGCCCCGTACTCTGTTCAGAACAATTCAAATTTTGCGTCTTTGAACGCAGAACGATTGTGTGATACGAATATTGCAACTGTGATATTTTATCGCGCCGGAATGCGATTTCTCGTCGAAACAAGTGACGTTCGTGCCACCGGGCAGGACCCGAGTGCAGTTCTGAGCGAGACGCAGCGCTTCGGAGATTGACGACCCGTCTTCGGAACGCGCCGACGTGGTGTCGGCGTCTCCGCGACGCCGTCACAGCAGCGGCACGAGGCCCTCTCGGTGCATCCCTGGTGGGGCGTCTTGTTGTCGTTCCAGAAATCCATTAGCTGGAGGGGGCGGACGTCCCCGGCGGCCCGTCGCGCCGCGAAGCGCGATCGCCGGCGGCGGCGCCGGCGGCTGCCGTTTGACCCGGCTGACCCCGTCGAGTGTCTGTCGGACACGTCCGGCGGCTGGCTGGTGGGGTTAGGGCCGGTCGCTGCCGTAGTTGTGCGGGGCGCCTGTCGGATGGTCGTCGTGTCGGTCAGGGACGGTGTTGGCTGTCAGAACGGCGTGTTGGAATGGGCGCTGTGTGACCGAAGCAGTCGATGCGCCCCGAAGCCCAAGTAACCAACCAACGGCGTGTTGGAGTGCGCGGGACCGCCCTGAACCATGCTGAAGGGATATTTGTGGGTCACCGTCGCGCAAATCAAACACTCAATTGTCTGCGGGTCGCCGCGTGACCTCGCAGCGGCCGCCGGCCGGTGGACTTCCTCGCGGAGTTGTGACACCGCAGTGGTGTCGGATCGTCCGCGCAGACGGGCCGGCCGCCGGCGTGACACTGTTCAGCTGCGGCGGCCACCAGTCGGCACGGCTGACGGTGGCCACCGTCCTGACCTCGTCACACTCAGGTGCGTCGAGTGTGACGACTGACACCGCTCGCGTGCGAACGGCCGCGAGCAGTGTGGGCGCCCGCGGGCCGATCCGTGTCGACCGCCGACCGGTGTCGCCGACCCCTGTCGCCGACCCCTGCCGCCGACCCCTGTCGCCGACCCCTGCCACCGACCCCTGCCGCCGACCCCTGCCGCCGACCCATGCCGCCGACCAGTGCCGCCGACCCCTGTCGCCGACCCCTGCCGCCGACCCCTGCCGCTGATCCCTGCCGCCGACCCCTGCCGCCGACCCCTGCCGCCGACCCCTGCCGCCGACCCCTGCCGCCGACCCCTGCCGCCGACCCCTGCCGCCGACCCCTCCCGCCGACCCCTGCCGCCGACCCTTGTCGCCGACCCCTGCCGCCGAGCCCTGCCGCCGACCCATGCCGCCGACCCCTGTCGCCGAGCCCTGCCGCCGACCCCTGCCGCCGAGCCCTACCGCCGACCCATGCCGCCGATCCTTGCCGCCGACCCCTGTCACCAGGCCGCGGGCAACGGCGGTGCGGCTGTTGTGTGCCGGAGACGCGTGGTGAACACGTGATGGCGCGGGGGAGCGTGCACGTTGCGCGCACTCAATGGTGCGCCAGCACGGCAAGTCGTCCGACCGGTTTGGTGCTGGGGCGCTTGTGGCGCACGCCAACGCGTGCGTTCTCCATGTCGAGTCTGACGCCGGTCGTTCGGGCGGAAGCCAGTCTGTCGATAGCTGGCGCCGCCTCTCGGTAGCTGGCGATGGCATCGGTAGCTGGCGATGACCTCGGCTGTGACGCTGTTGCCGGCCGTCGGGCCGTCACTCCGCGTCACGGGTTGCCAGAGGCTACAGTCACAACATGTGTGGATGGATATCAGTTCAAGTGTGGACTAACCAAGTGGTTTTTGTGCCCCCACAGGGGCGTAGATGGGGTCCACAGAAGTGGATTGGTTGTATTCATTTTAGTTGATGATATCATAAGTCCATTCTGCCGTGGCCCTCTATAGCACTGATAGCTGCAGTCTCACAATATAGCCGATGCAGCCGGCGCACTCACTGATTCCAACAGCACTCCAACAACTAATAGCTGAAGTGCCCGAAAAATGGAAATCATCTCGCACGGCCCCAACCCAATTGAAACCAACCCATCCAAACTAAACCAAACCAAGCCGGACCACGCCAAATCCAACCCATCCCAGCCCACCTTCGCTGTTCCCATATTGACGGTTTTTATAGCTGGAAACCAGAGTTGGCAGTTTTGCCACCAAACCTACTTTGCTGTTGTTTACTAGTGGTAGAAACCGATGTCAGAAACGGTTTTTACCCGTTTTTACCGATAATGTCGTGAAAATATTTCAATTCCTCCTTTTCAGACTTGCAAGATGTCCGTTCTGTTGCATGTCTAGTAGTGTGTTACGTGTCATGCAACGTGCATAATCATAGAAATATGCAAAGCTGGAGCTGAAAATGTTTCATGAAGTGCAAACATGGCGCCAGTGTTCTCTCTGTTTTACCAGTGCTTGCAGATTTTACCGTTAAAAACTGGTTGTCATGAAACAAAACTATTTTCCCCGTAAATAATCCCAACCCCGCTGCAGCCATATGTGTATGGGCTGTGTGCTCCTCGTGTTCTGTGTGTGCTCTTCGTGGGTTGTGTGTGCTCGGTATCTTTGGCGAAGCTGTGTGTTGACTGTGTCCCTCGGATGCTGTGTGTGCTCGGTCTCCTCTTTGGTGGTGCTGTGTGTCGACCGTGGGTCACTCGTGTGCCGTCTGTGGGATGGGACTGTGTGTGCTCCGCCTGTCGCGTGTGCGCTTGTGCTCGGTGTCTGAGGCGGGGCCGTGTGTGCTCGGTGTTGTGCTCGGTGTCTGGGACAGGGCCGTGTGTGCTCGGTGTTGTGCTCGGTGTCTGGGACAGGGCCGTGTGTGCCCAGTGTTGTGCTCGGTGTCTGGGACAGGGCCGTGTGTACTCGGTGTTGTGCTCGGTGTCTGAGGCGGGGCTGTGTGTGCTCAGTGTTGTGTTCGGTGTCTGGGGCGGGGCCGTGTGTGCTCAGTGTTGTGCTCGGTGTTGTGCTCGGTGTCTGGGGCGGGGCCTTGTGTGCTCGGTGTTGTGCTCGGTGTTGTGCTCGGTGTCTGTGTTGTTCTCAGTGTTGTGCTCGGTATCTGGGGCAGGGCCGTGTGTGCTCGGTGTTGTGCTCGGTGTATGTGTTGTGCCCAGTATTGTGTTCGGTGTCTGGGGAGGAGCCGTGTGTGCTCGGTGTTGTGCTCGGTGTCTGGGGCGGAGCCGAACGTCGGCCGTGGATGTGTACCCGGACCGTTCCGATAACGATACCGATGCCACGCACTGATCCGTCCGACTTTGCACACGCCAAGGGAAGGCCCCAGAGACGACGCAGGCCCGCCGACGCCGGCACGAACGACGTACCCGAGACAAAGATGCATGTGGCCAAGCAGGCCCGCCACTAGTTCGACCCGTGTCCCAAGCCACCTGACGTCATCTGTTGTGTATTCCTGGCTGTCGCTTGGGTTTGTACGACCTCACGCGCCATATGTGCATCACTCGACACGTGAATGTCAAATTATTTCAAGAACTATGCCGACTGTGATGGCGTGCAAACTACGTGTAATGGTGTAATGGTTTCCGTTATGAAAATGGAAGGACCGTTCGCGTCGTTCCATTTTCATAATGAGGTTTTCAATCAACGGCCGCTTCAAATCGCCTGAAGTAGTGCAGTTCAATTCCATCCGTCTGCCGGTGTCCTGGAACTGGCTGCAGCCTGGTCCACACTAGCGACCATATCGGGCCATTCGACCGATCTGTTGTTGATCGCGGCCAGTTGTGCGCTGGTATGGGATCGGAGGGTGGCTGTTCCTGGTGGAAGTGCTCTGCCCCAGAGCCGGTGGGGTGTCATTCAGCTGACCACACCCCTCCCGGTTATTTTATACATACTTTATATATATATATATATATATATATATATATATAAATATGTATATATATATATATATATATATATATATATATATATATATATATATATATATATATATATATATATATATATATATATATATATATATATATATATATATATTTATGCATGCAAATCATGTATGGAATGTATATAAATGGTTTATATATATGCACATGAGTGAGAGGGGAGAGAGAGAGAGAGAGAGAGAGAGAGAGAGAGAGAGAGAGAGAGAGAGAGAGAGAGAGAGAGAGAGAGAGAGGAGAGATAGAGAATAAGAGTGGAGGAGGACAAAATACTATTTACCTATTATGTCTCAGGGTTCACTGCAATATATTTGATAATTGGTCAGCTTGCAGTCTCCATCAATAGTCTACATACCGTGATATATCGGAATGTTGTCATTCAAACTGTCGCGACATCTTTTGCTTGTATTACCTACTTTCTCTTATTTTGCACAAATGGGCAATTATTTTCCCATGTATGCCGGCTGAACAACTGCCCGATCAGTTGTCGCCCGGTTGCAACGACCATCAAATCATTTAATGCGTCCCTGGAATCCGAATGGTCTCTCGGTTTCTGTTCGGCACGGCGCCGTTGCGCGAGCGGCCGGCTGCCGGCGTTGTGCGGTGCGTCCGGAGCGGCCTACGATCTGGCCGTCGGGGGTCATTAGCGGCCGTGTCCAGGCCGCCGCCCGCTGCCGCACGATTGGCGGCAGTCGGGAGCGGCGCTGCGGTCCGATGGCCGGACGCCGGACGGCGGCCGCGCGCCGCTCTGTTATCGTCCCGGCCGCCGGCGATCACTTGGCACGCGCTGTGATCGCCCTGTCAATCGTCGGCGACCGTCGGCTCGTGTGAATATTGGCGTCGTTGGTGCGCGCCGTGTGCAGCCGCGGGGCGATGGCGGTAATTATTGTGTCCGCCATGGTGGTAATTGTTGTGGCCGCGGCGGTGGTATTTATTGTGGCCGCGGCCGTGGTAATTATTGTGGTCGCGACGATGGTAATTATACTGGCCGCGGCGGTGGTGATTATTGTGATCGTGGCCGTGGTAATTATTGTGGTCGCGGCCGTGGTAATTATTGTGGCCGCGGCCGTGGTAATTATTGTTGCTGCGACGGTGGTAATTATTGTGGTCGCGGCGGTGGTAATTATTGTGGCCGCGGCGGTGGTAATTACTGTGGTCGCGATGGCGGTAATTATTGTGGTCGCGGCGGTGGTAATTGTTGTGGTCGCGACGGTGGTAATTGTTGTGGTCGCGACGGTGGTAATTATTTTGGCTATCGTGGCGGAAATTATTGCGGTCGCGGGGATGGTAATTATTGTGGCCGCGCCGGCGGTAATTATTGTGGCTGCAGTGGTGGTAATTATTGTGGCCTAGGCGGTGGAAAGTATTGTAGTCGCAACGGTGGTAATTATTGTGACCATTGGCGGTGGTAATTAATGTGGTCGCGGCGGTGGTAATTATTGTGGCCACGGTGGCGGTAATTATTGTGGCTACCATGGTGGAAATGATTGGGGTCGCAGGGGTGGTAATTATTGTGGCCGCGATGGCGGTATTTATTGTGGCCGCGGCAGTGGCAATTATTGTGGCCGCAGCGGTGGTAATTATTGTGGCTACCATGGCGGAAATTATTGGGGTCGCTGGGGTCGTAATTATTGTTGCTGCGACGGCGGTAGTTATTGTGGTCGCGGTGGTGGTAATTATTGTGGCCTCGGCGATGGCAATTATTGTGGCCGCAGCGGTGGTAATTATTGTGTCCGCGATGGCGGTACTTATTGTTGCTGCGACGGTGGTAATTATTGTGGCCGTGATGGCGGTAATTATTGTGGTCGGGGTGGTGGTAATTATTGTGGCCGCGGTGGTGGTAATTATTGTTGTCGCGATGACGGTAATTATTGTGGCCGCGACGCGGTGCCGTATGTGGTCTCCTATCGGCCGCTGTAGAGGCTGGTGACGGACGCTATTGGAAGTAGCAGTCGAGCAAAGTGGAAGTGCAGCTGTGGGTCCACCACTTAAAACGAGTGTTAGTATTACATCGGGCAGTGCGCCGACAGGAAGCATTTACTCGTGCCATAAAGGCGATGGCACGTTACAAGGTCCGAATGCCCAAGCGTCAAAGTGCCACAATAACCGAGACCGCTGGAAGTGGAATGTGTGGCGACAGGAGGTACACAGCCTCCATGTGGTCCCGTACAGGAGCAGCTCCACCAAGCTTTTTTTTCCGCAGGAGAGGGCCAGCCTCGATGTGGAGATTTGGGATCCTGAGATTAAGTGCCCTCCTGCGACGTTATTTATTTAGAGAGTGCAGTAATATAATATGCATTGGTTATTTTATTGCACCTCTACTCCCGAAATATTGATACTCATATTCAATGGCGAAGTTCTTTTGGGCCGAATCTCATTTTCTGGGGTCGCCCATGTCGTTTTCTGAGCCTCCTACACCGTCTTAACATCATCGATTCCGTTCTCTGCGATCATTCTCTCTCTCTCTCTCTCTCTCTCTCTCTCTCTCTCTCTCTCTCTCTCTCTCTCTCTCTCTCTCTCTCTCTCTCTCTCTCTCTCTCTCTCTCTCTCTCTCTCTCTCTATCTCTATCTCTATCTCTATCTCTATCTCTATCTCTATCTCTATCTCTATCTCTATCTCTATCTCTATCTCTATCTCTATCTCTATCTCTATCTCTATCTCTATCTCTATCTCTATCTCTATCTCTATCTCTATCTCTATCTCTATCTCTATCTCTATCTCTATCTCTATCTCTATCTCTATCTCTATCTCTATCTCTATCTCTATCTCTATCTCTATCTCTATCTCTATCTCTATCTCTATCTCTATCTCTATCTCTATCTCTATCTCTATCTCTATCTCTATCTCTATCTCTATCTCTATCTCTATCTCTATCTCTATCTCTATCTCTATCTCTATCTCTATCTCTATCTCTCTCTCTCTCTCTCTCTCTCTCTCTCTCGCTCTCCAACTCACACTCACACTCACACTCACACTCACACTCGCACTCGCACTCGCACTCGCACTCGCACTCGCACTCGCACTCTCACACACTCACTTTCTCACTTTCTCTCTCTCTCTCTGCTCTCTTTATGGGGGCCTCCCCTTGCCCTTTGCCCTTCCCTTGTGTCGTCTCATTTGAGCATCCTTTTTAAAATTAAGAGTTTTTCAAAAGAAGTATGTAATTTTGCTCTTACATGCTTTCTAAACCATGAATCGGTCTTAAAACAATGGGATAGCATGTTCGCCTTTGGTAGCTAATCGTAATAGATGCTCGTTACAAACACGCAATTGATTATTATTATTATATATATATATATATATATATATATATATATATATGTATATATATATATAATCTTATTACATTATATGCACATTTTTGACGTAACTGTGATTAAATTACATGTTACCAATGTAGTCCCGTCACATCCTGGTTACCAGGAACTATCCAGTTTCCACGGATTTAAACTGCTTGGTTGTAGAAGTCCGTGACTCTTCATTTCCTGTGGGCGAAAATGAATAAAGGAATGAAGACAAACTGCATGTTTCCTGCTCCGCGAATCCCAGGGGTGAAATATAGCTCTCTGAAAAAAGGCGCTGCGTTTCCAGTGGTGGTGATATAGCGGCGTTGTCTGTGTGTTCTCCCGGAATTCCAACAACACATCTGTGCCGACGTTCCTTCAAAAGTGCTTCAAGTCGTACAATATAGAGCTCGCCGTGCGAAGCCTGACATGCGATGACTGAACTGTAGAATGCGGTGATTTCAGCAGCAGCATCAGAAGCTCTATTTCGCAGAAAGCTGCTGTAGCTGTGATGCTTGGATATTCCAGCAGATTGTTATTATTTGCTTGATTGCCTTTTATGTGTCTCTAAATTGGTTTGTTATTCGTGACTGGTTTCAACTGGTTCGCAGCGATGACGCCATATTTGAGGAATAATGCCCTACCGTTGTCTCTGGCAAACGGTGAAACTTTGCATTCCGAATATGAAACCTTTCAGGCCAAATCATTTCATCACGTACCATTTCGTTATCGGAATGGTTAAGTGTGTGTGGTAACGGACGGCTAGGGCTTGGTGATGACGGTACCTGCTAGAGTTTGGTGATGACTGTACTGGTTAGGGCTTGGTGATGTCGGTCTCATGAGCTCTAGCCGGCCTCGTGAGACCGGCTAGGACTTGGAGAAGTCCTAGCCTTTTACGTCTACGCACTGGTGGCAAGGAGGCCGCCTAAAACGTGGGGATGTCTCTACACACCGGCGGTTGGAAGACAGGCTAGTGACTTAGTGATGCATCTGCACCCCATCGATTGCGCCGCGGAGCTCAAGCGAGTGCGCACGAACACAAAAATGTGCCGCCACGTGTAATGGTTGACTTCTAGCAAACATGTATGCCAAATATATCTCACACGTTCTCAGGTAATCCAGAAGATATTTGTTTACGAATGAATGAAACATGGATTTATAAAGGTTTTGTCTACTTTGCTGTCCTCCACCAAGAGAAGCCAAACGCTAGAAATCGATCACCACCGTTTTCATTCCCCACAGTTGCTGCGGCGAAATTGCAATGCGGTTTATCTGATTATGGCTGAGATGTGTGCTGAATTTGACGAACGCCAGACACCAATTTGACTGGTTGACGCCATCCCAGATGCATTATTTTCCCATAATTGCGTTGTGTATTCATGCATTTCATCATTTATGCTGAATTCCCACAACGTTGAATAATTGGGTCTATATTATACCAATTGTTGGAAGTCTCGCCGTTTGTTCAGGTGTTTGCTTGTTGCAACTCAATTTATACTGTGGGCGTAAGTGCACGTGCCTTGTATATGATATTCACCCCGTTGTGATCATTTGTTGGTGCCGATTGTCATTAGAACTCATGGTTGCTGTCATTGGTGGTATGTTATCATCTGAAATGGTACACAATATCTGGTAAGCTCACTTGAAGTGTTTGTACCACAAAGCTGCATTCTGCGCTGGAAAATGTCGTTTGATAAATCAACGTACTATGTGTCACACTTAACACCAATGGTCTCCGGCTTTACCATGACACTACTTATCGTTGGAGACAGATTGTCTAACGCCCATCTCCATATACCGGTGGAGTGTTGGTCCGATCTTGGCCTCGTGCTGTCCTGTTCGGTGCCAATACCATCGATGTTATGTTTATATGTGGGACGTGCAATGCTGTGGTATCCTATGCAAAGTTTTCTTTTGTCTGGAGTGGATCACAACGAGGAAATATCACTTAGTTTTTTTAAATAAATTCCTTTGTTTCGATTTACTGTGGCATAATTCCGTTTGGCGATTTGCCGCCTGGCCGGTTATATACGGCGTGTCTTGTATTCAGGGTGTGCCGGCGGCGCATGAGTTGCGCAGTTGTCGGGGGGAGGGGGGGGGGGGGCAACGTGTCGCCAGCGGTGGTGGCCTGCAGTGGCGCATCAGTTGCGCAGTTGTCGGGGTGGTGCGCGTCGCCAGCCGCCACATTGTCGTGGTCATCCGTCACACCGTCGCGGCTATCCGTCACATTGTATCTCGACCGGAATTCGTTTGAAAATGTAGTGTATGTGACTAGCCTTCGCTTAGTCAATACCGTGTGACAAACTACGTTATGGGCGCTGCATGGCCACTGCAGTCGATGCGCCCCTAAGCCCCAATAAACAAACAAACAAACAATCTATCCGTCACACTGCCGCGACCATCCGGCACACCACCGCGGCCAACAACACCAAATCGAATGTGACCGAGACGAGCTTGGTTGAGGTGTGAATGGAATGCGGGTGCATCATTGGTGCAGGTCTGCTGTTGGGAGACGCCCCTGAAAGGCTCTCGCAGGTAGTGGCGAGTACGATGAGATCGTGATAACTGTGCGCATAAAAACAAACGCCTTCAAGGCACGATTCACAGTGCCACACCAGCGCGAGGGGGAATCCAACCTAACCCATGCTCACTCGACGAGCCGCATGCACAACATGCACTTTGGTGAACTTAAGGAATCCTAAACATCTGATATTGGGCGCTGTATGACCGAAGCAGTCGATGCGCCCCTAAGCCCAAATAACCAACCAACCTAAACATCTGATATATCCACGTTTGGGGGCCAATGTAACGACAATGCGAGATGTATGTGTCGGGTGGAATTAAGATGTATGTGCTGAAGGTAAGTGTATGTTCAACCGTCACTGAGGCCCCACAAGCTGTGTATCGTTGTCGATTTCTACCCCCTGCAAAACCACTGACATGTAGCCTATATGGAGTCTGCTTAGTGCAACTGCTCTTCTATTTCTCCGAACTGCGTACTGCCTGGTTGCGGGTGGCTTAAATTGTTTTAGTATGCGCAGTTCTCTGAGGACCGGCGATGCTGGCATTATTCCATCGCAGTGGGACTTCTTCGTTCCAGTCGCCGTGCGTGCCAATTCACCTCCTGTGTTGTTATTGGGCTTCAGAACGTACAGAATATACAGGTGTTACAGATCTGTGAAATTTAGCGATAGTGTAAATGAAGGCAAAAGAACAAATCTTCGTTCAACGAAGATAAAAAATCGAGCATTTTCCTTCGCGGGTTGAATATTGAAGCAGATTTACGTTGATTTTCATGGTGACCATACCAAATACCAGTTTTAGATTACGATCCTAGAAGCAAGGTAGATTAAGCGCGAACGATTAAGAGTACCTTACTCTGGTGATGAGCTGAATGAGCCTTCATTCTTCACAGGGGTCGTCGCTCGGCTGATTGTCCAATCCAGTTTGCGAGAACCTCCACGTTTTCCTCATTTCGGTCGGCGTCAAAAGAAGCATAAAAGCATGCAAGGCGAAATTGAATGCGTTTTCCGGTCGACTGCGGGCCGGTCGACGAGTTCGATGACAGGCGTCGGCTGCAGCGGACGCTGGCCGCACACGGTCGGCGGGCAGCCGCCAACTCGGACACGGAGCCGGGCACCGTCCGCTGGGTGGCGGCCCGTCACCGCCTCGGGCGTCTTCTCGACACGGACCAGAGCTGGCCGCCGGCTGCTGCCGAGGCGGCCGGCCGGCGACATGAGCCGGCCGGCGCTCGTCTCGCACGTCTCGGCAGGCGCGCGCCCGACGCGCGGCGCGACGCCGGCGCCTATCGGTGCCTATCGTTGCATATCGGCGCCCATCGGTGCCCATCTGTGTCTATCGGTGCCTATCGGTGCTCATCGGCGCCTATTGGCGCCTATCTGTCCCATCGGCGCCCATCGGTGCCTATCGGTGCCCATTGGCGCCTATTGGCGCCTATCTGTCCCCATCGGCGCCCATCTGTGCCTATCGGTGCCCATCGGCGCCCATTGGTGCCTATCGGTGCCCATCGGTGCCCATCGGTGCCTATCGGTGCCTATCGGTGCCTATCGGTGCCTATCGGTGTCCATCGGTGTCCATCGGTGCCTATCGGTGCCCATCTGTGCCCATCGGTGCGGCCGGACAGAGCGGGGTCGAGCCGCGGCCCGCCGGCGCCCTTGTTATGACCTGACGATGTCGCCGGGTTGACTCGCAGCGAGTCGCCAATGTCTGCGACTGTTTCTCTCGACGCCGCCCCGTGCCGCGGCGAATTGGCAACGTTGGTCGGAAATGTTGGCGCGGCGGCGGTCGGTCGAAGGCCGAGCTGACGACCGCGCGCCGACGATGGTAGCGCCGAACGCGTCCCAGCAGACGCGGTGGCAACAGCAGCAGGAAGCAAGGAAGCGCAGGAGAACGACGGCGAAGGGGGCGAAACAGAAGTGAATCGCAAATCCAGGCGAAAACGTGTGGAAATAATGGCATTAAGGATGAGGAGAGGTGAGGTGAAATGTGGGTTATGGCAAAAGAAAGCGCAGAGGAACACGGAGGCGAGGAAGAAAGCGTGATGGAATGGAGTGAATGGCACACGAGAGCGGAGATTAACAAGGAGAGGATAAGGAAAGCAGTAATGGAACAGAATAGTGATAAAATATTAGTGGGGAGCTAGGAAGGGGAGAAAGAAAGGTCAGGGAACAGGGAGGAAGGGAATAGACCGACCGGCGCCTTCCATCCTTACCTCTCAGAGTTTGATGAAAGTTGGTTTGTGGGGTAATGAAATGCTGCGAGATGTCGAATGGTTTTGAAGAGAAGTCCAACTTAAGAAATAAAATCCATGGAAGGAACACGTTTGAAGGTGCCAGGCAGTAAAGCAACACCATTGCTTCACTGTGTACCGGACTTACATTTTACTATCGATTACAGTAGAGTTGGCGCAATCTCGCTTTGTTTGTCATCACTATGCTCCAAAAATTAGTTTGGTTCTCGTCAATAAAACGTCTTTGAAGTGCTGCGGATACTATGCTGACATTGACGCTATCTGACGTTGATAGGCTGTATATACAACACATGGTCGAAGGCTAGCGTAATATCGAGTAATCAAACTAAATTTCTTCCTCACACGAGTTCCGAGTATTTGCTTTTTTTCGGCGGTACGCCATCCCGTAGACAGTTGGCTCCCGGGGGGGGGGGGGAGGTGGACGAAGGAAGCGCATTTATCAGCAGTTCTGAGCCGCGGCCACTCTGTCTGCACACGCGTCGGTGCTTTCGTCGGAGCGTGTTGCAGCTAGCAAAGCCGTGCGTCATAGCTAAGTGTCAGACGAAGTTCTCCACGCAGTTTTATCCGACTGTCTGAACAACGTTTTGCTTTGGCAGCACTCGATCCAGCCAGCCCCCTTGTCGTCTTGAGGCCCGTTTGGACGTCTTAGCCCGTGCTATTGTCGTACTTTGAGCGAGCAAAACAGCAGCCCCCTGCTGCATTGCGAGCCACTTGGGCATCTGGCAAGACGAGCTCGCCGATGCGGCAGCCAGACGTGCTGTACCGGCTCGACGTATGCCATCCGCCTGCTACCGGAGACACGCGTACCCAGCGATTTTAGTGTGCTTGCTCAACACATCCGCCAGTATAGCTGCGATGCCCGTGCCGGAGACGAACTAACAGCGATTGCGCCCCGCCTGGCTCAGCAGCTGTCCTGTTCTCGAGGAGCGGGCGTGAGAAGGCCACCCGGTGCGTTTGCGCGCGGGGCGCAGCCGTGCCGCTGGCAGCCGCTCGCCGTGCGGCATGCGGCAGGCGCACCGCTTGTGCCGCGTGGCGCGCACCCCTGACGGGGGTGACGCCGCACCCCGGACACCCCTGTCGTGCTGTCCGGCCCGAATTCGAGAGTGAGCGTAGTCGCCGTTTTGTACAAGCAGGTTGGCGGCACTCGGCGACATGCGCCGTGAAATCTCATGTTGGGCGTGTTTCGCTCTCTTCTCAGACATGGACTTCCAGGCAGTTGATACTGCCCGCTGACTCATCTCGTGTGCGTGCGATATGCGGATTGATAGCCGACGGTTATGGCCTCAAAAGAACCTCAACTCTCCTTGTACAGTGCATCCCATGCGAGTACAGTGCCGCCATCGTATAGCTAGGGGACGAGTAGTCTAGGGGTAAGTTGCTCGTCTCACAATCGAAAGGTTGTGGGTTCGAGTCTCACCTGTCGCTACTCTTCGCCCGCGAGCAATCGGCGTGAGAGATTGGCGACGCTACATGACTCAACGGTCGGTGTGTCGTAACACTAATAACCAACCAACCCCCGTATATCTAAGTAACTAACCAAATGGTTTGCTGTAGTCAATGCTGGAGAAAACAGGCTCAAGAAGCGTTCGATATTTGCCTTGTCGAGGAAGGCAGTCGTTTGCTGTTCCGTTGATTCAGCTGAGGACGGGTCGCCGGCGTGTGCGGAGAAATCGCCATCGTCCTCATCGACAAATCGCCTTCGACGTGACTTCAAAATGCGCCATCTGGCTGAAGGCGATGAAATTTAGCACCCCTTACGCCGGAAAAAAAACACGTGTGTTGACGCACAGTTCATCAGCTCGACATCAGCATTAATGAGAGAGCTGTCGCACGGCCAGGCGATGGAAAGCTGATGGCGAATACTTGAGTGTTGATGAATGTGAGTGTGAGCGCCAGGAGACCGATTCAGGAAGAGATAGTGATGGAGCCGGAGAGAGAGAGAGAGAGAGAGAGAGAGAGAGAGAGAGAGAGAGAGAGAGAGAGAGAGAGAGAGAGAGAGAGAGAGAGAGAGAGAGAGAGAGAGAGAGAGAGAGAGAGAGAGAGAGAGAGAGAGAGAGAGAGAGAGAAGAAAGCGGAGGAGCAGACATGCTCGATCGAGTATATGGGCAAAAGAGAGCCGCGTGGACCGGGCGATGGAATTCCAATATACCACGCCACTCAGCGCTGTCGGCGGCATAAAAGGAGCTGGGGTTGTATATTTCACGTCGAAAATGGGCTGCGGGTGTTGGATGATATTCCTGCGTGCTTTTCCAGACTGAACTGAACCGATGTTGATCCTTGTCTGTCTGGAACTGTTTGTGTTTGTGTTACGCTTGTGAATGGCCTGTGGTAGGTCCGGTGATTGGCGTTCCCAACATCTGTCGGCAATATCCGATGTCATTTCGCGGAAGTTCATTCACCACGCGGTTGCATAGCAGGACATCAAAGTCGACAGGATTGATGCTGGATCAAATAACAAGCTCGCCGCTTTAATGAAATGTCAGGTTGCGCTAGTTCAATGTATCATTGTCAGACGTCCGATATATTTATGAGGCATTGCATTCAGCCCCGTTTATACATAATTATATATATATATATATATATATATATATATATATATATATATATATATATATATATATACATATATATATATATATTAGTCCGGCTCGAGTGCAGTTGTTGGTCACAGAACAGGAAATTCCCTCCTCACCTCTTTCTGCTCTATGTGGGGTTCACCGGCCTCTTTTGTGTTACACCACATTTTCTAGTCTCACACTCCTTTTATTCATCATACGCACATCAATGTTTGGCCGCACATACATCGGTCATATGTGCCGAAGGAGAATATACCCTTATGTCTCCTTGTTTTCAGCTCCTATGTCGTATCCTCAACTGAAGTTCATATTTGAAGATGATGTATTCTTGGATGTTGTATCATTCCGTTGAGGTCTCTGGCGAATGTGTGTATGATGCCTGATTATATGGACACCACTGAATCCGGTTCCGGGTTGTTTGCTCTCGGGACTAGTGGTCCTCCGGTCTCGGACCTTCTGGCTAGTGTCCCTGCCCTGTCACGGACTAGCAGTATCTGTGGGTGTGTCCTGTATCTGGACATATGTTCCTGTGGCCGTGACATGTATCGGAATGTCTGTCCTGTGTCCGTGTCTTGTATCGGAATGCCTGTCCTGTGTTCGGGTCGTGTATCGGAATGTTTGTCCTGTGTTCGGGTCCTGTATCGGAATGTCTGTCCTGTATCGGAATGTCTGTCCTGTATCGGAATGTCTGTCCTGTGTTCGGGTCCTGTATCGGAATGTCTGTCCTGTGTTCGGGTCCTGTATCGGAGCGCCTGACACGTCCAGGGCCGTGCCTGGCCCTGGACCGTGTCACCGGTGTCCGTGTGCGTGTCGGTGGCTGTTCCGAGGGTCGGGTGCGCGCGTGTGCGGCGGTGCCGTGGCCCGTCGGCCGCTGGCCGGCCTGGTCTGTTTACCGTGCCCGACGCCGGCCGCGCAGCACGTGCGACACCACCAGCCGGCGGCCGACCACTCCCGCCCCGTCCACATCGATTGGCACCGTGGTCTGTTTGTGTTCGACTGTGTCCGGACGTGCTGGTATGCGGCCTAAGCGATATTTATGGCCGCGGGCCGATCGCGTAAAGCGCGGCCGCCGGCGGCGTGGGCGGGCTTTAGTGCCGGGCGTCGTTACGCAGACGGCCGGCTTTATGACGCGGCGCGGCCACTTGGTGCCGGCCGGCGGAGGGCGCGGCGCCGCTGCCCGAGCACCACCGCCAGGCGTCGTGATCGGTGGAGCTATTCGCCCGAACGTGCGCAGCGCCGCCCCGCCCCGCCGCACCGCCGCACCGCCGTTCCGCCGTTCCGTCGTTCTTTAAGTTCGGTTTATTGTTTATTGTTTATTGTCCACAATCTCCAACAGCATATTGTGCCCTTTACAGGAGAAGTCAGTAGCTAAAAACGTAAACGTTTAAAAAAACGGTCAGGTTGTCTACGCCAGGTGGAAGATGTCCAACGGTCTGTGCGAATGATCAAGGGCTGGTCAAAGAGCTCTAAAGCCCAAAAGGCAAACTAACTGTCCAATAGCCTATTCTGCCATCGAAATTCCCCGGCACAACCTCCCATGCCCGTGATGCTGCCCTGCACAGCCTACCCGGTCAGTGAAGTTATCCGGCACATCCTACTCCGCCAGTGAAGTTGTCCGGCACAGCCTACCCCGTCTCACAAGTTCACCGGCACAGCCTACCGTCCCAGGCGGCAGACTGCGGCTCAAGCTCACCGGTCGATCAGCGTTGCAGTCGTCCCGCCTCGTTACACCGCTGCCAAGTTGGAGCAAATCCCGCGTCCAATTGGAGATCCGCCTGCCGCCTTTTTGTGCGCGGGCGGAGCGGGATTTCGCCGGCGGCCGACGGTGTTGTGGCCGGATTTCATCGGCGGCCGGGGGGGTCGGAGCAGGCCAGGGTCGTGGCGGGGCCGGCCGGCCGTGACGCGCGCGCCGGGCGACGGCGACGACGACCGCAGACGCCGCCGCGGCGCTATCGATGGCGGCGGCGGCGGTCGGCCGACGTGGGCAAGTTGACCGATTGAAAAGTTCCGTGATGGGCTGGACCGAGCGCCTCGACCCGCCTCGGCCCGCCTCGGCGCGTGGGATGACTCCGTGCGGCTGCAGAGGCCCCTCACTCGTTGGGCCGGCGTGTGAACGTCGAGATGTGGCTGTGCTCGTGTGCAGTACTCCTCTCCCAGACGCAGCTATTTTCCTGGGAATATCAGTACACAGTGCAAATATGGATATGGCCTCAGTGTGCATGCTAGCGGACATGCTAGCGAATGTTCTCTCAGCGTGGGCAGCGCTCGAGGGTACACTCGAGTTAAGTTTGAAGGGCGCCTACTCCCTTCATATCTTTGTGCTTGGTCAGGCAAGCGCATGAGCAACCCTCAGCGTCTACAAATGTAAGGTGCACATCTCCGCCCTTCCCAGCCTTAATAGATTTTTGCGTGTGCGTCTGCGTATTGCACGGTGAACCCCTGTCGTGTTTTCCTACTATGTTGACTGTTGCGTTGAGAAATTTTCCCACACAACTGGTTGTTATGCCGTTTGGTATTGTATTTCCCAATGTATGTGCATGTAATCCACCGATGCGAGTGAATACTGATGCTTTGTAGTAGAGGTGTCCTATAGTCCAAATAACCTACTTCGTACTTGGAATAAAAATTAGTTTGAAGTGTTAGGATCGAGATATTTCATTTTTGCATTGGCTCTATGAAAGCACAGATCAGAAGTCGCTAATGTCGTGAATGTACCCAGTCGCCAAGGAATATGTCAATTAATATCTATTATGTCATGTTTCGTGTTACTCCGTCGCATTCCTGCATAGCATCAGTCCATTTTACCGTGCTGTCCTACTCTTCGTTTCATATTTCACCAAGGGGGTGGGCAAGTTCTTCGGTGAATAGCAGATGTGATTGGATTAATTTATCCCAGATAAAGTACACGGATGTAATCGTAGCATTAAACAAAGTATTGGGGCCTATATATTTACGATACTTTGTCTAATTGTCCGGACTGATAATTAGTCCATGGATCGGGGCTCACTGCGGTCATCCTCCCCCCCCCACACACAACTCACGGTGTTGTCATTCCCTGGCCACTCCCTTCCAGTTCGTATTCTGCTGCTGACCACAGTGCCGAGTGACGACCGCTCTCACCACACAGTGACTACTCTCACCACGCAGTGGCTACTCTCACCACGCAGTGGATACTCTCCCCACGCAGTGACTACTCCGCAGTGACTACTCTCACCACGTAGTGACTACTCTCCCCACGCAGTGACCACTCTCACCACGCAGTGACCACTCTCACCACGCAGTGACTACTCTTACCACGCAGTGGCTACTCTCACCTCGCAGTGGATACTCTCCCCACGCAGTGGATACTCTCCCCACGCAGTGACTACTCCGCAGTGACTACTCTCACCACGCAGTGACTACTCTCCCCACGCAGTGACCACTCTCACCACGCAGTGGACTACTCTCACCACGCAGTGACTACTCTCCCCACGCAGTGACTACTCACCTCGCAGTGACTACTCTCCCCACGCAGTGGATACTCTCCCCACGCAGTGACTACTCCGCAGTGACTACTCTCACCACGCAGTGGATACTCTCCCCACGCAGTGACTACTCTCACCACGCAGTGACTACTCTCCCCACGCAGTGGATACTCTCCCCACGCAGTGACTACTCCGCAGTGACTACTCTCCCCACGCAGTGACCACTCTCACCACGCAGTGACCACTCTCACCACGCAGTGACCACTCTCACCACGCAGTGGATACTCTCCCCACGCAGTGACTACTCTCACCACGCAGTGACTACTCTCACCACGCAGTGGATACTCTCCCCACGCAGTGACTACTCTCACCACGCAGTGACTACTCTCACCACGCAGTGGATACTCTCCCCACGCAGTGACTACTCCGCAGTGACTACTCTCACCACGTAGTGACTACTCTCCCCACGCAGTGACTACTCTCACCACGCAGTGACTACTCTCACCACGCAGTGGATACTCTCCCCACGTAGGGGCGGCTCTTATCACGCGACGGGCACCTTCACCACGCAGTGGCTACTCTCACTACTTAGTGGCAGCTCGCATCACGCGACGCCCGGTCTTATCACGTGACGTCTGCTCCCATCACGTGACTGCCGTTCTGATCACCCAGTGGCAGCTGTCACGACATGCCGACCTTTGCAGGAAGAAGCTGGTGCCGCTGCCGCGCAAGGTGGAGCGGCGGGAGGTGCGCCGGGAGGACAAGGCGCTCACCGCCGCCAACATAGACAAGGCCATCGAGAAGCAGCTGCTGGAGCGGCTCAAGAAGGGAACGGTGAGTGTGTCGCCGGCCCTGGCTCCGCTGCTCCGCACCGAAGTCGTTGTTGTCGCTGAAGATGAGGAGCATTGGGTTATTTTACGACTCATTCAGCCACTAGGTCATACAGCGTCGCGATCCTCTCACGCTAATTGGTCGCGGGTGGACTCGGTAAATGCGGTTGTTTGTGAGATTGGCGCCTACAATCTTGCGATCAAGTGTCCGACGCGCTACTAGCTGATCGCACTTACCGCTAGTCCGACGAGCTACTAGCGGTAAGTGCGACCAAGAGTCCGGCTAGCGAGTCTCCCACCGCTTTTTTGCCGCTCTTCGCTCTGTGTCGGCTGCGTAGACGCGGGAAGAGCCATCTAGCGAAGCGGCTTGGGCGTGTGTGTGTTGTGCCGCGCTGTCGTGCCGCCCCCTACCCCTACCCCCACCCGCACCCGGCCCTGTTCGCTGGCCAGATGGGGCACTGACGGTCGGCTACATGACCAGTGCATTTGGCGGGCCCTAAAGCCGACTACCGCTCCCCACTGGTGGGCGTCCGACGCCGGGCCGGGCTGGTGGGAGCTCTGCGGCCCTTTGGCGCACCATTAGGCTGTAGCAGCTCAGTCAGTAGCCCGTTGGACTCCCGGTCGTAAGCTCGTGGTTCGAATGGCACAGCCGGCGGGGTTGCCGAGTCCACGCGTGGCCAGTCGGCGCGAGCGGCTGGTGGCCCGGCAGCTGAATGTGTCGTAGCAGATCCCAAGACCGCCGCCGCCGCCGCCGCCTCCACCCCACTCCCGCGTGCGTAGGTCGGGCCGTGCTGCGTGCAAGTGCGGAGCGATGACCCCCGCGGACTCAGTAGGCTGTGTGAGGTCGATGCCGACGGTCCGCCTACCCGATGCACTGTGTGCCAGGAATCGACAGGCGCGGGGTCGCCGAGTGGCCTCTCGTGAGCGGCGCTGCTGACGTACGGCTGCGGGGTACTGCGGGTGTGTCGGATCCGCCCCTCTGGCGCAACACACAAGGCTGCACGTGAAATATCGCCGTCGCTGGAGGGCATCGGTGCCGACGTATCCCACGACCTCACTGCTTGATCTTCTCTAGTCAGAAGATAAGCGTCAGACACCTCGGAACTGACCCTCGCCGCCGGGTGCACGTGACTTAGTGAGCGTCTGCTCTACCGACCGGACTGCCGGCACCGCAGAACGTGAAGTGGGCGACTGTCTGAGCTGCCGTGATGTTGATCATCAGAGACACGTGATGGTGACTTCTTCAGAGCATGGGGAACTTCAGAGCGCGTGGTATGTGCCGTGGGAGTCGTGTTGCGGTGTGACGGCGATCGTGTGTGGAGCATGCAATGCGACGCTGGCTGGTAGCCAGGCGTCATCCGAGAACATACCAATGGGTCCAGCTCCCGCTCCCAGCTTTCGCTCGCAGCTCCCAGCTCTCGCTCCCAGCTCCTGCCTCCAGCTTCCAGCTCCTGCCCCCAGCTCCCAGCTCCCAGCTCTCGCTCCCGCTCCCAGCTCTCGCTCCCGCTCCCAGCTCTCGCTCCCAGCTCCCGCTCCCAGCTCCCGCTCCCAGTTCCCGCCTCAAGCTCCTGCCACCAGCTCCCGCCCCCAGCTCCCGTTCCCAGCTCCTGCTCCCAGCTCCTGCCCCTAGCTCCTGCCCCCAGCTCCCGCCCCCAGCTCCCGCTCCCAGCTCCCGTTCCCAGCTCCTGCTCCCAGCTCCGGTGTCACCCAGGCCGGCCTGGTGCATCGGCCGGGTTGACCGATGAGCGTATTTCGAGGTGGCACTTGAGAGCGCTCACCACCACTCCATCCCACCTTCGGATGACGAAAATGAACGCTTTTCCACGGTAAAAAAGCGGACAGAACAGCCATGTGGCCGTGCTTGCACTCACCAGCCCTCACCATCGCTGACCGATTTCTGCTTACGACACTGCCTCGGCTCACGACACGTAGTTCCGGGGTGTCGTTACCGACGGTGTGCGCTGATTCCCCGGCACGCCAAGCGCGGCGAGCGTGCAGACTGCACGCGCCGGGGATCTGCCAGCGTAGCCGGACTACGACCGCGGCGGGCTCGCCGTGCAGTGGGAGCCGCCGCCGACCCGGTGGAGCGTCACGCGCCGTGGAGGGAGAGGGCCGGACCACCGCCAGACGTGCCATTTCGGAGGCCGACGCAACGGCACCCGCGAGACCCGTACGTCGGTTGTGACAGATATTACGGGTCATGTACCCGCTAGTGGGTCCGGCTGGGCCGGACAGGTCGTCGGGTCCAGTGGGTCCAGTAGGCTAGGTCGGGTCGGACAGGTTGTCGCGCGGCCTTCTGTGGAGTCTCCTCGCCCGCGGCCGACTGTGGTGCTGGACGACAGCCTATGAAGGTGTCAGCAGCAGCGGATCACCCCACGTGTGGACATTTTCTGCTGCGACGGCGGCGGCAGCCGGCTGCTGCTCACCGCTTCGGTTCCGATGCTCGGTCGCAATCAGCGGCAGAGGCGTCCGGGAAGGTCGACGACGCGGCTCGGAACAAAGCCAGCGCCGCTCAACATCGCTGCAAGTGACGCGCCGCCGGGTCGCGCTCGGCCGTGCTCGGCAACCGAGTCCTAGTTCGGTGTGTGTTCGACGGTTGTGATCGATGCGGTCGGCGGTGCGGGCGAGGTACGGCGCTCCATTGAAAAGTCGGCCGGCCGGCGCTATTTCAGTGCCTATTGGTGGTTGTGTCGTGACGGAAGTTCATCAGCTGGGCTGCCTGCTGACGTCACGATGTTCGGCTCCGGCTGGCCGGCGGTTGGGATCGGCTGTCGTGTGTGTCGGCGGTGTTTGCGATGTTCTGCCGGTCGGCCGCTCTCTCCGGACGACACTGGCCGCAGCCATCGCACGCCAGGCTCTCAGCCTGGCCGCACTGGCCGGCTGACGCACGCATTGCTTTTCATCTCGGGACGGCGTGCAGCACTGCCGCACTCGCCCGGGGCTGGGATGGCCGAGTAGTTAAGGTGTTCAGCTCTGGCTATCGATGGTCCCGCGTTCAGCACTCGCACCGCTCAGTGTATTTCCCGATCCCGCGGCCCACTGGCGAAGCGGTGCGGGCGGCGCCATCAGCCGTGATCGTGCATGGCGTGCGTCGTGAACTCCCAGTAAGCACCTACCGTAGTCGCCCCGGGCAGCAGTGTCCTCAGGCCTTACAGTGTTGAGCATCAGTTCCGCAGTCGCGCCGAGACGATGGGTGAAGTGGCGCGCTCGGCGCCGGCCGTCGCCGACGGCACCGATGACGGCCGTCCGCAGCACACCTGAGACACGCGCGACGTGCGCCGGGCGGTACTGAAGACCGGTCACGCTCACGGAGGATAGCGGCCCGGTTTGGCATGTGTGTGTGTGTGCGCCGCGGTGGCTGAACATTGGAGCGCGTCGTGTGCAGCTGCCAGGCTGTCGACAGCTGGGCAGGCGGAATAACTGGTCGCACTGCCCGCGCTAGTCAGCTGGATATTGCCCGTTGGGTAGGGCGTTCACTGGTCATTGCGGTCGTATCTCGTGCCCCCACCCTCTCTCCTCACCACAGGAGATTGGGGATCGAAGACTTAAGGCAAAGCGAAGAGAAGTGTAAGGAATGAGTATTGCAATGCAACTACAACACCCGAAGTGTATCCACCAACTGGCTTACTATCGAGCACGTAATTGTGACAAGGACGTACCGATATTTCACTGTTGTCGCAAACGGCGACGCACAGGGCGTTCGGGACGTTGTGCCCGATCCCTGACCGTCCCGAGGCCAGCATGTCGCAGCATTGAGACATTGGTGCTTCCGCACGCTGGCCGTACTCGCCCATGGTTGCAGTCGGGTCCCCGTGCAGTCCCGCCGACTCTCGTCAGTTCCTCGGTTCTCTCAGGCGCGTTACTGTGTCTCAGTCCCATCGACTCTCGTCAGCCCCCCGGTTCTCTCAGGCGCGTTACTGTGTCTCAGTCCGAACGACTCTCGCCAGCTCCCCGATTCTCTCAGGCGCGTTACTGTAGTATTGTACTGTAGCGCTGCGTTACTCAGGTACGTACTGAGGTGTGTCTCAGTGCATGGCAACGGAACAGTGAACAGATCTGAACACACCTTCAAGATCATCAGCTTCGCGGCGAGGGTGATTTTTGGAGGACCTTCACCATGTCACCACCAGGGCGAGCCGAGGTGGTGGCAGTCCCCGGCCCCCTCCGACACCATGGTCTCAATATCACTCCCAAATTTATTTCCTGCGTCCAGCCTGAGACGTCAGTACGTTTGTTGCAGCTGTATGGATCGCTGCGCAGCCGTTCCACGGACCAGGGTTCCCGGTATCGCACTCCCCGTGCCCGGTCGCCCGCAGGTCAGAGATGGTTGCTCACATAGCTCCATCACTGTATCACGGCCTCCCAGACTTGATCACTGGAAAATCCGTGTAAAGTTTGCCCGGCTCTTGGGCGGCACTTACAGCACGAACATGATCAGCCATCGTGTATCTGCGGGTGCGGTTTGATCGTTTGCGGATGCGCGCGTGTTCTTACTGTGTGCTTTCTACCTTTCTACTGTGATGCTTGGTGATCAAGCCACCGATACGGTGAACGATTTTGACATGGTACGATAAATCAGTTTTATTGTTGTTGTTTTTTGTAGACCCATAAATCAATCAATCAATAAATATATCACTAAAAAAATTAATAGAGTAAGATAGCTCCAGCAAATTCAGGCTACATTCACGTAACCTTCTTCAGACTGCATTCACGTATGTGTTGTTCTATGAAGCATATTGGCACCGACATTCAGATACCAGATACAATTCCGTCAAATGATCGCATAAATGCAACTACCATCTGTCCCTGACTACATCTGGCACGGTTTCGATACTTCGATACAACGGGGAATTCGATATGTTCATTATACATCTCATGATGCATTATCATGTATTTGTATATATATATATATATATATATATATATATATATATATATATATATATATATATATATATATATATATATATATATATATATATATATATATATATATAAAGTACAGTATCTTCTCATGTCTTCAGACTATGTACCACAGGCTTACAGGCACACGCATGAGTCGAGTAATACTGCATACCACGGGCAACTGAATCAATAAAAGCTAATGCTGATTCAGGGATCCCAGTCATCGCCCTACCCTCCCACAACCAACCCCTGACACCCGCCGGCACTCGCTGACCCGGCGGGTGTCCTCTTTGTCAGCTAGACCACGATTCCAAATGGTTGTAGACCGGTAGCCGAAAGCCCCACGTGTGCACTATCGACGGCTGGCGAGGAGGGCCGGTGCGGGCGAGTCGCGTGTTCCCGGTAGTCGCATCTCTCCGATGAACCACCCGGCCACGCAGCGTTGGGAGCGCGCGGACGGCGCAGTCTACGGTACATCACTGACAGGTCGCGTTCCGATACCAAGTCATCAACTGTCGGCTGGCTAAGGTCACGCAAGGGAGTTGACGAGAGATCGATTCGCTTGCGGCAGCGTGTAATGCGAGGGCAGTTATTTAGTACTTCTTGAATTCGGTACCGCTGTGTGACCACCACACCCAGCGTACAACTTTAAGCAGTGCATGATACTTGGAGTACAAGCGATTCGATCAAGAACTGTTGCCTCCACTGGGAGCCAAGCGAAAATTTGGAAAGACCAGAAAGTGTAGCGTGTCAGTGGCGGCGCATCGCAAGACCTACGTGTCCTACCTACGTCAAGTTGCACTCCACAACCATACCCAACACGGAGAGACGGTGACTTGTGGACATGGGCGCTTCAGCGTATCTTTATTGACACAGGTTCGTCTGCGCTATCTTGCGAGGTAATGTGATGGTGAGTTTTGGGAATCTCAAGGGTGTTATCCGCCCTCCTCGCACAGAGACCTTCGGTTTCGTAGTCCTGGTGAGAGACCGCGGGCATTTTTTTTCGACTTCACCTAGAGTTAGGCAAAATATGGGCATGTCGGAGACTTGTGCGGCGCATCCTTCTGTTTCGTTGCCTGAGTGACCTCCTTCGGGTGAAGCCTCGCCTGTGTCCTGTCCTTCCCTGGACAAAGTCGTGAATGCGCCATTGACCGACGTGGACTCACTTTCTATCGGTGCTGCAGCCCGGCGCCTCCTGTCGATTGATTACATACGTGCGGCTAGTCGTCGTTCTATCGCTGTAATATGCTAGTCGCAAAGCATAGCAATTGCAATAACCAGTTCGTGAGTTCATTCACGTGCATCATCGCGAACCACAGTTCCGACGTAGATCAGTCCTCAATGCAAGTGCCGTCGGACGACAAAAATCGGTCCGGCCGGCCGTTCACCGCCAGCGGGCTGCAGTTGCAGTTGAGCTAAGTGCGCCTGCGAGCGTCGCAGTTGCCGCGGCTCTGAGTGAGCCGGCGCCGGGCGTACTCGGCGGACACAGAGCCGGCACGCCGCCGTCAGCGTCAGCGCCGGGCCGCACCGAGTCGGCGGCGTGTGACGCTGCCGCGGGCGGTGGCCGCTTCCGGCCGGTGGGCGGCACACGGCGGCCGTCGGAACGACGAGCGAGCCAGGCGCCCGACGCTCTGCGAACCGTCGCGACGACCGGGGTCGTGGTGGCCGCGTCGTTCGCTGCGTCCGCTCACGAGGTCGCTTGCGATCGCTCTAAGTTCTAAGCTCTAAGCAGGTGATCGCTCTAAGTATGCGGTCCGCTGCGGCCGCCTGGTGAGGTGGAAAGCTGTCCAGTGCGTTGGATGGCTGTGCGATATTTGCATATTGTCGCCGAAGCTTGCGGCACGCCCGGTGCCTTATCAAAACTTCGTGCGGAATGGTTATTAGAAGGCCGTTTTAGAAACGTTGCCGAGTACCTCAGTCGTGGGTGCAGAAAGAAGGGCGGAAGTTGTCCGATTTGTGGTAAACGAGGATTTGTCAGTCTTAAGTATATGCGCTCGCCATTTAAGGAAGGTGCAGACATACAGTGATCACACTCAACCCCAGCCATTGTATCATATGTATATATTTATCTGGAGGCAATCATGGAATGACAGTCACGCCTGAAGTTGGAAGACACCTTTGCAAGCCACTTCCGCTTTTTCGCACTGTGTTGGTCTCCTGTTTAGCTGGTCGTTGTCTCCTACAAACGCATCTATTTTCAACTTTAGCGTTCGGCGCCTCAGCACTGCTATTTGCTGTCGATATTATAATATGCGTCAGACGAAATGCGAAATTGCTAGCATTCCAGTAACCGT
Organism: Imbricaverruca yamaguchii; assembly: GCA_034440575.1. Classification (NCBI taxonomy): domain Eukaryota; kingdom Metazoa; phylum Arthropoda; class Thecostraca; family Neoverrucidae; genus Imbricaverruca; species Imbricaverruca yamaguchii. Next base: position 1,406,057 of record JAOTOL010001592.1, read on the forward strand.
CGGGTGTTTTTTCTCCGGCTTATCCATAACCACCGACAGCGCCGACTATCCGGCAGATGCCGCTCGAGCTCGGCGCCGCTCGACCACCGTCCCGGCCACTCCGTCCACGCGCTCCAGGCGCACCGCGACGACGCTCCTGCCACGTCGGCGCTGCGACCGCCCCTGACCGGCTGGCTGGCGGCCAGCCGGTCCTCACCCCGTCCCGTCCCACCCGCTCGTCCGGCCGACTCGGCCCCGCCGGCTGCCTTCGCAGCGAGCTGGGGGGGGGGGGCAGAGCCGCCCCTCGACGGGCCTCGCTCGCGCATCGTTCGCCGCAGGCAGTTGGCACCGCTCTCGGCGACGACTGGCCGTCTGGCCGGCCCTCTCGTGATATATCGTGGGTCTTGGCCGTGCTGTGCTGTGTTTATTTTGCTTCAGTTGACATATTCTGCTGTTGTGCTTCCTTTTGCGTTCACTTACGCATATTTTCTATGTAAACCCACGAAAGTGACCAGCGTGACACGTTGCAATTAATGCTATGAGAAATTATGAAGATTCCCGGAAGTTTCTTGTGGAAGTGACATACGACCAAATTAATTATATTCATTGGTAGAATAAGTACGATGCACATTCCTAAGTGACTATTTCATTCTCCGCCTCCCTCATCCTCCAACTCCGCGATTCTACACCACCAATAGGCGTTGCATAGCAAATGCAAGTGGCGTGGATCTGCACTAAAAATTGCAACGAATTAGCAATGTGGCTGTGGTCGGCGGAGTGATCCATGGTCGTGTTCGAGTTGGGCAGCCTTGCTTATGCGTTCTGTCCACCCGGACACCAGCACTGGGATTATCTCCAGCAGGAATGACCAGGCCGATGCGCTCCGCGGTGTGCGCGCTGCGCATCCAGCGTGCGTCCGTCGCGCAGTCGGATGCGGGCAGCCGATCTCAGACGAGCTGCGTATCCTCGCCACGGGCCTTCCCGCCGCCGGACCTGGACTGTGTTTGTCTTGGCCTCGTCCGCAAATGTGTGCGGACCGCGCTGTGTCGCCAGTCTCGGATGGCGGGGCGGGGAGGTCGCGGTCGCGAGCACCTGCTGGCGACATTCGAGTCCGAGGCGGCACGGCTACCGGGAAAGCGTGCTGCGCACCGGGCTCGCGGATGAGGCTTAGCTGGGAGCGACAACGGAGACGTTGTCGTGCACTCTGTGCAGGCTGGGAGACGCAGGCGGCCGACGTAAATCCGTGCCGCCAGCCGATCTCCGCGCCGCATCTGAGCCGCCTGGTAGGCATTTGGATCAATGAAGACCTGCCTTCATTGCGTTTGCTTCATGAGTGTTTTTATTTATTTATTTATTTATTGGTTGGTTGGTTCACGACACACTGTACATTCACGGCTAATGACGCCGCCCACACTGTTTCGCCGGTGGGCCGCGGGATTGGGAAATGTCCTGCGTGGCGCTAGAGTCGAACCCGGGACCTTTGGTACCCATAGCCTGACACCTTAACCGCTCGGCCATCCCCGCCCCATGAGTGTTTTTATTGTGTTCGATTGGGGATGGTGCGGGTTTCTAGATTCCGGAAAGATATTCGCGGTTAGCGCATTGCTTTGGCCGGTGGGGTCTTTGGTTCAGACGGCGTCAGCTGCCTGGAGTCGTGGTGACGGTTTGACGAAGTGGGTGGTCGCGCCGAATGTGTTCCGCCGGCGAGTTCCCCGCCTGTGCCCGCACCTGCAGCTCGCCCACGGGTCACGTTAGCCAACTTGGTAGGGCATTGCATTCCTGGGCGCAAAGTCGCTGGTTCGAATCCCGGCGGGAGCACCGAGTGCACTCGTGACCAGCCGGCGTGAAGTTGGCGCAGCTGTGTAGCCCGTAGTCGAGTGCGTCGTGAGGGAAGCCAAAGTTCGTCCTCCCCGTGTCCTGCTGGGCCGTCGGACCGGTGGGCCGATGTGTGTGCGGCGGACAGGAGGGCCTCGTGCTGGCCGGCCCCGCTGAGGTGACCCGGTTGGCGGGGGCGCCACTCGCGACGCGTGCCGGCGTGTCGCCGTCGTCAGCAGCGCGTGAGAGCGGGCTGACGACGGCCGGCGCCCAGCCACGTGTCGTCTCCTCCGAGCCGCCCCCACCCCCACCCACCGCCGGTGGCGCGTCGGCCGGACGGCCGCCATCCGTCTCCCGAATGGCCACTCGGCCGTCACGGTCCGTGCGCGGCTGGGAACCCGCCGTCGACCGGGGCCCTCTCGCCGGCAGCTCTGTCGCCCAGGCGGGCCGATGAGGCAGGCTGGTGAGGCGGGCCGCTCAGGCTGGCCGCTCAGGCTGGCCGCTCAGGCTGGCCGCTCAGGCGGACCGCTCAGGCGGGCTGCTCAGGCGGGCCGCTCAGGCTGGCCGCTCAGGCGGGCAGCTCAGGCGAGCCGCTCAGGCGGGCAGCTCAGGCGGACCGCTCAGGCGGGCCGCTCAGGTGGGCGCTCAGGCGGGCCGCTCATCTCGCCGTGTGGGGAGATGCGGTGCTCAGATGGCGTCTACGGGTCCCGCCGCGCGCCTGGCCCCGCCCAGCGTCCCGGCAGGCGCTCGCCGCTGTTGAGTTGAATGGCGGCTGTGCGTTCTGGGCTGGTTTGTTTCTGACATTTCGGCGGCTGTGCGTCTTGGGCTGCTTTGTGTCTCGCATTTCGGCGGCTCTGCGTTCTGGGCTGCTTTGTGTCTCACATTTCGGCGGCTGTGCGTCTGGAGCTGCTTTGTTTCGGACATTTCGGCGTGTTTGCCAATCAGGCGTGATTGGTGCCGAACAAGTTATCTTGAAAGTTACACTGAGCCGAAACAAAGTAACGAGGGGTGGGTCGATTCGCAACAATACATGATATTTTGGCTGTGAGGGCGTTAATGTGATGTGGCCAGAGAAGTTAGTGTCTGGTGGGGGGGAGGGAGGGAGAGAGCGGAGGAGCGGGGATGATAATCCAATTCATAAAGCAATGTGGAGACTCTTGTGGTTTAGTGGTGATTCTAAACTATGCTACCCCATTCAACTATTCAATTACAACTTGTCCAGATTATAACGCAGACGTGTTCATCACCGTCAAAAGACCGATTGGTTGTGTCTTGATGTATTGTGAAGAATATTAAAATGAGTTATGCAAAACTTCCTTTGCCACTACTTTAGTTGGCTAGTGAAATTCATCATTTTTGAGCTCGTTGAAGCCTGAATTTACCCGCTTAGGACATTTTTTCAGTGAGATTATTTCCATGGTATGATTTCGGGGTCCGGGAACACCTTATGTATTTTCAGAATGCTTTTTTCTCTCCCTTCCAATTCTGAAGAGATGCGTTTCACCAAATATCGCGCGTGATGCACTCTACGCGGCGTCATGCTGATTTGATTGTCGCTTTGTCATCGTTCCGTCTCGGGTATTCAATTCGCCACTGTTCCGTCTCTCGGATATTCTGTTGTGTAGCTCCTGGCGGGCGCTTGTCACATTGTTGCGCGGCGAGTCCCTCAGTTTCCATTGCCGTTGGCGTCCGGCACATTCGGCGTGCTCACTGCACCATCCGTGTGCGGACGCAGTGGAATCCGGCGGCGACACGGGCGGTAAATGGCCGAACCTGGTCGGTGCGCTCCAACACCCAAATATCCAGCCAGCCGGCGTCGGCGCGGCAGACGCAGCCGGGTTGGTGTGGGCGACAGGTGTCCGGCTATCGTGGCGGTGTGTCCCCGACAGGTGTCTGGCTATCGTGGCGGTGTATCCCCGACAGTTGCTGAGCGCCGCCGGTCGGTCGATGTTTTGCCAGCGCAGCCAGCGCACTGTTTTGTCGGCGCACCGTTTTGTCGGCACACTGTTTTGTCGACACACTGTTTTGTCGGCGCACTATTTTCACCCGGTACAGGCACGCATGCTCCTCTCTTCAGGGATCGGCGCTCGATTTGTGTCCGGTGCCGCCGCGTTTGTCCCGCGCGTGCTGCCGCCGGTGAATCCAAATTTCCTGGAACCCGGAATTGGTCTGTGCGGTCGGGTGGAATTGGTTTTGGCCGTTGGTTCTCGTTGCTTAAAATTGCAGTCCCGCCGTCTACTCAGCTCTTAATTGTTTAGACGTCCGCGATCGATGGTCCAGAAACTGCGACCGATTTGAATGCTTTCACGGTTCTAATAAGCCGAATGTCTGCGTGACCTGAACGCTGATCGCAGCGGCACATTTGCGCGGGGGCATGCAACCATGGTCTATGTACCGTGTATCGATGTACCGATATCTGCACTGGTGTGTAGTCAAGTCGTACTGTCGTCCTACCTCGTCTCTCCGAACCCGCGTTGGTGAGTGAATTGAACTCAACTGGTCGTTTTCTTCCTCAGTATGGCGACGTGTACAACTTCCCACAAGCGACGTTTGACAAGGTGTTGAACAAGGAGGGTGTCGAGAGTGACGAAGAGGAAGAGATCACCGACGAGGAAGGGGAGAAGGAGCTGGACAAGGAGCTGGAGCGGGAGTTCATAGCAGATTTCGAGGAGAGCGACGAGGAGGGCGATGTAGAGGTAAGTTGGATTTAATTGTTTCGGGTATATTGACGATTTCAGTACAGCTCGTTGCTGGAACAAATTATTAATTCTTATCGTGAAAGCCATGTATTTTTATTTTTTTTTTTTTTGGGGAGGTTTTTTTTTTTAAAACAAAATTTTTAATTTTTTAAAAATTTTTTTTTTTATTTTTATAAAAAAAAATTTTTTAAAAAAAAAAAAAAAATTTTTTTTTTAAAAATAAAAAAAAAAAAAAAAAAAAAAAAAAAATATTTTTAAAAAAAAAAAAAAAAAAAAAAAAAAAATTTTTTTTTTTTTAAAAAAAAATATTTTTTTTAATAAATTATTTAATAAAAAAAAAATAAAAAAAAAAAATTTTAAAAAAAATTAAAAAAAAAAATAAAATATTCCATAACTAAAAAAAAAAAATTTCCTAATTAATTTATAAAATATAAAAAAAAAAAAAAAAAAAAAAAAAGAAAAAACCGTGTAAAATTATTAAAAAAAAAAAAAAAAAAAAAAAAAAAAATATTATTTTTTTAATTGCGTCTATAGTTGTGCTCAAATATTAAAGGCACATTAATTTTAGCTCTTCCGAGAATATGCTTCAGCTGGCATGGCTATCACGGAGTTCATCGTCGCCGTCCTTGTATTCCCGTCCTCCGGTCGGTGGCTGCCCATGGCGTGCAGAGTGTGACTTTTTTTTTTCGTGCGCGCAGTGGAAGTTGCATTGGCGCTATGTGACCTATGCAGTCTGTGCGCCCCGGAACCACAGTGACTAACTACCTAGCTGTGCGAGTCGCCGCACGTAGCCGGCCGAAGTTGGGCAGTGTTATCTGGCCGCCGGCGTATGCGGGTGACGTGTCGACCGGCACCCCCGGCCCCCCGCCCCCCCCCGCCCCGGCGGGCCGCGCCCCCCGGGACACAACCCCGGCGGAAAGGGGGGGGGCGGGGGGGGACGACGCGGGCCGGCGGTTCGGGCCGGTGGCGCGCCGATCGCGGCGTACCGCCGACGCCTCCGCCCAGCTCGCCGCCGTTTAGCTGTGCGTGCTGCCCCCCTCCCCCGGGAGTCGCGGCAATGTCGGCGCCGTCGGCGCCGACTTTCCTGCCGGCTGGCGCGTCTCGCGCTGTTATGGCGCGGCGCGCGCGTCGCTCCGCAGGCAGTTCTGAGATGATGTTCCTCGGGCCGCATGGAGTGCGGCGTGTGCTCAACTATGCAGGCTGTTACAAGGCGGCGAGTCCCGCTCCGCACACAGTTACTGGACGGCATGGCCCGCTCTGCGTGTCGTTGGAAGCCATTATCGTCCATCGTGAGGTGGACGTCACGTGCAAATTGTCGGCAGGCGTGTCGATCAGTCGGCCACCTTATTCGGGAGGGCGGACCGACATCGGCGCGTCACCCACTGCAGCTGAGGTCGTGTGAGGTCGGTTGAGGTCGCAGGACGGGGCGCACCCAGCGGCCAGTCGTGTGGCCAGCCGGACTGGCCTCCCGAGCCTGATGGTCTGCCCGCGTGTCCAGAAGCTGATGCCCTGCGCGGCTGAGATCGGCTGGGATGATGCCTTGCTGGCGTGTTGTGTACGGCGTCGACCGTATTGTGAGCCGAATCGACACGTGGTCCCGAATCGACGCGTGTGCAACGAGTCGACACGTGTCGTGTAACGAGTCGACACGTGTTGTGTGCCGATCACCACGTGTCCACAGCACAGCAGACATCCTGCGACTTGTGGACGCACGGGGGACGTGGTGTTGACAAGACTGGTGAAGACTGCCGGCGACAGCAGCCATCGCAGCCTGTCGGTGTTCGTTTATCCATTTATGTTATGCAATGATTGGTTGCAGGACAGTGGTTGTCGTCATTGATGAAGAATGCCCTATGCTATGCTATGTGCTGTATGGGCTATGCTATATTATAGTAGTAAGCAAGGCTTTATACAGTTTGTCAGTTTGATTTCACTTTTAATTGTGCACTTTGATACTTCTCGTAGGAAAAGTCTGAGGTGAATTACGATGATGTATTAAAATGTATTAAGATGCTTTACGATGCATTAAGATGAATGGCATTCCGAAGCGGCGTCACCGCCATATTATCTGCTATTTCCTGAGCAAGAAGTCTCCTGGCTCTAGCTGATTTGAGATATTACAGTAAAGATTCATGGGGCATGGCATTGTCGAGTAACTGCTATTGTACAGGCACCACCTGTTTAACAATCCTTGAACCCGCACCATTTCCGGTGTGGATAATGAGGCTGTAGTTGGTATATATCCTATTATTTATGCCGACATTGATGTCCGCAAAAGTCACTGTTTCATTTTATCATGCTATGCACTGGCTTAAAGTGCTACGTAGTTAGGCGTATACCCGACAGGAACTTAACACTGTCCAAGTCGGTTTAACTCCCGACACTCGGCGGCGGCAGCTAGACACTGCCCGAGCGTGCATGCAAGTTCCAAGGCGACGTCGTTACCTCCCCTCCCTCCGGCGCCGCCTCGTCGGTGCCCGGCCCTGTCGCGACGCCGCTCGCGCCGCCAGCTGTATCGCCGCTCGCGCCGCCGGTGACCGAAGTCCTCCGCCGCCGTGCCGACTCGGGGAGATCGGGCCGGCGGCGAGGCGACGGCTGGCCCGCCAGTTGGCGCCGACCGCCGTTGGTCAGGGAGGGGCCGGCGGGGCTGGCGGCGAGGCGACGCCTGGCCCGCCAGTTGGCGCCGACCGCCGCTGGTCAGGGAGGGGCCGGCGGGCCCGGCGGCGGGGCGACGGCTGGCCCGCCAGTTGGCGCCGACCGCCGCTGGTCGAGGAGGGCCGGCGGGCCCGGCGGCGAGGCGGTGCCGTGCGCCGCGCCGTCTCGTCGGCACGGCGGACCGGATGGCCGCCTGCGAGGAGCGGCTCGCCCGGCGTGTTTTTGCGTTCGTCCGGCCGCTCGATGCCGTCACGCTCCGTTTGGCGATTATCAGCTGCCGACGTCGCCACACCGCGCGCTCAGGCGTGCGAGGGAGGGGGTTGGTTGGTTGGCTGGTTGGTTGGTTGGTTGGTTGGTTGGTTGGTTGGTTGGTTGGTTGGTTGGTTGGTTGGTTGGTTGGTTGGTTGGTTGGTTGGTTGGTTGGTTGGTTGGTTGGATGGATGGATGGATGGATGGATGGATGGATGGATGGATGGATGGATGGATGGATGGATGGATGGATGGATGGATGGATGGCTGGCTGGCTGGATGGCTCGATGGCTCGATGGCTGAATGGCTGGCTGGCTGGATGGCTGGTTGGTTGGTTGGTTGGTTGTGTTCGTTGGGTCGTTGGATTCGTTGGGTTCGTTGGTCGGATGGTTGGTGAGGTTGTTGAGGTTGGTGAGGTTGTTGTGAACAAAAAACGAGTGGATGAGGGTGGGTGAGTGTGTGGGTAAATGAATAAATTACTGGTTGAGTGAAGGAATGTGTAGCGGAGGACGGTTGCGAATCATTCTCTTTTCTTCCTTTTTTGCTTCTGTACCATCTCCCTAATTCATTTTTATCTTAATCTTTTTCTTCCTCCTCCCTGTTCCTTCTCTTTCTATCCCTTTTAGTCGCCCTACAATGCTTGCTTTCTGCCTTCCTTTCCCCTGTCTCCGTGATTTTTCTATGTTTCTTGCCTTTTCTCTTCGCCTTCGCCTTTTCCTCTCCGTTTATGTATCTGTCTGCCGTGCTGTTGCTCCGGAGACGTGATGCACCGGCGGTCCTTTGCCGTGGCTGCAGTCTGTCGGCCATAGGCTGCCCGCCATGCTGACGTGTGCCAGCGATGTTGGCGGACGTACGATTGCACTTCAGCCCTCTCACCAGGTGTCAGATGTGTTTGCCCGGCGAGGAGTTTGGGATTAATGTAAGGATCGTCGGCCGTATGCACACATGATCTTGTATCTTGTTTAATTCAGTCTCTCGAAGTTATTCCTTACATTTGAACTACGTTTATTGATGTTGGATGCTGATGATATATCTTCTTGGTTTGTAATTTACTTGACTTTATTTTAACGATATTATTTTAAAATGTGAAACTTTATTGTAACAATTCCGATGTAGCTCCGTAGACAACGCCGTGAAGCTGACTATTCCTTAGTGTTTTGACGAGCCCACGCCATTGCTCAGTGTCCCGCCCACATCGGACAAAATTCCTGCCACCGTCCAAATCGTAATCTGGCGTCACAGTTCCCTGGCTAGAGTGTCGGTCGTCCCGAGCCCGGGCTCCTCCACCGGCCGCAGCGCTCCACCGGCCACAGCGCCACCGCCACAGCGCTCCACCGCCACATCTCCCACCGCCACATCTCCCACCGACGCCGTCCGCGTTTCTCCAGCATTGTCTATACCGATTCTCGACTGGCCGGCATTTTCGGCCGGCGGCCGACGCTGCCGCCCATACCGCGGCCCATAACCGCGGCGCGCTGCTCGTCAGCGTCGCCTGTGTCAACCGTGGTGGCCGGTTGCGAGCGATAGCCGGCCGCGCGCGCGTCCATCCCGGCCGCCCGGCTACGGCCCGGCCGCGCCCCATAAACCGTATATTTGGCCGATAACGGTCAGGCGCCGCTGACCACGCGGTCTCCTGGGACTTCAGGCGGTCCGCAGGCGGACCGGGCGGATGGATGGGTGGGTGGATGGGTGGATGAATGGATGGATGGATGGATGGATGGATGGATGGATGGATGGATGGATGGATGGATGGATGGATGGATGGATGGATGGATGGATGGATGGATGGATGGATGGATGGATGGATGGATGGATGGATGGATGGATGGATGGATGGATGGATGGATGGATGGCTGGCTGGCTGGCTGGCTGGCTGGCTGGCTGGCTGGCTGGCTGGCTGGCTGGCTGGCTGGCTGGCTGGCTGGCTGGCTGGCTGGCTGGCTGGCTGGCTGGCTGGCTGGCTGGCTGGCTGGCTGGCTGGCTGGCTGGCTGGCTGGCTGGCTGGCTGGCTGGCTGGCTGGCTGGTGGATGGATGGTGGTGGCTGGCTGGCTGGCTGGCTGGCTGGCTGGCTGGCTGGCTGGCTGGCTGGCTGGCTGGCTGGCTGGGTGGATGGATGGATGGATGGATGGATGGATGGATGGATGGATGGAGGGATAGATGGATGGCTGGCTGGCTGGTTGGGTGGATGGGTGGGTGGGTGGGTGGGTGGATGGGTGGATGGGTGGATGGGTGGGTGGGTGGTTGGACGGACGGACGGACGGACGTTTGACGAGTTTAGATCGTCCAGCTGTCCGTCCCCCTCGCTCTGCATGCCCGCGCCTGCGACTGACGGAGACTGCAGCTTTCCGCAGCGCTGGGGACGCTTATGTTCCGCCGGCGTTGCATTAATCCGTCAACGACGAAAGGCGTCGTCGAACGTGGCCGTCGTCGCCGCTGAGGGCCGGAAGCATAAATCAGGGCTGCGGCGACGAAAACAGCACATTCATCGCGGCCGTTCGCCGTCGCAGCAGTCGGCGACGGCGACGGGCCCGCGTTCCGCCCGACCGATAGATTCGGCTCGTTCGCGTCCGGCTGCAAAAAGCCGGCGGCGCCGGCCGATTGTTGGAAAGTTTGGCTGGTGTGGCTGGTCCTCGCGCCCAGAGTTTTCGCGGTGTTGCTCTGATTGCGGACGGGGCAAGCATTGTTTTCGCGCAGTTCGTCGCCGGCTTCGAGTTGTGAAAACTTTGCGGGAACGGGCGGCCCCGGTCTGGCGTTTTGCGGCATCCGTTGCATGGGTGGGCGTAAACTTTCGGACGCTTACCAAATAAAGACATCAAGCCTGGATCCTCCTCGGGCTCTCTGTTTCTTCCGGTGATGGCGGGTCTTACCCGCATTAGTTTTGCAGCCTCGCAAACACATTTACACGATTAGGAGTTGCATACTTACTGTCACATAGCCGGTTGGCCGCGCAAGTGCCACTCGGGCAACTCGTTCAACTTAATGAGGCGTGTATGCGGTACTGTGCTCCTTTACGGTCACCGCTCTTCGTCACTTGATGGTACCGTCCAGGATGTGGCATGGGGATCGTTCAGGTTACGTCACACCCGCGGAAGTGCGTTGCTGTTTGCTCGTTGAGAATCGGAGCGTATCCGGACACCGGCCTCCCCGTTCCGGAACCCCCGCCACGTCGTACACGGACCGCCATTGTTGGGAGGGGCGGACGCCAACGTTATGTCGGAGACCGTCCACAGTGCCATGGAATAGCATGACGGGTCTGGTTACGGCCAACTGTGGGCTGTGAGCAGACAGCAGTGGGCTGGGACCGCCAGCTGTGGGCTGTGGGCCACCAGCTGCGGGCTGGGACCGCCAGCTGTGGGCTGGGACCGCCAGCTGTGGGCTGGGACCGCCAACTGTGGGCTGTGAGACACCAACTGTGGGCTGGGACCGCCAGCTGTGGGCTGGGACCGCCAACTGTGGGCTGTGAGACACCAACTGTGGGCTGTGTGCCACCAACTGTGGGCTGTGAGCCACCAGCTGTGGGCTGTGAGACACCAACTGTGGGCTGTGTGCCACCAACTGTGGGCTGTGAGTCACCAGCTGTGGGCTGTGAGCCACCAACTGTGGGCTGTGTGCCACCAACTGTGGGCTGTGAGTCACCAGCTGTGGGCTGTGAGCCACCAACTGTGGGCTGTGTGCCACCAGCTGTGGGCTGTGAGACACCAGCTGTGGGCTGTGAGACACCAACTGTGGGCTGTGAGACACCAACTGTGGGCTGTGAGACACCAACTGTGGGCTGTGAGGCGCCAACTGTGGGCTGTGGGACGCCAACTGTGGGCTGTGAGCCGCCAGCTGTGGGCTGTGAGACGCCAGCAGTGGGCTGTGAGCCACCAGCTGTGGGCTGTGAGGCGCCAACTGTGGGCTGTGAGCCGCCAGCTGTGGGCTGGGAGACGCCAACTGCAGGCTGTGGGCCACCAGCTGTGGGCTGTGAGACGCCAACTGTGGGCTGTGAGACGCCAGCTGTGGGCTGTGAGTCACCAACAGTGGGCTGTGAGCCACCAGCTGTGGGCTGTGAGACGCCAGCTGTGGGCTGTGAGCCACCAGCTGTGGGCTGTGAGCCACCAGCTGTGGGCTGTGGGACGCCAACTGTGGGCTGTGAGCCGACAGTTGTGGGCTGTGAGCCACCAGCTGTGGGCTGTGGGCCACCAGCTGTGGGCTGTGAGGCGCCATCTGTGGGCTGTGGACCACCAGCTGTGGGCTGTGAGCCACCAGCTGTGGGCCGGGGTCGGCGTCGCTCGTCTGATCGGTTTTGCGTCCGTCGCCGCCGTCGCCGGAGATGATGCATTTGACAGCAGCCCATCGAGCCGACGCCCCGCCGGTGCCGCTTTCATCTGCCCGAAAAGCTTTCGATATCATCGCGGCCGCCGGGGCAGCGCGCCGCCTCTCGTTGCGATAAGTGGCCGCGGAGGCCATTGTTCGCAGAATTCGCGAGCCAGTCGCGGTTGTGACGTCGTCGCAGTCGGTCTCCGGGTGTCGTGGCCCGGACCTGGAGGGGGGTGACTTTCCTCGTCGTTCAGTCCTGTGTGTTGCACCCCTCCCCTTGTAGTGTCTGAGCGTTGGGTTGGTTGGTTATTGGTTTTACGACACATCGACCGTTGAGTCATGTAGCGTCGCCAATCTCTCGCGCCGATTGGTCGCGGGCGAAGAGTAGCAACGGGTCAGACTCGAACCCACAACCTTTCGATTGTGAGACGAGCAACTTACCCCTAGGCTACTCGTCCCCTCTGAGCGTTGGGTCGAGTTTGGCTGGTGCCTTTCCCCTGCCGTTCTGTGGGGTCTGGTGGTTGCGTTGCCGTGTGAGACTGACACATTGCCCCGTGACCCCCTCCCCCTCTCGTCTCCTGCCGTTCTGTGGCATCTGATGGCTGCGTTGTCGTGTCTGACTGTCACATTGCCCCAACACCCCCACCCTCGTCTCCTGCCGTTCTGTGGGATCTGGTGGTTGTGCTGCCTTGTCTGACTGTCACATTGCCCCATCACCCCTACCCTCGTCTCCTGCCGTTCTGTGGCATCTGGTGGTTGCTTGGCTGCATTGCCGTGTCAGACTGACACATTGCCCGTGACCCCCTCGTCTCCCACCATTCTGTGATGCCGTGAGACTCTTTGTCTTGTGACGTTGAAGAATGTATTATCAAATTGTTCAGTGCATGCCTAAATTTCTGGCTGGAATGTTGATCTTGGCTCCGCAGATAGCACGAATATCATGATCACTATTGATGGGCGCTGTATGACCGAAGCAGTGGATGCGCCCCTAAGCCCAAATAACCAACCAACCAACCATGATCACTATTGTTTTGGAATGGGCATAAAATGACCATAGCAGTCGACGCGGCCCTAAACCAGAATTCATCATCATCACTCTTGTTTTGGAAATTTGTATGTCGGTATTTGTGTACAATTGTATATATTATATAATGAACTGGCAGACCGGGTCGAAAGTCCGGTATGTATTCCAGAGGCCGCTCGAAAAGGTCGCTGGTCCCCACGGGGCTTTCGGCCCGCGCATTTTCCGCCTCCAATAAGAACATCAGAGGCGGCATACACCACAATATGCGATACATCTGGTGTTCAGAGGCGGCCTGAGCCACTGGAACCGTCCGACCACCGTCTGATGGGGGCTACAGTGGCGGTCAGGGTCGTCGGGGGCGAGCAGGCGGGCTTGACCGTCGCCGGATCGGACACGGACAGGGCCGGCGTCGGCAGGTCACAGATGTCCACTGTGTGAGAACAACGGGTTGTCGGCATTAGTACTTCCTGGCGTCGGCGCGATGGGATGGATACACCGTTGTTGCACTGCAATTACACATGCAGCGGCTTGCTCGTAAAGAAGAGTTCAGTGATGCGAATTGGTTGGACGTTAAGTAGTCGTGATTTTATCAGCACCACGATGATGGAATCGTGAATGATTGCACGAAACACAATGTGAGGGATGGCACGTCCCGTCACATAAAGAACGCTGCTGAAGCCAGATAGTGAGGGTGAGGCAGAGGCAGCCACTGAGGAACTCCGCCGGCTTTGATTAATTTGCATGAGTACACCATAGGCGTGATCATGATAACCCGATTTATTCCACAAAGCTCCTTTGTGCTGTCCTTTTAATCACGGTGGTCTGTTCCTAGAATGGCGCCAAAACGTAAGATCTAATTGCAATGGCACCAATATTGATTCCGGAGAACTTGCATTGCAGATGAGTGTGGAGTGGAAGAACAGCATCGACTTACACCCTAAAGACATTTTGTTGTGTCCACTCGCATTCAGAATAGGCAGACCTTTGGCACTGATGACATCCACATTGTTCTGACTGTATTTTGAAAGGAAGAATTCGGCCTGACAAAACAGCATCTTAACAGCATGTTCAAATACCAATTTTTTATTAAGTTTATTAATTTGCATGAGTACATCATAGGCGTGATCATGATAACCCGATTTATTCCAAAAACTCCTTTGTGCTGTCCTTTTAATCACTGTGATCTGTTCCTAGAATGGCGCCAAAACTTCCGGTGCTTCGGCCTTTATTAACAGGTCTTCCAGAGGGCAATGCGCTAAACGCGACAAAACATAAAATCCAGCTAGCAAGTCAGCCACGTGAGAAAATATAAAGATGGTCCGCTGTTAGTGACAGAGAAACGATTGTGTGCGGTGAGTCGGGCTGCCGCTGTGTGTGGTGAGGGCATTATCGTCGGCATTATCTCATCTGGGCTGTGTTGCTGTTTCTTCTGGCACTGACAGCGGTCCACCTTTAGGTTTTCTCACGTGGCTGACTTGCTAGCTGGGTTTTATGTTTTGTCTCATTCGGTGCATTGCCATCTAGAAGACCTGTCAATGTAGGTCGAAGTACTGGCTGAAATATGTTTCGTTTGGGCACAGGGAGTCCGATTACTCAAGCATGTGATCATCGGTATCTCGCAAAATATTGTCACTTTTGTCCGTGGTTCACGCAGCCATGGAGACCTCGCATACACAAGGCCAATTTACCGCTTCCGACGTCAATGGTCCTTTGAAAAAAAATATTATGGGTGATGAAGTTGAACAATCCTGGAGCACTGCATACTTTTGGGGACGAGTGGAAATCCTATATGTACCATCCGTACCATGCCAGTACTGTACCATCATAAAACCTATTTCAGGCAACATATGCTGCCTGCCTGTTCAGCACCTCGGAAAACATAGGTATGAGCAAAGTAATAGATCTATAAAATAATGAGATAGAATGTAGTTTCATTTGGATACCAACCAAGAAAGCACTAATATAAGGAGTCTAGGATAGAACTTCAAAATATTATTATCTAGCTAATATATTTGGGGGAAAGCCGATGGAATGTCCTTTAAGTCCTTTTTGGGTCCTTAATGTCCTTTAAGCTTTTCATTATCACGATTCGCCTGCATTCCTACAATATGCAATATGAGTATGCATATTGTGTCCCACAATATACAATATGTTTGCAGGTATGCGTCGCAATGAATTATGGACTATATTGAGTAGTAGGAAATGCACAAACCAGATTGTAGTGAACCACGTTAGAGATAAATATCTTTATGATGCATGCTACGAGTGAACATGATGCAGCACTTGTCTGTGGTAACTAAATATTCGTTAGTGGACAACGCGAATTAGGTGAATTGCTCTCAATTTTGAAGGACGAAAAAAAGCATGATTGGTAAAATGTTGGCAAAAACTTCTGTTTGTCAACACTGAATTTCTTGGCATAATGTGCCTCGCGAGCATAGAACATGTCAGTCTTTTATTTTGTCATTATTAATGCTTCAGATGAATGCATTTTATGTTAATTTCGCGTAGAAGGCCGAAACTCATTGGCGTCACGTATGGAAGAACCGTGGCGAAATTCAAACACTGATGATGCCATTAAAACCACTAGCTATGCGATAAGCAAGTTTGTGGATTGGATTAAAACTAGAAACAGAGGGTGTGATTTTACAACCATTAAACCGACTGGCCGCGACTAACCTTTGCGACAATAGTATGCAGAAGTGAGCAATAACGACCCAATGGCAGCCATCCCACGTACCTTTATGTGTAGGCGTGTATCATCGGTTAGGAATAACGACGGCAGAAAGACCCGCCAAGGGGACGAGTAGCCTATGGGTAAGTTGCTCGTCTCACAATCGAAAGGTTGTGGGTTCGAGTCTCACCTGTCACTACTCTTCGCCCGCGACCAATCGGCGTGAGAGATTGGCGACGTTACACGACTCAACGGTCGGTGTGTCGTAAAGCCAATAACCACCACCACGACCCGCCAAGCACTATTGCCTGTATGCGGGCAGCAGTTGTGAGGAATACTGACGCAACACCGGTCACCCAGAGTACATTTGCCGACACGCGCGCAGCCATTCGTCGATAGGCAGCCGACCGCGCGGCAGAACTGCGAACATTCTGAAGCGCGCAGACGTCCACGCTGCCAATGAGATATTTCAGCCATGCTGCAGCTGTAAATCAAATGTGGCAGTTCGAAACGGTGTCACAAATCTGCCGAGCAGGCAGGAGCCGTTTGGGCGAATGTGGTCATGGAGCTCATGGCAGGGTGGGCTGGTTGAAACTGTCTGGTTTCACGCATGTCTTCACTTTGGTACATCCGATAAAGAAGGTTTGGGCCTCGTGAAAAAAATGATTATTTTGCTATCAAACGTGATTCGGGTGTGTGGAGTATGTGTACTGTGCGAAGACAGAAGTCACGAAGGATCGTCAGGAAAGGCACAAACAAAACGATGTTGACCAGTGTTGGATTTTTACTTCTCGGTCTTGGATTCGGAGTGTATAATTTTTTGGCTTGTCAAAGTATGTTGTGTATAATCTTGAGAAGCACTATGTAATGGAGTGTATAATTTTCCAGTTTCCAAGTAATGGAGTATATACATTTTATAAATAACGGAGTGTATACATTTTGAAGAAAGAAATTCAGTGGTGTTTCCTGGAATGAAGAATAAAAACCCGGGGGCCTCGGTAGCTTAGATGGTGGAGCGTCTGACTCGAATCTCGCGGCCGGCGGCATTTGCAGAGTCTATCCACGACCAATCGGTGTGATAGGTTGACAACGCTATTGCGGTTGAATGCGTCGTAAAATAACCCGAGATTCTTCTTCTAGAATAAAACGCCTTCAAATCATTTGTTCGGTCCCTGTCCTAGTGTCTCACAGACAACCAGATGGGGTCCACCACACATCGTCTGAAGTCATCCACGTTACGTGGATGACTTAAAGGCAACTTCCTGAGTAATGGTAGAGAAAAATGATCACAGAAGTATACTTAATCGATGTCAACCAGGTTTCTATATCCATACCTGTCACTCCTGACATGTCTACCTCTTCAGTGCACATTTACTTTTCAGATACTATATATATGCATGCATTCAAGCATTATTTGTGCATTCGTGAAATGTTCAGGGAATTGTTAGGTGCATCCTGTCCCCATTCTCCATTGCATACCATTATTCTTTTAACTTTTCTGGCCTCTGACTTTCTGAATGGACAAATTTGCAGTTTAAGGTGATTTGATTTCTTGGAATTTATTCGTATGCAATAATTATGAATGTCTTCATAATGTAGGTACTCACATGATGTGACCACACATTTTTTTGGCAAATGCAGTTGGGCAGCAAAAGGACACCAAAAAAGTGGCTCTGGTTTGGTTCGGAAATATACCATGAAATGTAATGTTAAAAATATAGAAAAAAGTTGCAGCCTAACTGGATGCAAGAAAGCATTTTAATGGAAATTTTCTAAACAATTTTTTCCTTTAAAAAAATAACTATATGGCCTATTCCAACCAAACAGCCTAGCCTCCTAGCCCGAGTAGTTTTTTAATTAAACAACTTTTTTGTAATCCTGAATGATCCCCAAAGGAATTTGATAAATGGCTAACTTGCAAAAAAAAACTATTATAGCAGAACTTAGCCAAACCTAATACCTTTTTATGCTTCATGGAGGTAAAATCCGTGTAAAAGTTGTGTGGAATAGTAATAATGTCTATGAAAATTCCTATGCCATGGCAAAGCATGGCTCATATCCACCAGTATTTTGGAGATTTGGGGGAAGTGCTACCCTTCGTGGCTTACCAGTTGTGTGGATGCCACTTTAGCTCTTGGTGTTTAGCCATACATTCTTCTGGATACATCTGGACTCTGTTCTGAGGTTTTTCGACAAGTGGAGAACATACACATGAAGGCATTGGTGGCTGTTTATTAATTCACCTGTACTTCACCAGACAATCACACATGCACAAATCGAATGTTATGGAATGATATGGAAGATGGAATGTTATGAAATATGGAATGGTCAGTGGCATTAAGATCATATTCAGACTGCAGTGATCCATATTTTGTCATCTGTTAACATCTGTTGTACTTGTGCATGCTAGCAAGCTGATATTCTTCCAATCTGGCTGGCATCTCATTTTCGGCTCCACTCCTGCCTCCTCTTGGAACGTGCCTGCAGATGACCTGAAATAACAAACGTGCATTATCCTCAATTATACTGGAAAGTGTATGTGGTAGGGGACCCGGTACGACTGAATCTTCCTCTCCACCCAAGTTACCAATATTGTATAATGACATCTAGCTGTCTTGCTAGTTAGGCATGTCTTCATCCAGCAATGCAAGGAGTGTATTTTTTCCGGAGTGTATAATTCTTTTGATGGCAAAAGTTTTTTTCTCAAATGTCACTTTTCCAACGCTGATGTTGACTGCAGCGATCAACGTATGTATGGCGCAGATGCAGAAATGCGCTTAGCTGAGCCGAATCCAGCAAATGATAGACTGTTTGAGACGCAACGAAAGATGTTCATTTCATGCGGTGAAATGTTCTTCAAGAATGAACTGATGTGAAAGACACGCTCTCCCAGATGATGCCAAGGGGACGAGTAGCCTAGGGGAAAGTTGCTCGTCTCACAATCGAAAGGTTGTGGGTTCGAGTCTCACCTGTCGCTACTCTTCGCCCGCGACCAATCGGCGTGAGAGATTGGCGACGCTACATGACTCAACGGTCGATGTGTCGTAAAGTCAATAACCAACTAACCAGATGATGCCGAGCATTTCGAGACATGCAGAACTGTCTGAGGTCCATACGTGCCGTTGTGTGCTGGCCACTACCGCAACTACACCTCAACAGACCGGTGCTTCGACACAAAATATAACGACGATGACGAGTCATAAGAATGAAGAAAGTCCATGTTATTTTGTCGATACAACCGTCTGTTACCCAGAAGCGGCATAACTCTGGTGTTCGGATCCTCGGCTGAAGCGCACTAGCCGGAGCTGTCTATCTGACACATGTGCATGACAAATTAATCAGGGCACTGGACGCTCGCCTGTTCACCGGTGTGTGCCAGGACTATGCTTTAATTCCGTCGCTCCCGATATTATCCAGGTTACATTTCCCCTATTACCGTATTTATCACATCAATCGGAGTTGATCCGATTTGCACTAATAGGGTTCCGCTCTCGGCCGAGGCTGCGCTCGCCCGTGGGCACGCTTGAATCACCTCGTCGCATTATTTTCGCTGACCCACCGTTGTATTGGCTTTCGACTCGGCCAACCCTCCCACTTTTATCCTCCAATGTCATCTAGAAAAAGCGCTCGTCGCAGTTTCCCAAATCGACTTTGTCTCAGCTGCGTATAGCTAGGACTCTTTCTTGGTTGATGGGAGATGGGAAGCATGTCTAGATCCAGGAAGATTTTTTCAACAGAGAAATAATTGGCCTGCTATTTGTCCTTGGATATTGCTAGTGCACATATGTCACGGATCTTCCGTTGATGGCTGATTATTGACTGAATGTCAATAACGCTATATTCGCACACATATGCTTCCCATTGCACAATAATTCCAACAGAAACCATTATCTTCATCAAATATTCCGGTGCCTTTCCCTTGGCAAGATTGCCGGCCACATTGCCACGTTTCTGGGTGGCTGCGGTCGCCGGTAAGATGTGTATTGTCGGGAGCGTGTCCTCCTCCTCGGAAGTAATATCCGTCGTCTGTAGGCACATGTACCCTTGGTCCATCATCTGGGCCTTGGTCTGGTGCATGATCTGTTTATTCCAACAGTCTGGTAACTGTTGGCTTTCTACACCAATTTCTTCTGGGCAAAGGAAACTGTAAAATGATTTTCAAAACTCCACTTACCGTCCTTGGCCTGAAAGATTTTAACTGACCGATGATTATCAAGAGTAAGCTGTAGCATTCGTTGCTGTGAAGTTTTCTAACCGCCTAACTCGGATGTATTACTTGGTTTCTCCCTTGTTTACTCAGATATGTTGTTCCATTAATGTATATCCTGTGTTCTCCCCATGTGTTTGCTGTCTCCTGCTCCCTCCTGGGTACTCGTAAATCGTCTCCTATGATGCTGTGTTTGTCTCCTCTCCTGTGGTGCTATCGTTTGTGGCCTTGTACGACTTCCCTTCGTGCTGAGTGTTTGTCTATCATCACCTACGGCCTTGTCCGCCTTCTCTCCCATGCTGAGTGCTCGTCTCCTACGGCCTTGTCCGCCCTCTCTCCCATGCTGAGTGCTCGTCTCCTACGGCCTTGTCCGCCCTCTCTCCCATGCTGAGTGCTCGTCTCCTGTGGCCTTGTCCACCTTCTCTCCCATGCTGAGTGCTCGTCTCTCGTCTCCTGCGGTCTTCGCGTCTGCAATTTCCCCGACAGCCGCTCGTTATGAGTTGGCCTGGTGCCATCCGATGCGCCCGGACTAATCTGACTAGAGCCGATTTCGCCATTCCGGGTTCCTTCCGCGCGCTGTGGACGTTGTCACGCCAGCCTGCGCCCCTCCCCGGGTGGCCGCTGTTGTGGACGTTGTCACGTCAGCCTGCGCCCCTCCCCGGGTGGCCGCTGCTGTGGACGTTGTCACGTCAGCCTGCGCCTCTCCCCGGGTGGCCGCTGCTGGGGACGTTGTCACGTCAGCCTGCGCCCCTCCCCGGGTGGCCGCTGCTGGGGACGTTGTCACGTCAGCCTGCGCCTCTCCCCGGGTGGCCGCTGTTGTGGACGTTGTCACGTCAGCCTACGCCTCTCCCCGGGTGGCCGCTGTTGTGGACGTTGTCACGCCAGCCTGCGCCCCTCCCCGGGTGGCCGCTGCTGGGGACGTTGTCACGTCAGCCTGCGCCTCTCCCCGGGTGGCCGCTGCTGTGGACGTTGTCACGCCAGCCTGCGCCCCTTCCCGGGTGGCCGCTGCCCCACTCTATTTGTCTGCTGTTGCTCCGGCCATTGCGGCCCTTGTGTCTGCCATTGTTCTTGTCAAGCTTGATTCCCTGTGTGTCCGCCCCAATTCCTGTGTGCTGTGTTATTCTGCGCTCTGTTGTCATTGTCGATAATTACAATCTGCATTCTCTGTATCTGTCTGGCGTTCTCTCTCTCTCTCTCTCTCTCTCTCTCTCTCTCTCTCTCTCTCTCTCTCTCTCTCTCTCTCTCTCTCTCTCTCTCTCTCTCTCTCTCTCTCTCTCTCTCTCTCTCTCTCTCTCTCTCTCTCTCTCTCTCTCTCTCTCTCTCTCTCTCTCTCTCTCTCTCTCTCTCTCTCTCTCTCTCTCTCTCTCTCTCTCTCTCTCTCTCTGTCTCTGTCTCTGTCTCTGTCTCTGTCTCTGTCTCTGTCTCTGTCTCTGTCTCTATCTCTGTCTCTGTCTCTGTCTCTGTCTCTGTCTCTGTCTCTGTCTCTGTCTCTGTCTCTGTCTCTGTCTCTGTCTCTGTCTCTGTCTCTGTCTCTGTCTCTGTCTCTGTCTCTGTCTCTGTCTCTGTCTCTGTCTCTGTCTCTGTCTCTGTCTCTGTCTCTGTCTCTGTCTGTCTCTGTCTCTGTCTCTGTCTCTGTCTCTGTCTCTGTCTCTGTCTCTGTCTCTGTCTCTGTCTCTGTCTCTGTCTCTGTCTCTGTCTCTGTCTCTGTCTCTGTCTCTGTCTCTGTCTCTGTCTCTGTCTCTGTCTCTGTCTCTGTCTCTGTCTCTGTCTCTGTCTCTGTCTCTGTCTCTCTCTCTCTCTCTCTCTCTCTCTCTCTCTCTCTCTCTCTCTCTCTCTCTCTCTGTCTCTCTCTCTCTCTCTCTCTCTCTCTGTCTCTCTCTCTCTCTCTCTGTCTCTCTGTCTCTCTCTCTCTCTGTCTCTGTCTCTGTCTCTCTCTCTCTGTCTCTCTCTCTC
Organism: Imbricaverruca yamaguchii; assembly: GCA_034440575.1. Classification (NCBI taxonomy): domain Eukaryota; kingdom Metazoa; phylum Arthropoda; class Thecostraca; family Neoverrucidae; genus Imbricaverruca; species Imbricaverruca yamaguchii. The sequence continues at coordinate 1,427,612 of JAOTOL010001592.1, forward strand.
TCTCTCTCTCTCTCTCTCTCTCTCTCTCTCTCTCTCTCTCTCTCTCTCTCTCTCTCTCTCTCTCTCTCTCTCTCTCTCTCTCTCTCTCTCTCTCTCTCTCTCTCTCTCTCTCTCTCTCTCTCTCTCTCTCTCTCTCTCTCTCTCTCTCTCTCTCTCTCTCTCTCTCTCTCTGTCTCTCTCTCTCTCTGTCTCTCTCTCTGTCTCTGTCTCTCTCTCTGTCTCTCTCTCTGTCTCTGTCTCTGTCTCTGTCTCTGTCTCTGTCTCTGTCTCTGTCTCTCTCTATCTCTATCTCTCTCTCTCTCTCTCTCTCTCTCTCTCTATATATATATATATATATATATATATATATATATATATATATATATATATATATATATATATATATACATGTATCACTCGCAATTTCACCCTCTTTCTCTTACTCACGTCTCCTCCGTGCTCCACATGTCCCTTTTCTTCCTTCAGTGCAGTGGGTCCGGAATTAGGACATACCGGCTGAGGTAATTTGGCCCTCCCGATTGGGCAGAGGTGCACAAACCTGCCAACTCGCCTACCAGAGTAGGTGAAAGATATTGGCTGAAACAGTGACGTTGTTGTGACAGATAATCATTATTTGAAGAAGGAACAGTATTCGCCACATAAAGAAGATATATCACTTCAGGAAAGACATTTTAACGCACCAAAAAAATCGTGTAGTCTGGGTTTTTCGCAAACTATTTGCTTATATTTCGGTATGTTGTCACTGAAATTTTGGAATAGGACATTTGGCAGCGCTAACTCTTTGGACAGATCCCGGTGCACAATATCGGCTGTACTCAGCCAGCTCCAGTAGGCCGAACCGTGGCGCGGCAGGCTGTCACGGCTGCGCTGCGACAGTTGATGGGGTTCGATTGCGGTTTGGAAATGTGACAGATTTATGGGGTTCAATGCTTGTAGGTAATATTCTTGATTTGCTGCCATATATCCAGGGAGGTAAAGATATTGCACTGGCTTGAGTATAGTTAGTGCTACTTACACGTGAAAGCAAACCTGGTCATGGCATGAAGCCTAAGTAGAAAGTAGCACTGTTATGGGCACTATATGATCAACATGGTCGATGTGCCCTAAAGCCAAAATAACTAACTAACTGGGTGACATTCTTGGCGTCTTGTGCACCTCTGCGATTGGGTAGCGAGCGCTTTGAAAGTTCAGCCACACAACGTGTCATACATCTTGGGTTTTCGCTTTCAACTCTGATTATTTTGTCTTCAGAGCATCATAGGCAATGTTGTTACCGGAGTTTTAAGGTCGTCATCATCATGGAGTTTGTCCAGGCGCCGGGTTGCATTGCATATGCCTAACGACATGCCCTCCGGAAGTGTTAGTAATTGGTAGCGTGCGCTGGTGCGATGTGTCGTGCGCGCCCCCAGCGATCGCGTTCCTCGCTGGCATGGGTGTGGCGGTGTATCTTGAATAGTGGTGCCATGCTGTCATGAATAGCTGCCATGGGTGTGGCGGTGTATCTTGAATAGTGGTACCATGCTGTCATGAATAGCTGCCATGGGTGTGGCGGTGTATCTTGAATAGTGGTACCATGCTGCCATGAATAGCTGCCATGGGTGTGGCGGTGTATCTTGAATAGTGGTGCCATGCTGTCATGAATAGCTGCCATGGGTGTGGCGGTGTATCTTGAATAGTGGTACCATGCTGCCATGAATAGCTGCCATGGGTGTGGCGGTGTATCTTGAATAGTGGTACCATGCTGCCATGAATAGCTGCCATGGTGCCATGGGTGTGGCGGTGTATCTTGAATAGTGGTACCATGCTGCCATGAATAGCTGCCATGGGTGTGGCGGTGTATCTTGAATAGTGGTACCATGCTGCCATGAATAGCTGCCATGGGTGTGGCGGTGTATCTTGAATAGTGGTGCCATGCTGCCATGAATAGCTGCCATGGGTGTGGCGGTGTATCTTGAATAGTGGTGTGCCATGAATAGTGCCATGGGTGTGCGGTGTATCTTGAATAGTGGTACCATGCTGCCATGAATAGCTGCCATGGGTGTGGCGGTGTATCTTGAATAGTGGTACCATGCTGCCATGAATAGCTGCCATGGGTGTGGCGGTGTATCTTGAATAGTGGTACCATGCTGCCATGAATAGCTGCCATGGGTGTGGCGGTGTATCTTGAATAGTGGTGCCATGCTGCCATGAATAGTGCCATGGGTGTGGCGGTGTATCTTGAATAGTGGTACCATGCTGCCATGAATAGCTGCCATGGGTGTGGCGGTGTATCTTGAATAGTGGTGCCATGCTGCCATGAATAGCTGCCATGGGTGTGGCGGTGTATCTTGAATAGTGGTGCCATGCTGCCATGAATAGCTGCCATGGGTGTGGCGGTGTATCTTGAATAGTGGTGCCATGCTGTCATGAATAGTTGCCATGGGTGTGGCGGTGTATCTTGAATAGTGGTACCATGCTGCCATGAATAGCTGCCATGGGTGTGGCGGTGTATCTTGAATAGTGGTGCCATGCTTCCATGAATAGTGTCATGGGTGTGGCGGTGTATCTTGAATAGTGGTGCCATGATGCCATGAATAGCTGCCATGGGTGTGGCGGTGTATCTTGAATAGTGGTGCCATGCTGCCATGAATAGTGGCCATGGGCGTGGTGGGTTATCCTGAGTAGTGGTGCCATGCTGCCATGGGTGTGGCGGTGTATCTTGAATAGTGGTGCCATGCTGCCATGAATAGTGCCATGGGTGTGGCGGTGTATCTTGAATAGTGGTGCCATGCTGCCATGAATAGCTGGCATGGGTGTGGCGTGGTCATGCTTGGTAGTGGTGTGGCGGTGTATCTTGAATAGTGGTGCCATGCTGCCATGAATAGCTGGCATGGGTGTGGCGGGTCATCTTGAGTAGTGGGGACAAGCTGTCAAGGGCTTGGCGGGTTTTCTTGAGTAGTGGGGACAAGCTGTCATGGGCTTGGCGAGTTATCTTGATAAGTGGGGACGAGCTGTTGTTCGTTGTTGTTTATTGGTTGGTTCACGACACACTTTATGCGCATTCACGGCTAATGGCGCCGCCCACACTGTTTCGCCGGTGGGTCGCGGGATTGCGAAATGTCCCGAACGGCGCTAGTGTCGAACTCGGGACTTTTGGTACCCAGAGCCCAACACCTTAACCGCTCGGCCATCCCCGCCCCGGGGACAAGCTGCCATAGGTGTTGCAGGTTATCTTGAGTAGTGAGGACGACCTGCCATGGATCTGGCGAGTTATTTTGGGTAGTTGGGACGATCTGCCATTGGCGTGGTGGACTATTTTGTATTGTGGTGATAGGAAGGTTTCTAGGAAAATGTTTCTATACAATGCCACAGGCGTAATATTAAGCCTGTCCAAGTTTGGGACGGCCGCGTGCTCGCGGTCGCCCCCCCCCTCCCCGCTATGGTGACGTCCACGCTCGGCGCCCGCCCACCGGCGCTCCGCCGGCGGTTGCTATGGAGACCGATGAGTTATCGCGCTCGGCCTGGCCCAAGGAAATAAATAGCCTGGGGCCCGGTCAGTCGCTTCGCCGTTGGAACCGTAGTCGGGTGCGATTTGCCCATTCTAAGAGGTTGAGTATTGTCACGAGGCAGTGCCCTAAAATAACCTCACCATTAACTGTGTGGATGAAGAAAGAAGTTGCTTGGGAGTAGTGAAAGATTGGAAGAAAATAAAGAATCGCCACTTAAAGATTAAAAAGTGGAAAGCCTTTCACTTCAGTCACATGCATTATACATTTTTTTAGCAGTCGTGTGTATAATGGCTGCCCACACATGTAGGAAAATGGTAAAAACCTAAGACAAGGATGAAATAGCACAATTCCATTAACTGTGAATTTCCAGGACACATGGTCAATTATTTTACACCGTCACGAGGGCACAGTATTTGGTAGATGGGCTGTGATACGAGCGGCCTTTGAAGATTCAATGTGGCTGTCTCATGTCCGATTCTCACTTTATTGTAATGAATCTATGGCCGGCAATCCTCGAAAGCCCACGGATAAAGAGGCATTTTTGCAGTGCGGTGTTCGTAACCTTTTGGACACATCCATCGAGAGGCCACAATGTGGTATTTGTGGTGAAGTGCTCAGCCAAGAAAGTTTGAAACCAAACAAACTAAATAGGCTTTCCAGTTAGTTCATTCCTGGTGCGTAGTATTTCTGATTCCTGGTATTCTTGGTTGGTCATTCCTAGCACCAATTTTTTCAGACGAAAGGAGACACAGAACCTTTTGACGAAACCTTTTGAAGCAGTGCAAATGTATTGATGTGACGACATAGCTCGAGCCAGTGACACAGCGCTCGAGACATCACGTCACATTTCCTGACAGATCGCGGAACCCCAAAAATTGCACTCATGGCGAGGAGCTTTTTAGCAGTGATTAATCCAAACCGTCCAGCTGGTGAGTGGAGATCGTTGAATTAAGTGCAACAGATTTTACTCAGAAAGTGCAAAACGGGGAATCTACGTAAAGGGTAACATCTTGGAGCAAGTGATTGCAGAGATTGAAGATAAAGCAGTTCATAGAAGCGTTGCAGTTCGATGAGTCAATAGGTGTTGGCTGATGCACACTTACCGCGTGCGCTCGCAGTTGCAGTCGTGTTGAAATCGCATGAACACAGCTGAATGTGCTGAATATGCGGTTTTATACGGAAGTTCGCTGCCTTCACCGTTGAAGAAAATCGTGCATTTCAGCTGCGCGAACAAATTGGCTGGTGTCTCAAATGTGTCGAAAATTACACGGGAAAGCCACGTGTGTGCGTAAGGTGGCGGACCCATCGGAGGTCGGCGAAACGCTCTCACAGTGCATCTCACAAAGCAAGAGAGATGGTTGGCAATTGTAGATAGTTTGTGACCGGGTCGTCGGTCGGATTTGGCAAGTGTCAAAGCAGGAGAGATGGTTGGCAATTGTAGATAGTTTGTGACCGGGTCGTCGGTCGGATTTGGAAAGTGTCAAAGCAGGAGAGATGGTTGGCAATTGTAGATAGTTTGTGACCGGGTCGTCAGTTGGATTTGGAAAGTGTCGCCGGGTCGGCGTGTAGTGCCAGCCGGCAACGTGTCCGTCCTGCCAAAGGTGCACACCGACCGACATTGGACGGCGCGTGCCTGTTTGGAGGACAGTGTGGTGAATCGTCGTCCTGTTTCGCGCCGAGGAATGGCGGCTGGGTACTCTGCGGGCATGATCGGTCGAATTGATGGCCGCCGGTCTCGATGCGGTTTGCTGTGCTCGCGGCGATGTGATGTCTGTTGAGTGCGTCGTTGCGAATGAGTTACCGAGTTTACGAGAAGGCGCCGCACTGGAAACGAATTTGGCCGGCAGTGAGCTGTCGGCCTTCTATAGGAAGCCGGCACGGTGCTATCTCATTCCTTCGGTGCTGCCGCGGTCATTGTTATTCCGAGTGTGATGGCATTCCGCTGTGAGATCGGATTTCCCACAACAGCTAGCGTCTAGACCAGAGCCGGAAGCTCTCAGACTCCTATCGGGGAGAGTGACGCTCGAGGCACGCTTTCCAAGACTAGCCCAATAATTCCGAATTTGGTAGCGGAAAGACAGTCTCACTCGTCGCATGCTTATCAATGGCGTGGATACATCAATGCGTGAATGGGATGAATGATGCGTAAGTGCATGCACAAATGTACTACTTGTATATTTGTGTTGTTTATCTTTTATCTATGTCGCGTTGAGGTTGGAAACCGGAACGAATTTTCACCTCAAAAGTATTGTTTTCCCATTGGGAGCAGCGAAGTTGAATGGAAGCGATGGGGCGCAAACCAATCACACTTGGTAAATACACTGCGACGTATGACTATGCCCCCCCCCCGTGCTCTTTTCGTTGGGGTAGTTATCCGGCTGCAACCGTGAAGGGGCAAGGGTAGCCAAATGTTCGGACACCACAGCTTCCGTGTTTCGCCATTCGGCTCGGTGTGTCTGCGTCGGCAGAGCACGCCGACAGCGACCCGTCCGGTAGCCAGGCGGCCCCTCCTGGAGCCAGGCGACCCATCCGGGAGCCAGGCGACCAGTCCGGGAGCCAGGCGACCCGTCGGGTAACCAGGCTACCCATCTGGGAGCCAAGCGACCCATCCGGTAGCCAGGCGACCCATCCGGTAGCCATGCGACCAGTCCGGGAGCCACGCGACCCGTTCGGGAGTCAGGCGACCGCAGTAGGTGGCACGGAGCCCACGTCTCGACCAACCTGGCGCTGCCGAGTTGGCGACCTTGAGGGACCGCCTCATCCGCTGCTCGTGGGAGACTGGTGGGCGGTAAAAAGCCGTGAAGCGTGCACAGTTCCGCCGGTAGCGGCCCATCGCGCCCACAATTCCGCCGGGGGCGGCCCATCGCGTCCACAGTTCCGCCGGTAGCGGCCCTTCGCGTCCACAGTTCCGTCGGTAGCGGCCCATCGCGTCCACAGTTCCGCCGGTTGCGGGCCATCGCGTCCACAGTTCCGCCGGTAGCGGCCCATCGTGTCCACAGTTCCGCCGGTAGCGGCCCATCGCGTCCACAGTTCCGCCGGTTGCGGGCCATCGCGTCCACAGTTCCGCCGGTAGTGGCCCATCGTGTCCACAGTTCCGCCGGTAGCGGCCCATCGCGTCCACAGTTCCGCCGGTAGCGGCCCATCGCGTCCACAGTTCCGCCGGTTGCGGTCCATCGCGTCCACAGTTCCGCCGGCGGCGGTTCATCATCATCGACATCCTGCCTGTCGCCGTCAGTACCCCATTCACTATTCGTGGACGATCTTGCGGTCTGGTCATCCAGCAGCTCCACGCCAATATTGCATCGGCAGTTGCAGCTTGCTGTCGCCAGGCTGGAGCGCTGGACGAAGGTGAATGGCTTCAGTTTCTCGACGATGAAAACGGTCGCCGTGCATTTTCACCGGCGTCGGACCTGTCCAGACATCAAAATCAGGCTATGTGGTTAAGAGATTCCATCGGAGACTGTCGTGAAATTCCCTCGTGGTTTTTCTAGACAACCGACTTGTGTGCAGGCATCATTTTAGGATGCTTAGAGAGAGAGAGAGGTTTTAAGTCTGAACGTGAAGTGGTTGCGCGTGCGTCATATAAGGCCGATAGATCAACCCTGCTGCAGCTACATCGCTCTCGGATTCGGCCAAAGTTGGACAATGCAGCTATATCGCTCCCGCATTCGGTCAAAGTTAGACTGCGAATGTTTTGTCTACGACGGCGCAGTTTTGACCACCAAGCGAACACTGGACACGGTACACCACTCAGCACTCCGTATATGCACCTGTGCCTTTCGCACCACACCGATTTTTAGTATATTGGTAGAGTCAAACGAGCCAGCGCTTTCTATGCGTCGGGAACAACTCGGCATGCGTTATGCCTGCCGGCTGCAGCAGTTACCGCAGTTACAGCAGTTACCCAACGTACCGTTCCGTGTTTTCGCGGAGCGTCCTGGCTCTCTTCGGAAGACGATGGCCTGTGAGCTGTGTTCCCTTCTGTGTAAGGATTTGCACACTATTCGAGGACAGCGGGATGAGATTACGTGGAGTGGTGCGCGTTGGAACAATGAAAATCCCTCCCTGGACACTGGCATGTCCAGATGGTGACACTTAGCTGTCACATCTTAAAAAGTGCCAAGTCGTTCCCGAGTAGTTCAGATTGAGTGCCCTAGAGTTGATGGCAGCTCACAACAATTTTACAGACACCACAGATGGATCCAAGACCGAATCTGGTGTTAGGTGTGCGTTTGTAATGGGCACAGTGGCCAGGACGTTTTCGCTTCCGCCAAATTCATCTGTCTATGCATATGCGTTGGTTGCCTTAGACAAACCACTGAGTTTTATCGATGTATGTGATGGCACGTGGCATATGCTTTACACGGATTCTGTTAGCAGTCTTATGACTATAAATGCGTTTTACCCGTCGGACCACTCACATAAGATGTTTTTTGTAGGCTTACATTGCTAACCTGCGCCGGGAAAACGGTTGTTATATGTTGGATTCTCAGCCTTGTGGGAATCTCTGGGAACGAAGCCGCGGATGCTGCGGCGAAGCGGGGCGCACGGGCCACGTGCGCTCGCTCCCTCCCGCTCCCTGCTTGAGACTTCCACTCAGCTGTCAAAAGTTATATATCGGGTAAGTAGCAGGCAACCTGGAACTCTCTAGCAAACAAGAAGTTGAAGACTGTAAAGCCCTGCATTGGTGAGTGGGCTCCACCATCACACCGAAACAGAGGCCATGAGGTGTCCACGTGTCGCCTGCGTTTTGGACATCTTATGCGACACTGCGGTGTCTCCTCAGTGGTGACGAGACGAGGCACGCCACGGTGCCCGGGGTGCACCGCACCAATGTCAGTGGAGCACATTCTAGTCTCATGTCCCCGGCTTGCCCACGAACGGAGACGCCACTTTGGATGTGCCCCGGTCTCGCTTCGGGACGTAATCGGGGATGAGTCGGACATTTTTCACTCTGGAGAACTTTTTAAATTCCTCTTGGAAATGATACTTTCCGTGATTTACACCACGTATGCACGTGCTGCTGCAGACCTGCCTAGCACCAGTTTTGCCATGAACAGATTAGACATTGTCTTATAATTCGATGTCCGAACTGACGCTCACTCGCTTTTATGTTTGAATGGCTGAGATATGGTCGCTATATGACCTATGCAGTCGATGCGCCCGCAGTTCCGCGCCCGCCTGGACCGCAATTCCGCCGGTGGCGGCCCATCGCGTCCACGTTGGCAGCAGTGGCTGGCTACTACTTCAGCTGCGTTGCTATCTCCGGCTGCCGCGGCACCCCTGCTCTGCCGAGATATGCTCTCCGTCGGAGCGCAAAACAAATTGCATTGGCTGCGATGCGGAATTGTGTACTTCGTCAAGTGAACGATCTAGAGGTGGCAAGTGTGAGAATCGAAAACCCGGTCCGGATCGGCAGGCTTTTTGACCGGTGTTTGGGAGGTGTACGGGCCCCGCAACTGATCTCTGGACTCAATTTATTTTTAGCTGAATGATGACCATCATCACGCAACTTCTATGGCTGATTTCCGCATTCCAGCCAGCAATTATGTCATGTATTGAACAATTTGGTGATAATCCTGAAATATTTTATATTTTTCTGGCATGATAATTGCCGAAGACAACAGAACATTTATGATATTGGTTGATAGCTCAAGCGTATCCATGATACGCCGCACCGAAAAGAAAGATTTGCAACTGCCAAACTCCGGTATGTCTAATTCAGTGGGTGGTGCGTTTTGCAGATACGTAAGAGGTATGGGTGCATACAGTCTCGGGTGGTAGCTGGGATCAGTTCGGTAAACCGAGATCGTATACCCAACAAACTGAACAAACCGGTGACTTCTAGAAGGAAGAATTAAACAGGCGCGGTAAAAAAATTCCCCTGTGTTTGCTTTACTTTTCTTTTCGCTCTCTCGCTGTTCTTAGGAGGCTGCCAAACGCCTCGTGGCTTTTTACCGCCCTCTGGTCTCTCCCACAAGCAGCGGGTGAAGCGGTCCCCCAACGATGCCAACTGGACGGCGTCGAGGCGGTCGTGGGCGGGCTCCGTGCCACCTAATGCGGTCGACCGGCTTCCAAACGGCCACACAATTAATCAATCGTTACATGAAATGTCGCCGGCGCGGTCGTAGCCGACAAGCCGGCCGCGGCCGTGACCTGGATGCCGCCGCCGCTGGCACGGCTCGGCGCGCCGACGTCGGCGGACGTCGCCCGGCCGGGCGTGCTGCTGCGCAGCCAAAGCCGTGGTGCCTCCACTCGGGCGTCTGTCGGCCGTCAAAGCCGTGGCGTTGCGTTGTACCAATTAGAGGGTTCACGTGGCGTCTACCGAAGCGGAGCTGGTTGGGTGGGGTCAGGTCTGGTCGAGTCAGGTCAAGTCACCGGAACGGCTAGCGCCGGCTCTGCTTCTCTCTCTCTCTCTCTCTCTCTCTCTCTCTCTCTCTCTCTCTCTCTCTCTCTCTCTCTCTCTCTCTCTCTCTCTCTCTCTCTCTCTCTCTCTCTCTCTCTCTCTCTCTCTCTCTCTCTCTCTCTCTCTCTCTCTCTCTCTCTCTCTCTCTCTCTCTCTCTCTCTCTCTTCTCTCTCTCTCTCTCTCTCTCTTTCTCTCTCTCTTCTTTCTTCTTCTTCTATTTTTTTTTATATTTTATATATCTCTTATATATATATATATATATATATATATATATATATATATATATATATATATATATATATATATATATATATATATATATATATATATATATATATATATATATATATATATATATATATATATATATATATATATATATATATATATATATATATATATATATATATATATATATATATATATATATATATATATATATATATATATATATATATATATATATATATATATATATATATATATATATATATATATATATATATATATTATATATATATATATATTATATTATATTTATTTATTTATTCTCTTTCTTTCTTTCTTCTCTTCTCTATCTCTTTCTCTCTCTCTCTTCTCTCTCTCTCTCTCGCTCTCCTCTCTTCTCTCCTCTCCTCTCTCTCTCTCTCTCTCTCTCTCTCTCTCTCTCTCCCCTCCCTCTCTCTCTCCCTCGCTCTCGCTCTCGCCCTCCCCTCGCCCTCGCCCTCACCCTCCCCTCCCCTCACCCTCACCCTCACCCACCCTCACCCTCACCCTCACCCTCACCCTCTCACCCTCCCCTCCCCTCACCCTCACCCTCCCCTCACCCTCACCCTCACCCTCCCCTCACCCTCACCCTCACCCTCACCCTCACCCTCACCCTCACCCTCACCCTCACCCTCACCCTCACCCTCACCCTCACCCTCACCCTCACCCTCACTCTCTCTATCTCTATCTCCCCTCCCCCTCCCCTCCCCCTCCCCCCCCTCCCCCTCCCCCCTCCCCTCCCCTCCCCTCCCCTCCCTCTCCCTCTCCATCTCCATCTCCATCTCCATCTCCCTCCATCTCCATCTCCCTCTCCCTCTCCCTCTCCCCTCTCCCTCTCCCTCTCCCTCTCCCTCTCCCCTCCCTCTCCCTCTCCCTCTCCCTCTCCCCTCCCTCTCCCCCCTCCCCCTCCCTCTCCCCTCCCTCCCTCCCTCCATCCCCCTCCCTCCCTCCCTCCCTCCCTCCCTCCCTCCCTCCATCCCCCCCTCCCTCCCTCCCTCCCTCCCTCCCTCCCTCCCCCCTTAGATCACAGTGTGGTGGCCCAAGGTCAGGGGACTGATGTCGGCTCTCTTTGTCAGGCGGTGGGTCACGATGTGGTACCCCACGGTCAAGGGGCCGGCACCTGGTCTGGCACGAATCGCCGCCGGACGGCAGGATGACTGTGGTCGTGCTAGTACTAGGTACCTCCCTGTGGATGTAACCCAGTGCAGCTCCTCATTTGCGGCTCTAATCCGCGGGAGTAATTTTGCAAAGTACCCTGATAGGAGTGCCAGTGTGAATTGGGACTTGTGATATGACTGGTAATTAATTTTGGCAAGGGAAATGTGTTCTCTCTGCCCAGGCTTTCCGGTTGAATTAATCTAGCAATTGGGAGGATACCGTAGCAATATCAGATGTCGGAATGACCTACTTGTCGCGCTGTATAGGTGATGATGGCTGAAGTGTTTCTAAACTGAGGTGGAACGACTTGAGAAGGTGGTGGGAGTCTTGTGTCTGGGACATCCATTCCGTACTGGCAGCTAGGTTGTCGAGCAGTTCAGACTGAGATCAGTGTTGTTAATGCGTTCACAAACATGTTCCTCTTCTTTGCTCATCCGCCGTCCCGGGTACTCAGAGCTTCCTCGCTCGGCCGCTGACCCCAGTACTGCGGTACTGAATGCTGACCGGTCGTGTCCGGACGCACTGTGGGAGGGGGTGGGGGGGTGCGATTGCGCGTGTGCGGCGGACGCCGTTGCGGGTGCCGTGCCACGCCAGGTCCACAATCGGCATCGGCCCGTCGCAATTACGCTAATGTCTTACCGCGGCGCAACTCGTTAGGTCAATTATTTCCCCGTTAGGCGCACGACTGGCCTCTTTCACTGCCATTCCTCGATGGCCTTGGGCCGAAGTGCGTTGTTTGCCGCACACTGCGGCACGCACAAACACGCACGTAAATACGACCGGGCCGCGGCTGTCGCTGGTGTGACGGCCGCTGTGACGTCACACGCCGGCGCTGTGACATCACAGCGGTCGTGTGGGAGGTGGCCGCGGTCTCCGTCCATTGTTGTGCAGTGCGGGCGGTGGCGTTCCCGAGGGCCAGCCTTGCCCCTCTGTCTCTGTCTCTCTGTCTCTCTGTCTCTCTGACCTCTGACTCTCTGACTCTCTGACTCTCTGACTCTCTGCCTCTGTCTCTGTGTCTCTATCTCTGTCTCTGTCGCCGCCTCCGCCACCCCGGCTGCAGCCTATTCGTGCACGCCTGTGACAGGCACCGGACATCCCAGGGGCGCGTCCAGACACGAATGTCTGATCACGCCGGACCGTGGTGGCGGTAGGAAGGCCTAGCCTCGGACCAGTCACGTGGTGGAGCATCTCGTGTGCCTCACGACATTCCTTCCCTTCGCCATGAAACACACTATCTACGGTGTGCTCGTGCACGACATTTATCCAACTCGGCAGCCTGGGACATTTGCGTCGTGATCCTGACATACCGACGCCAATCTGTGATCTATTTATTGGCTGTGGTCTATGGATAGTGGTGTCGCTGTGATCCTTATTGATGGGACGATTTTGCTCTGATCATTGTTGATGTGGCGGTGTTGCTGTGGTCCTTATTGAGGAAGGGGTATTGTGGTCCCTGTTGAAGCGGTGGTGTTGTGATTTCTCTCGAGATGGCGGCGTCGCTCTGGTTTCTGAGCGGTGGTTGTAGTGGAAGTGATGCCGCACTGTACTCAAGGCGCCGGCGAAGCGTGCACGCCTCCTTTGGGGTCGTGTGCCACCTCGAATGCAGAATAATAGAGAATCGATCGGCGTGTGGCTCTGGTTTTGTCTGCTGACACAGAGACACCACGACGGTCAGACGGAGCTGACACAGAGACACCACGGCGGTCAGACGGTGCTGACACAGACACCACGACGGTCAGACCGTGCTGACACAGAGACACCACGACGGTCAGACCGTGCTGACACAGAGACACCACGACGGTCAGACGGAGCTGACACAGAGACACCACGACGGTCAGACCGTGCTGACACAGAGACACCACGACGGTCAGACGGAGCTGACACAGAGACACCACGACGGTCAGACGGAGCTGACACAGAGACACCACGGCGGTCAGACCGTGCTGACACAGAGACACCACGACGGTCAGACGGAGCTGACACAGAGACACCACGACGGTCAGACGGAGCTGACACAGAGACACCACGGCGGTCAGACCGTGCTGACACAGACACCACGACGGTCAGACCGTGCTGACACAGAGACACCACGGCGGTCAGACGGTGCTGACACAGACACCACGACGGTCAGGCCTTGCTGACACAGAGACACCACGACGGTCAGACCGTGCTGATACAGGGACACCACGGTGGTCAGACCGTGCTGATACAGAGACACCACGACGGTCGGACCGTGCTGACACAGAGACACCACGGCGGTCAGACGGTGCTGACACAGAGACACCACAGCGGTCAGACCGTGCTGACACAGACACCACGGCGGTCAGACGGTGCTGACACAGAGACACCACAATGGTCAGACGGCGCTGACACAGAGACACCCCAGCAGTTGTCAGCCTCGGTTTTGTGAGGAGGTGATTCTCATTTGCCAACTGCTCCACTTCCATGAGCTCTCCTCTGATTGTGATTTTGTCGAATATGATTGTCCAATTATGTGTTATGTATGAAAGTACTCTTAGTATGTATGAAAGTAACCCGTGACCAAGATCTTTTCAATCGATTCAACTCTTAGGCGTTGAATATGCCTCATGACTATTCCTAGTAATGCGAAAGTTCGCCAGCCTGCTTTCCCTTCCCTCCCCTCCTCCTATTCCCCTTCCCCTTAATACTTTTTAATTGACGTTAGCGATCTTGTGCTCTGACACAAGCTGCCGTTTAATTGACTGCTGTGGTTGTTTATGTAGTCAGCCCCGTATATGGATGAGTCTTGGGAGAAACATCTTCCGAAGTCACTACCACTGCACAGACGTCTTCTTTCTAGGACATCTTCATGTATTATGTCCTGTCCTGATTTAATAAATGCACCGGTGCATGATGCCACGCTGGAGCTGGCATTGCGTCGCCGGAATTCTCAGCAGAAGCGATGCCACTAGTGGAGCAGTCAGCCATGATCGTCGCGCGTGCATTGTTGTGACGCGTGACATTGCATGTCGAGACTCGTCCAATCAGCCGGCCGATATCGATGACGCAGTGGCGGCGCCGGCGCGAGGGAAGCGGCCCGAGTCGCACCGGTGCGACGCCGTGTCAACGTGGCCACATCTGCCGCCTTTGGACGTTGTCTGACCGTGACCTCGGTACGGTGTGTGGCCGTGACCTCGACACGGTGTGTGGCCGTGACCTCGACACGGTGTGTGGCCGTGACCTCGACACGGTGTGTGGTCGTGACCTCGGTACGGTGTGTGGCCGTGACCTCGACACGGTGTGTGGCCGTGACCTCGACACGGTGTGTGGCCGTGACCTCGACACGGTGTGTGGTCGTGACCTCGGCACGGTGTGTGGCCGTGACCTCGACACAGTGTGTGGCCGTGACCTTGACCCGGTGAGCCGGCTGCGGCGTGCCGCCGACTCTGCCGCAGCGACACCGTCTCTGGGGGGGGGGGGTCGGCGCGGTCGGGTGGCGGGACGTCGGTCGCCTGCCGTCGCCACACGTAAATCCGCCGGCGGCCAGACGAGACAGATTCGGCCGGCCGACTCGGCTGCTTGTCAGTGAGGCGGCGGTTTGAATGGCGCGGCCGTCGCGGCGTCGCCTCCTGACCTGGGTGTCGGACGCGACCCGGGCGCCCCCCTCCTGTGGCGGTGGATCAGCCGGCCGTTTGAGGCGGCTGAGTCCGAATGGTCACTGACGCCGTTCGGCGGTCGCAGCTGAATTGGTCCACAGGCTCGGTGTGGGAGGTTGCGATGAGTGCGCACTCCTCGTTCCGGTGATGTCCACGTGGAGAAAGTAATGGAGGATTGCTAGGGGTTTGACATGTAACCTTTTCCCTCCTCGCTAGTGTTTTTACTCCCACATGAGTGGGGAATGGATGCTAAGGGGAGGGGAGTGGAAGGATACGCATTTGTTACTACAGCACCACTGTTCAGTTTTATCGTTACGTCTAAGAACCATACTGTAAAAGAATGGCTGTAGAAGCGTCCGTCCCGTTTTGATGAGAGCGATATAGAGTGAAAGCGTTTGGCGTCATGAGCGGACATAATACCGGTGGCGCCTCTGGTGGTAGGTTTGTGAAAGAACACCACCAGAATGGGTTGTGTCTGATTAATGCTATATTTTGTTTTCTAGAGAAGGTGCAGGTGATTTCCAATGGTCAAATTTGAGCAACATTGAACCAAGCTCTCTTATGATGCGTAGTTCATTTTATTTTCAAATCATTTCACCCTGTCACTTGGCCATTAAAGTGAAATGCAAACAATTCGCCACCCAATATCTTGTGATGAAAGCGCGTCATACATCTTCTATGTGATGTGCTGACATTTTCTAATGTTCTTAACGAAACTAAAATTGAGCGTGCTAAATTTTGTCACATTTGCACTCAATTCCAGAATTCGTGTTCCAAATTATCACGTCGTACTACATTAAATCGTATATCAGATGTTGTGCGTTACCGAATTAATAGCCAATGGTCTCAAATAAACCGGCATGCAATCAGCTGTCTTTTACTGCCGTGTTCAACTACTTTTATGGATAGCTAACCCTGTCATTTTTGCACTCAATTCAAGGATTTGTGTCTGAAATTATAACATTCTACTCCTTCAAATTGAATATCGGATGTTCTACATACGCGAATTAATTTCCAATTGTCTCAAATAAACTGGCATAAAATCAGCCACCTTCTGATGCCATACTCGACTACTTTTATATATGTTTAACCCTGTCATTTTTGCACTCAACTCCACTATCTCTGTCTCAAATTATCACATTGTATTGCTTTTATTTGTACATCAGATGTTCTACATTAGCGAATTAATTTCCAACGGTCTCAAATAAACCGCCATAGAATAAGCTGCCCTCGGATGTCATACTGGACTACTTTTATAGATATCTGACACTGTCCTTTTTACCTTTTCGACATGAAGCTGTCCGGAATTATTGAGGTTCTGGCATGGCTCGATGCACGTCAAGCGCCGACAGTTGCTGCCCAGAGTATCCGGAGGGCCGCCGGGGAGTGGCATGACAAAAAGTAACGTAAAGTCCCGCCCTTCAACAATGCTAAGCAGCATCGGCTCTGCCACGCCAAAATGGTATATGAGAAATTCACAGTTGTAGATGCATTCTTTCCATTCAACGTCCATAAGCGCAATATTCTTAGACTATCGAGAAAACCTTTCGGCCTCCACTGTACTAGTGACAGAACTCATGCCAGGTACATTGCCTAGTGTTTCAAATCTGAAAATCTACCTGCTACTTTGGCGTTGGGGCCCATTAATATTTGGTTTGCGCCCCACCATTTATGAATGGCGGCGGGCGGTCGGGGACGTGCTGGGCGCCGCCAGCATCGCCTGCCAGCGTCGCCGCCAACGTCCGGCTGTCTATGGTGGAAAGTTCTAAAGTGCAATGCGCAAAGTGACAATATGCGCAATATATCACTGTAAATGGCAATGGAATTGACGTCTGAAGGCTTTCATACATGTTATTCGCATCATATTTTATGGAGACAGAGTCTTATAAATTGTAACTATATTTGTCGCGCACACACTAATGAACATCCGGGCGCGCTTGTCGCGTGCGCATTCCTCGGAGTTCTTGAATGGCATCAGGAACCTACCTGTTTTCTTTCTTTACTGGGGGTTCCCCTAATGTCCGCATCAACATTGCGTCTGACGCCTAACGGAGAGAGAGAGAGAGAGAGAGAGAGAGAGAGAGAGAGAGAGAGAGAGAGAGGATATTAACGGTTGTATACTCCCCACATATTGCTAGATAGCAAAACAATTATAGGCATCAGTAAAAAGCATGCCAGGAGGCCTTAAAAGCGTTCAGGTGAGTTCGTAATATGAATGATTAATATCTTCAGCTTCAGCTACAGGTGGAGCACGTGGAAGGCTGGCCTAATCAACTCTGGCCCGTACTGTATGCGCGTGGCTCATTTAATTCATCTGTTTTCTTCTGTACCGTTTTCTAACTATTTCCTCCCTTCTATCACCCTGAGGAATCTTAGAGCGTTATTTCCTAACTGCTTATGGTATACTTTTGGAACACGGTGATTCCCCTGTTCTATGTATATCTCAGGTCAGAGGCGAAGAATCCCAATATGGCACGCTACAGAAAAGCATTTGAGAAACCTGCTGTTCTTTTTGCCATTCCTGTCGGTCACGCCACACGGTAATGTATCCGCTTTCATATCCGGTGTCAGGTGGATTATTATGTACGCTAGACAGCGTGAGCTTGATTACAAAGTATTTCTGGAAATTAACGGCGTATGCGCGGAGTGGGGTCAAACTTGGCGATTTACGGAAGTGCCGTGCGCCGAAATGGATGCATGTGGTGCTTTGCTGTCATGTTACCTTTCAATTATATTTTTGCAGTGGTCATTGCGAGTTGTGACGATTTGGGGCGGGGATGGCCGAGTGGTTAAGGTGTCGGGCTATGGGTACCAAAGGTCCCGGGTTCGACTCTAGCACCACTCAGCACATTTCGCAATCCCGCGGCCCACCGGCGAAACAGTGTGGGCGGCGCCATTAGCCGTGAATGTGCATTAAGTGTGTCGTGAACCAGCCAATAAACAAGTTGTGGCGACTTCAGGTGGGCCGCTGGCCGCTGGCCGCTGGCCGCTGACCTGCTCCTGGTGTCCAGCCGGTCCGCGGGCGCGCCGGTCACGTGTGACGTCATAACCGTGCTGCGGTGTCCGGCAGGACTGCGGCGGCACGTCATCGGAGACCGACGTCGAGGAGGAGGCAGAGACGGAGGCGCCCAAGGCGGCCGCGCGGCTCAAGAAGCGGCCGCGCGTCGAGATCGAGTACGAGTACGACGCGCCGTCCACCAGCCGGACGAAGGCGTGACGTGCCGTGACGTGGTGTTACGCGACCGGCGCGACGTCGCGGCCGGCCGGAGGCGATCCGAGCGGCGTGGGTGCGGCCGACTCGGTCTGGTTGTGTGTGTTAATACAGTCGTGTGTCGCTGGCGTCGCTCTGGTCGTGGTGGCCGCAGGCGGCGGCGTCGCAGCGGTGAATGTTCGCTGGTGGCGACGGCCGGCGCCGCTGAAACGCAGCCGCCGGTCTTCGATCTCTTACCTTTCGTCGATCGCTTCGATTATGGATCGTGGGTCTCTTCGATCATGAGCGAGCTGGGGGGGGAGGCTGGCTCTCCCTCGGACCAAGATTGCTCACCTCCGGAACTAGAGGTTGGTCAGCTGGTCCGCAGGTCCGCAAGGCCGTCCATTCAGCAACGTAAGCGGTTTATGGTAACACTGGTAACTTAAAATCGTGCAGCCGTGTGTATCTGGGGTACATCGCCCTTCTCCAATGTCCCGACCAAAGGCATTCTTTTTGCGCTTGCACAATTGAAAATATGTGGAGAAATGATTTGTGCATTTTGAGCATGGCGCTGCACCTAAGAGCTGACTATATAACGTTTTATCATGTTGCTTTGCGGATGTGGCGGTGGTCTCGTGCCTGCATTCATACAAGGATAGGTGTTCCTTTGTGCGTCACACGCGTCTTCATCATCGCTACAGGGAGCTGCAGTCTCCCACGCTTCAGGTTTAAGTAGACGACTTTCTATTTCTACACGGCAGCCTTCATAACCCATCCATTGTCTGATATTTTCATCCATTGCAACGTTATACAATTAAAATTGGATGCCCTTTGCACCCATCTACTGGATACGCTAACTGTTCCCTTCTTCCTGTCTCTTTCTCCCATTTTTATCGTGTTGCAGTTGTCAAACTTCCTTGTGCAAAGACAAGCGAGATGATCTGTGATTTTAGGATAATTACTCGTTCTTCTTCCAAGTTTTTCTTTTTTAACTGAAGCTTTCCACAGCCATATAATTTTCTTCGTCAGCGTTAATTCAATATTCGGCTTGAGTTTAGAACTAGGCTCGTGTTTCTTGTGTGTATTTTCAGCTGGGTCGATCGACTCCACACTTCCAGGCTGATTAAGAAAATCGTGTAACTAGCGAAGGCTCTCGTTAGCGGAAAGCTGGAGGAAAAGTCTAATTATCGGACATAGCAATGCCTCGGGAAAGCATCCTTCCTGTGACAATAAACTTATATAGTTGTCGTGGGGACGAGTAGTCTAGGGGTAAGTTAACAGTCTCACAATCGAAAGATTGCGGGTTCGAGTTTTACCTGACGCTACTCTTCGCCAGTGATCAATCGGCGTAAGAGATTGGCGACGCTACATGATTCAACGGTCGACCTGTCGTGAAACCAATAAGCACCACCATATATAGCTGCTGTGCGGTTTGAGGTGAATGCCTCGCTGGGTTGGCTTCGCCAGCTAGTCGATCTAGAAGCTGTTTCCGAACAGCCGCAATATATATTGCGTTGTTCGAGCAGCGTCACATTTTCACATTTTCATAATTGCATCCTTGATGCGCAATTTGATGATGAACGCGGCTAGATTTTGCACCTGGACTATTGATATTGGATTTATTGCCCCTGTCGCACTGTACGCTGCATTCATTTCTAGTGTTTCGGTGCGTTCTGAATATAATGGCGAGGTCATACGCCTGCGACTTTAGGTACAAATGAGAGTTGATGCGACGCCGACTGATCTGTCCGTTATTGCCGAGCCTCTGGCTGGAACCACCGTTAGCTGAGCGACCATGGATTTGGACGTAAACGGTTCTGGCATGAAAACCTGGAATTATTTAAAGCATCCCTGTTGAAGTGGTCTCCTCAGATGGATTTGGAAGCTCATCAGCGCATGATCTACGTCCAGATCCACATATTCGATGGTGCGACATTCATTGTGAGGTCAAGGCTGGTGTAGCATGTCGGGACATTCTTGTATCCTATAACACAAAAGTTATAGCATCCGTTCGTGTAGTCATTTCCCTTACTCCGCCGCTGAATTTCCACTCACTGATATGGGTTGTCAATATCGAAGGCGTTTCTACTTTTTGACTGACATTGGACATCCACCATCAGTGGAGATGTTCTCTGGTTCCGGTAGTATGGAGTAAGTTGTTTAGCATTGTAGAAACGTTTCCTTTCCGACTTTTTCCTGGCTGTCGTTTGCTATTCGTTGCTAGGTAGTTTGCGCACCAATCAGGAACTGCGGCGTCAGAAAGCGTATTCCTTCCCGCCTCACGTTGTGTTCTAAGCTTGACCAAGGGAGAACGAAAATATCGGCACTCTTGTTCCATCACGGAATTAACGTTGGGAAATCCGGTCAGTTCAAAAGCGGAACGGTGGACAACCACTTACAAGACAGAATGTGCTGTCTTGTGCACAGACGCTTGTTCAAAGGTGATTTGTTTCCAGCCAGGTGGTTGTGACAGCGTACTTCGTGAGCCAGTTCCGGCAAATGAAGGCACTGGATCCAGTCTCCTTTGACCTCCGATGACCTTACCACTCGTCACCTCCCACTCATGGCGTGGCGATCACAACCGGCGCATGTCTCACTCGTCCCACCTGTCTCACTCGTCTCACCTGTCTCACTCGTCCCACCTGTCTCACTCGTCCCACCTGTCTCACTCGTCCCACCTATCTCACTCGTCCCACCTGTCTCACTCGTCCCACCTGTCTCACTCGTCTCACCTGTCTCACTCGTCCCACCTTTCTCACTCGTCCCACCTGTCTCACTCGTCGCACTCATCTTACTCGTCCCACTCGCCTCACCCATCTCATTCGTCCGAATGTTCTCAGTCGTCCCACTCGTCCCACTCGTCCCACTCGTCTCACTCGTCTCACTCGTCTCACTCGTCTCACTCTTCCCACTCGTCCCACTCGTCCCACTCGTCCCACTCGTCCCACTCGTCTCACTCGTCTCACTCGTCTCACTCGTCTCACTCGTCTCACTCATCTCACTCGTCTCACTCATCTCACTTGTCCGACTCATCCCACTCATCTCACTCTTATCACTCGTCACACCCGTCCCACTCTTCCCACTCGTCCCACTCGCCCCACTCGTCTCACTCTTCCCATTCGTCCCACTCGTCTCACTCTTCCCATTCGTCCTCACACTTTTCCCCCTCTTCCCACCCGTCTCACTCTTCCCACTCGTCCCACTCGTCTCACTCGTCTCACTCGTCCCTCTCGTCGCACTCGTCTCGTGGCGGCAGCGGTTGTTGGCTGGCTACCATGGGGCCACTGACGTTCCGCCCGCTGCTGAAGAGAGCGGATTACGCCGGGGCTGATGCAGGCTGATGTGACTGCCGGCGAAGTCGGTCGGGGCGCGTAAGATCAGACTAACGAGGTCAGAGCTGCCGAATGGGCGGTCCGATCCTTCTGGCGGTCAACTGTGTGCGCTTCAGGTCGTGTTCGTGGCGAGTTCGTGGGCATTCTCCTCGTGATCGAGTTCCTCCACGAAGCGCACCGGCCGATTGCACGCCTCCTCACCACTGAATAATTGGGGCCTCCCGGGGCGAGAAGCAGTATCAGAAAGCAGCTAGAGCGATCAGCCGTCGAATGTCTCCCTGCGGCGCGACCCCGAAGTTCGGGCCAAAGTTCAAGTTCACCGCGAAGCTCGATGTCGGCGGCGGCCGCCTGCCGTCGCAACACGCGCCGTTCACCGTAATATGTATATTTCCTGTTATAACAAAACGTGTTCACGGTAACAAGAAACTGGCGCGGTGCGAGCTGAACCGAGGCCGGCGCCGGCGCCCGACGGTCGGCGCCCTCATGCATGGCATGAAATCGCGGTCGTGCACGACACGGCACGGCGTCGACACATCACAACGAAACCGTGGCGCGCGCGCGCGGCCGGCGTCGCCCGCCTGCGCAGCGACGGCGCTGCCGAAGCGAGACCAGCCTACCGAGGCTCGCCGGTCGCGTCGGGGCGGAGTGCGCGCGGCCGCGTCGCCTCTAATCCTACCACTGTACGGCTCACCACTGTACACTGAAGCGCGACACCGTGCCAGCTAGTGGTGCCCTACGCTACCCCTGGGCCGGCCGGCGACGACGCCGGGCGCGCTCTCGCTGCGCCGCCGCGGCGCCCACCGCCGGCCCGGACTCGTTGCTAAGACTTTGGTACTCTCGTTACACAGACAATAGTGGAGAGAGCGCGCGCGGCGCGGCGGCGGCGCGGCGCGACGCGCGTCGGGCGGCCCCGCGCGGGCGGCGGGCGCGGCGCGACCGGCTGCGGCTGGGGCGCGGGGACGGCAGCGACAGAGAACAGGCAGCGGGGGGTCGGGCCGGGGCGGGGCTGAGCAGCCGGTCGGCGGCGGCCCGCCGCCGCAGCGCTGTGCGGCCGGCCGTGGGCACTGTCGGCCGCGACCCCGGCGGCGGGGCGACACAGGGACAGGCACAGCACACGCAGGGCTGGCCGCCGGGGTCGCCGCCCACCTTGCGGGGGTCCAGGTGGCACGGCCGGCCGCGGCGCCCGGGGTGCCGCCGTCGGCGGTCGCGGCCGGCGGCCGGCCGCTGCGGCCGCCTGGTGCGGCGTCCGTGGCGCGTGGTGCCCGCGCTGGCGGCGGTGCAGGTGCGGCCGGACGGCACGGCACCGCGGGGCGGCCGGCGGCGGCGGCCGACGCGTCGGCGCGTCTCCCTGCGGCGCGCCGGCGCGCCGCCGGCCGCCCCGCGCCGAGTCACGCGAGCGCCGGCTCAGCGCGACCCAGCGGCCGGCGCGCGCCGGCCGCGCCACGTGCGCGCCGACACGCGCCGCTCCGACTGTCGAGAGCGACCGCGCAGAATCATTGCAAGACACATTTCCCTGCGGGCACAGAAGGTCGGGTCAGCCGGGTGTCGCGCGTCGCGCCGCGGCGCTGCCGAGCCGTGCCCAGCGGCCCGCACAGAGTCTGCCGCTCGTGCTCGGTTTAGGCGGTGACACGAGAACAGTTGAGAACTAATAAGGCGCGCTCGTCGACGAGCGCCGGTGAAATGGAAGACGGTGGCCAAACGGGATTTAATGAAGAAAGTAGGCAGTAGAGCTGGAGAGGACGAGCGAACGGTGCTTTTCGAGCCGCGCGTGCGGCCAGTTCGACGACCAGACCCCGCCCCTCCCATCCCCCGCCCCGTCACACCCGTCACGTCAGCCGGGTCGCACACACCACGCAAGGAAGCCGCACATGCCAAGCGCCCCGGCTGGGCGCACGTGCTGCGGCCGGCCCTCACCAACACGTGCTGTCGCCGGTTCTCGGCACGCGGCGCCGCTCTGCTCCTGGCTCGACGTCGACGCCGGCTTTGGGCGGCCGCTGTCCGCCCAACAGGCCCGTGCCGCCCCCAGTGACACAGAGTGCGCGGCGGGCCGCCGGGGCGGCTCCGGCTCGCCGACAGAGCGCACAAGACCGATGCCTGCTCGGCGTTCGTGTGGAGCTGAGCGGCGGCGTGAGGCGCCGGCGCCGGCCGGGGTACAGAGGGTGTACAGAGAACAGGTGTACAGGTGTACAGGGTGCGACGCGGCAGGTCCGCGCAGAAGAGAGCGCGGCGCAGGTGAACGCCGCTGGGAGGCGCCAGGCTGCGAGCGGAAAATTCCGGTGACACTGAACGGCTAGGGAGGGGCGTGTGACGGCCACCTCACTTACCATGGATAGACCTCATTTTCTCTGAAACACAGACCGCTCTGTTATCGCCCGATTGTGGCCCTGGGCGGCGCCCCGCATGGATATGAGGCTTTCTCGTGCACTTGCGATCATTGCAAAATCAAATGTGTCGTACAAAACTATCATGCTTGCGTATTTACCAAGTGTTCAATAATACTTTGCATCGTGCGACTTCACGTAACTAAGGTTTTTGTTCCAGCATGGCCAGCAAACTAAACTTCGTCTGCAACACGCCTAAATTTATAGATGCGGCTAAACTTTACGTGCATTAAGCTGACGGAAATAAATCGACATTACTCCAGCAAAAAATTGCGACTGCGGCTATAGTGATGGTGCAAAATCGCCTCCTTACCTTCGATTTGTTGCTTAATTTCGTTCACTTGCGTTTCCAAGGAATTTTTAAGCTCTGAAAACAAAAGCGTCCAGGTTTTATCAGGCCTGAAGCTGGCTAGCGCCAGCTCGCCGCCTCCCTAATCCCTTCGTCATTGCATCGGCTCCACTCGAACAGAGTTGGGAAGCAGACGTGGCACAGCTGTCAAGAGCTGCTCCACCCAAAGCACACCGCTTTATGACCGGGCCCAAGCTAGCTGCTTGAGTGAGGATTCGTCGGAGACGGGCAAGCCTGGCGGGACGACATATGGTGAATCCGCACGGGTCTGCACTGGTCGGCAGAGTGGATCCACACGGGACGGGAGAGTGGATCCACATGGGACGGTAGTGGATCCGCACAGATCCACACGGGACGCCAGTGGATCCACACGTGACGGTAGTGGATCCAGTAGATCCGCACGGATCCGCACGGGACGACAGTGGATCTGCACTGCACGCTTCTGCTGCAACTTGTCGCCACCGAGCGGGCGCAGCGAGCGAGGTCATGGCGACCTAAAGAACGGCCGGTGGAGCGATGCTATTCATTTGAGGAGTGTGGTAGCTCCTCACTTGCATATGAATATAATTTGTGTACACCAATGTGAATTAATGTGTAAATTTGGCGTGTCGTTGGGCTATTTGAACAGGCTATTTGATGTTGAACAACTGTCCTTAGCGCTACTGTTAAACCTACAGTGGATTATGCTCCCAATATAGGCAGCTTATGGTTCTGTGAAACATCTACGGCAACACGCACGCCTTTACATCTGCAGCAACATGTGATCCTGCACAACATCCACAGCAGCATGTGCTGCTGTATAGCATCTACAGCAGCTCGCTTTGCTCTTTTTTGAATCACGCTAATGCTTCGTAGGAAAATCGCCGTGTTTAGCATGGTCTTGCACCATATGTGGGCCATACAGACGACATCTTTTTTTTCGCTGAAGTCCCATTTACCGTTGTTTGAATGTTTTTTAGCACGCTATGTATGCTGGCATAATTTGCCAATACTCACCAATTGTTTCTTCTCACCGAAGTCTTCCCCTACTTCCGAATATTCAAAAAGGCAGGATATTCAGTAATGAGCTTTTAATATTGTCCATTTTTATTCCCCACGTCAGATTCCTTGCTTGGGAAAAAATATCGATCAAGGCTTTCCTGTCCGGTAGCCATGAAGTGAGCGAAAGTATAATATATTTATGTATGGGGTAGGAGGTAGGTTTGAATATTGGGATGATTTTGAATGCACACTTTGCAGCCAAAATTTCATTAAAAAAGTCCTGACTTAATGACTGAACGTTTGCCGTCTAATCTCTGTCTTGCAATTTATTCACCTCTCGCTGACCAACTGTAATATTCTGAACCACAAGAGTCGAGCGGTATAACCATCTGATTTATTCAGTTATGTATAAAAACAGTCACGGGCTTCGCGGTGGTACGTGAGCAATCCGCGGATGCACATGAAAATTAGCATCCGTCTGTCGAATCATGGTGGCAAATTATGCGTTGCAACATTGCAGCTGTGCTCTTTGCGACCCGGCGGTCACCCCACATAATTTCGGCGTCGTCAGACGGATACCAGGAGAGCGGTGGCGTCAACTCGTGTCGTGTAAGCTCCAGCAGCTAGAGCCGCGCGTCGCGTGAAACTGTCGACTATCACCCGGCCGGAAAATGACTGTCGAAGCGGCGAAATTCGGTTACCTCCGGGACGGCACAACGCCCGAGTAAACACATTAGGCGGTGCGATCGTGGTCGGAACGCCAAGTCGGACGTGGGCTGCCTGCCTGTGTGGAAGCAAACTGGGCGACGAGCAAACGACTCGTGCTCCGCTGGACCCCTCCCGGGTCGTATCGCTCGCATCGACATATCGGCTCCACTTATTGAAAACACCCCTGGACCGCCGCGAGAGTGACTTTCGGATCCGACACTGTGTCCCTTGGTTTGCCTTGTGGGCCGAAGTAATGCTGCAGGCGGAAGCGGTAATGAGCATTCGTAGACGGGCAGTGATGGTGAGTGCACCTTGCTCACGTAGGCTGCACAGCCACCTCGAGCCGTGCTGCAGCGAATTAAGTTAGAACGAAGCTCAGTCAGGAACTTTTGTGTGTTCCATTGACAAGGATGCTGCACTAATTATTGAACAAGTCTGAGTACTGTGTGTAAAAGTAAAGGTAAACGAGAAAGTAAACTATTGATAATCCAACGATTGATAAGCGAGCGGGCGGCCGATCTTGTCGCAATTCCTTATTCCGTCGCAATCGTTCAAGGATGGCGGAAAATACCCACGACAATGGAGATTATAAAACTTTGACGCCACTATTGTGTGCGCAGTGTGCGTGTTGAAAGTTTCCAACGCAGCCAAGTTCAGCAGGCTGCTATGAATACAAAAGATGGCGTGCATACTCAGTCGACCGTGAGTACTTGCAGACGATGGACACAGCAATCGCTTTAGGTAGCTATCGAGCACGAACTCGGACACCATCGAGCAATGTTTTGATGACACAAGTACACCCGTACTGTGTGTACTCACTGGGGCGGTATTGATGTAAACTACGGTCCTGGCGTGTGTAGGCGGGCTTTGTCTGGCAAGATCCGGGTGGGCGCTTCACTGACGGTGGAATGAAGCACGTTGGGCCGCTTGTAGCTTGATGACGCATTCCCTTGTGGTGTGTGGCAGGGACCATAAGCAGCTGGTGGGTGGGTTTCCGCGATGCGACATGTGCAGCATTGCATCGTGCCAAGGTGTAACGTGGGCAACATTGCCTTGTATGAGGGTGCAGCATGTGGACCATTACCTTATATTAGGGTGCAACACATGCAACATTGCCTCACAACAGGGTGCAACCTCTGTGTAGGGTGCCAGCAAGGTGTTGCTTGTATGGACTCAAACTCAAGGTTAACCGCCGCTTATCGAGCGCAGTTCTCCGACCTTTTTCGCCCTGGGGCGGAGAGGCCGAGCTTGCACAATCTCGCCATTTCGCCCTGAACCATATTATGGTTCGACTCTGTTAGACCTGATAAGGGTGCGCATTTAGCCCCCTTAAAACTCGCAATGAATGGTATTGTTTCAAAGCTGAAGAGCGTAAGCGAATTATACTGGTCAATTCTACAACTTTGGAATATCAAAATAGTAACAATTTTTCAAGGAAAAGCTCAGAAGGCAATAAATGAGGTAACTAAACTATTTGGAACTGTTTGCATTTTGCACATGTTAAATGGTGCATGGTTGGATTCACACCATTCGTGGTTGGATTCGTTCGTGGTTCAAAATGCCATTTAATGTCCACGCATGGCGATGTCAAACAGCGTAGCTGGGATCCTAAGGAGTGGATGGGTATCATGCGTTCCTTGTGAAGGATTCTTCTTCACAGTAGGTGCCCAAATACATAATGTTTTGTTTTCCTTTTTACACGACAGCAATGCCTATCGTCAGTTTTTGTCCATAGGCGTCGGCAGGAAGTCATGCTAGGAAAGATCCTCAGAAGCCAGAGTGGGAGGTTACTGCAACTTTTCGTCGCCGATAAAATATGTCGGCTTCGCCACTGCTTATCCTGCATGACAATCGTTTGTCCAGACATCACTCCCCCCCCCTCCCCTTGGTTGGCCATTGACAAAGTGGATGTAGTTGAAATGGAAGCGCCTGAGCTGATTGCTTGTGACAGTAGCGCAATGCTATTTAAACCAACTGGTAATTATGAATGGGCTTCTAGAATAACACAACCGATGTTGAAACAGCACCGACACCAATCACATTCAGTGGCGGGCCGGACCCGCCGGCGAACTGGCCGTGTCAGCACACAAGTTAGGTTAGGTTAGGTTAGGTTAGGCTAGGGTAGGTTTCCGAATGCGCTCAGTCCGTCTCAGCAGCCATGAGTCTCCTTGGCAAGCAAAAATGGCAGGAAAATGCCTCCGAAACGCTGCTGGTATCGACGGCTTCAACCAGCACGAGCACTGAATGCATTTCAGACAGATCGGCGGACTAAACACTGAAACATAGCTTGGGTTTCTATCACTTTCAGGGCTTCCAAAAGTAAACACGCTCTTCAGAAACCGACATTCGGACCGTGAAACGACCTGGAATGCTTGCTCCGTTGCATATTTTCATCTTAATTTTGAAAACTAACACATTTCCAGGCCATTCTACACTAATTTTGAACTATGTCTATATATTTATGTATTCATGAGATCGCCAGTATTGGAAATCCATGTAAACGCGAAATCAAGCGGAAAAATAAGATGTCGCAAAAAAATGCATCTCAGAGCATTGAGCTGTAAGCAAATGTCGTTGCGATAAAAGTGCAATTGCCCTGTGGATATAAGCATCAAATAAATTGATCTGATACGATGCCAGTTTCAGCAAGGGCATGGAATTTCAAGAAATTCGGTGTAGATTCCATGAACATTAAAGCGAAAATGTAGCATCAGGCCAAAATATAGTCCTGCGAGCACTAAGTGTGATTGCTAAATTTGCAAAACTGATGTCCATGCCAAATGTCCGTTGTTCATGTCAAATCCTCTGTCTGCTTACGATGAATGTAAAGACTCTGGACCTGTAAATTATAGGCGAATGTTGGAACAAGTCGACATTGTGATCGTTTTACACAAAAGCGTTTACTAACTGCAGCAGTCTGCCGGACTGCAGACTACCAGATTACCATACGGACAGACAGCCAGACAGCCAGACAATCGAACTGTCAGAATACCAGACTACCAGGCTGTCAGACTACCAGACTACCAGGCTGTCAGACTGCCAGATTGCCAGACTACCAGGCTGCCAGCTCGCCAGACTGCCAGACTACCAGACTGCACCGTGTGCACTCGCGTCATCAGCGCGTACAACATGCTCTGTGTGTGGCCTGATCGAGTTGGAGCATGGAGTGGGAAGCTTGGGAGCAGAGATTGCGAGCCATCGTGAACGCTTTGCATTCAGTGGAGCTAGGTGTCAGTCCCACCTGACAGGCTATACTGGCAGACGATCCGGGCTCGTCTGCG
This sequence comes from Imbricaverruca yamaguchii, assembly GCA_034440575.1. NCBI lineage: Eukaryota > Metazoa > Arthropoda > Thecostraca > Neoverrucidae > Imbricaverruca > Imbricaverruca yamaguchii. Next base: position 1,456,771 of record JAOTOL010001592.1, read on the forward strand.
ACAATGCTTCGTCAGTTCATCAGTTCATCGCCATCAATTAATCAATTCATCATCGATTCATCCATCAGCTTGGACGTGATTTTGCAGCATGTTTTCACGTGGGCCTCGGCAAGCAGTGTGAGTGGAGAGCGTGACGTCCTGTTGGACAGGGCCGCACGTTCGACCGGGCGGCTCTGTGTCGACTCATTATTTACACCTGCCGAAACTTCCGCCCGTCCAGAAACTACCCGAGGGCGCTGGGCATAGGTGAAAATTCGCCTAAGGGAGCATATGATTCAGCTGGATTGGCTCTGTTCGGCCAAAGGTCAGCTCGCCGGTGTGAAGGGAGGTGGCGGAGGGACGAATTTATCGAGGAAGCCCAGAGGAAACGCACATTTTCACACCTCGGTAGAGAGACCTTCCCCGTCTGCTCTCAGCACGTCTCTAAACACCAGACATTGGACCCCCATCCCCATTCTTCTCCATCCTACATAATCGAGCGAGCGCACTGATCAGGTACCGTTCCGAAGCCAATCGGAAGAAGATAGGTCGATGATGCTGCCACTGGGCTCGATAGTTCCGACGCTGGTGCGCAGGGCAGCGCCGGATGTGGAGATGCCAGTCCTACTCGAGAGTACTTCGCCCGGGGCCGCTGGCAACAGTTGTGGCACGGTTCTGACGTCATAAAGCCGATCCGGCATCGGTGTGTGGCAAATTTCAAGCAGACGGAATAGCAATGCAATGAAGACCGATAATTTTGCCGCCAACTCAGGTGGCCATCTACCTTGGCGGAACTCCCATTCGCACGTACATCAGAAGACCGGCATAGTTCAGGGCAATTTTCGTTGCAAAACATCTGGTTTTTGTTTCTTTTGCGAGGGACCCAGATTGGTTATTGGTTATGCAAGTGCGAGCAAGAAGCTGATTACCAATTTAACCCGAATGGCAGTTACTCTCGTTGGTCGTAGCCGCTGGTTGCTCGTGGGCGCCGGCGCATCATTAATGACATCAGTACCGATGCACGCTGGCTGGCTGCGCCATGTCAGAGCGACACGACCGGGCCATGACCCAGACTGCAGCGCTGCCGAGACGGTGCGCCGCGGCCAAGCGGAGTGGCTCGGCCGCGGCGCACCGTCGGAGTGGCTCGGAGTGGCTCGGAGTGGCTCGGATTCTAACGCGTGACCGGCGTATTCCTGACCGAGTTACGAGCGGAGGCTGCAGCAGCTCTCTTGCATGCGCACGAACTGTAATTCGAAGTTGGTAATTAATTGGTTCTGAAGTGGAGAATTCTTCGGATGTATTGCGCGCTAATCACGTCGCAAATCAATCGGGTGACTGATTGCTTTAAATGTTGGATAGCGCTTGGCTGGAATTCCGGCGTACTGTTTGCTCGTCAGCGTTTCCTGGATCACCATTCAGAAAATCGCAACCGGCAGTCCGACAGCCAGCACTGGTCGGATGTCTCACGAGTTGGCCAGCTTAACCCGCTCGAAACCCATTATTGAGTTCATCTTTGGGAGCATTTCCCTAGCTCGCACCGTTCGACCATCGGGCCGTTCAGTATAAATGCCATCCTGGTAGGCCAGACCAACGCACGACCTGTCAAAGGCCTGAATGCAAAAAGGGCGTCACCCGGAATTCCGGCGAGAAGCAAAGCGTAGTCAGATTATAATATATACATATATATTTTAAGATATAGTATATATATTTATATATATATATATATTTATATATATATATACATTGTGTGTGTGTCTGTGTTTGGCCAGCCTGCCACCGCGTGGTGATGTCGGCTGTTTCCGGGTGGGCGTTTGTGGTGTTAGTGTTTTGTGTTGTTTTTTTGGTAGGGGTGAAAGGGTATGAGGAATAATATGGTGGGAATGAAAGAGAGCGAAGAAGAGTAAAGTTGGCTTGCAGAGGCGAGTCGTGAGAGAGTTCAGACGTCTTGAAGTATGGAGCGTAGAGGGGGTAGAAGTAGAGTCGTCTTGCAGGCAGATGAGATGGTGGTCGAAGCTGAGCTGGTGCAGAAGACAAGAGTTTGCCAGCCCGGGCGGTGCCATTGGGTGGGGTATAGTTGGAGGGCTGGGGCCGGGCCATCGCCAGTAATTTATATACATTTCAAGAATGTTAGTAATTAGTTTCACGTGAAATTAGTTTTTTCTTTTTCTTTTTCTTTCTTTTTCTTTTTGTTGATTTTCTTTTTTTCTTTTTTTGAACATATCTTTTGATTTCTTTTACTTTTTCCTCTTTTGTTGATTTTCTGTTTTTCTTTTTTAACGTATCCTTTTATTTTTTCCTTTTTTCCTTTTTTTCTCATAGTTCATGGATTAGGCGTGTAATAGCGAGAAAGTGGAAGAGGTGCTCGTGTAATGCTGGATGGTCATCGTTGAGAAGCTTCGTGATGTTTAGTGGAATGTTGTTCATGTTGCAGTAATTTGTGATATATTGTCTTTCGGTGTTGTATTTTGTACAGTAGATGGGCATGTGTTTAATTGTGAGTGTTCGTTGACATGCTATGCATTGTGATCGTGGGTGTTGTTGTAAAAGGTGCGTGAGTGCAGTGTGTCCGAGACGTAACCGTGTTAGTGTGCGTTCTTTTTGTCTGGTGTTTGGTTGATGGTTCTCCACCAGCCAGGGGTCGAGGGAGCCCATAGGCGACAGAGGAAGAACTCGCCAGTTGGGTGAGGTGCGGTGTTCATGTTCGTGATGTGAGCGTTTGGTTTGCTGGTGGTGTTGGTTAAAGGGTGGTATGGCAGGTGTGTGGCGTAGTGTGACACAGTTAACAGAGTACAGTAATTACAAGTTTTGGCGCAGGGGTTCAGAAGGGCATGAAGGAAGCCCGACAGGTGTAACAGTGGGGACAGAGAAAGGCGAAGAATACACAAAGATATCAGGAACTGTGCTTGAAGAGAGCACGGATAGACAGATCAGATAAAGTTCGTGCAGAAGGCACTAGAGGGAAGATGTGGTGGGGGTTGGGGGGGGGTTCCTGGGTGGGGTGAGTGGCAGCACCGCTGGACTGACCTTGTAGTAGGTAGTGGCCTGGTAGGTAGATGAAGCTGAAGTGAAGACGAAGGGGCACTGCACTGTGGCACAGAAGATCGGTCTTGGAGATGCAGAGGTTGTTGTGAGAACACGTAGATGCAGATGTAGGAGCTCGTAGAGGCTGATGTAGATGCGATGTGGTAGAGAAGATACTGAAGTCGATCTATAAGGCTTGAAGTTGAAGATAGCTGACGATAGGTTAGCGGGGCGGGAAGGTAGTGTTCGTAGGTGAATTGGGGGCGGTATTTGTGTGCGTTGTGTGTAGGTATATGTATATGTATTGGTGTAGGTAGTGGGTGGTAGGTGGCAGGTGGCAGGTGGTAGGCGGCGTCTCCTCCAACTTCGGTCCCGAGCCCTCGGCCGAGATTTCCTCCTTCCTCTTACTCGACGAACTCTTGCTGGCTGAACCCTCGCGGCCTTCAAAAAGTTCAAACCACAGCTTTGACGTCAGAAATCCGATGGTATGGCGGCGTGCAAAAACCCGAAAAAAGACTGAATGAAATATATACATATATATGCATGAAATACATGCATATATATGTATATATTTCATTGATGGGGAGCCGTTTGTCTGCGCATGCTAGCAGGGGGCATGCTTCATCAGGCCGAGCATCTCCGCCGATCGGTCAGCTATACAACACTTCTGCGGCTAGTCGAGAGCTCGTCCGCCTATCTTAACGGGGACACCCGTGTGGCGGCCGTTCCCTGTTTGTCGCCAGGCGGTCCTCTGTGGCCGCGGCTCGTCTCGGCCGGCAGTAAAGTCGGCCGCCGGCGGCGCGCGGCCCATGGCTGCCGGCCGTTTCGACACACCCGGCGCTGGTGCGGACACCGCTATTGCGCCGGCTGCGGACGGCCGAGGTCGCCGCCTGCGGACGGCTGAGGTCGCCGCCTGCGGACGGCCGAGGTCGCCGGCTGCGGACGGCCGAGGTCGCCGGCTGCGGACGGCCGAGGTCGCCGCCTGCGGACGGCCGAGGTCGCCGCCTGTGGACGGCCGAGGTCGCCGCCTGCGGACGGCCGAGGTCGCCGCCCGGCCGGTGAGTGGGCTGCGCCGGCCTGACGTGTGTACGGTCCACGTTGCGGGCGCTTGCCCGCACACGCTGGACGGAGAAGCACTGCCGGTGCCGAACATGAATGGTGTGCATTCATTTTGGATACAATAGGGACGCATGAAAATACTTCAGTTTAATTGTTAACGCTAATGAGGTGTTATGTGAAACAACGTGGGTGGCCAGACCCATGGCAATGTGTATTCACCGTGGAATTGCATGCTTGCATTACGAACAATTTGCTGAGAGGTTTTCCAAGGCCCATCGATGCTCTGCAATGACCAACAGAGTTAAATACCAGCTAAAGAGTAATTACGCTAGCGTTAGAGCTACTGCAGTCAGTTATGGAGCTAATGTATCCAGCGTTAGAGTAGTTGCACTTCGGGAAGCCTTTCCCTATCAACCCGAAATTATCCGGACACTCATGTGTGATTTTATGTTAGCCCGTGTGTGGTCGTTAACCCGTTATCGCCGGCGCCGTTATAGCCAACATATTTGACATGATTTGCCCGGCCGATCTGGAAACATTCTCGGGTGTTCGTCGTCTCCGCCCAGGTCATGCATTATCTCTTCTAACAGGCTACCTAGAAGACACAAATTGCTCAGCATGTTTGGAAAGTTAAAATTGGCATTTTATTGCACAGGCAAAGGGGCGGTCGTGTTTGATCTCGGAGTTCCGACGTCATAGTTCATTAATTACGGGAGCACCAAGGTGGCTTCCGTGGCTCAGGCTTGGCTTTCATCGAGATTTTAACACTGGAAGGTGTCCGGAAGCGTTTGCAGTCCATTATCCCACTTGGTTATCACCGAGTAATTTGCCGTAAAATATCACACAACGGTCAGGTCAAGTCCTAATATTGTCTTTGTTTGGAATTCCACTGTTTTGGTTTTCCCTTTGACTCGACATTTTAACGATTTGATGCACTCAATTGGCGTTTGTACTATTGTCAATCATCTAATAGAGTTTCAGCAGAAGCTGACGATATGAGATGGAGCTACGTAATCTAGTATGAAATATCGATGGCCTTCAATCATTGGCACATTGCACTCGCTTTTCTGATTCACACAAAAGAAAACTGGAACCATTAGTCCGCTACCGCCTTGAAAGCTTTCAGCGGTTTGCTGCATGCGATCAGAAGTTCTACGTTTGCAATACCTTTTGGATTTTTGTGTCAGCATTGGTGTTCTACGTCATGTGTGCAGAGAGAAAGCACACATTCTGCGATACGAAGGAACAGGCAATAATCAGCCCTCCCCCTACGCCCCACACACACATACACCCAAAAGATCCGTTTGCTAGCTTCTGACGAAGCTGTTGAAATTAATGTCCCAGGCGGTGACAAATAACGCCTTTAATCATACCCGAGTATTTTGAAGCAGAGGTTATCCGCATATACTTAGGAATCAGAGGACAATAACACCGCCAAGGCAGCGGCAATTCAGTCTGGGAATAGTTGATGACTGGAATAGTGATGAACTGGAATAGTCTTCAGGTGTAGTAAGTTCTTCACCGCTGGCTGAGTTCCAAAGCAAGTCAGATGCATGTGATGATGATCCGCATGCTCTGTGCCAGTGCGGATGAGTGGCACTCCTGCATCGCAGCCTCACATTCCGATGCTGTCCTCACGTACGTCGGTGGCCCCACATAATCGACAACCTCGTCATGCTGTCGCTGCTCTCGTCATAATCTCGTCAGTCTCCCCATGTTCACCTCGGTCTCCCCATGTTCTCTTCAGTCTCCCCGTGTTCTCGCCAGTCTCATCATGTTCTCGTCAGTCTCCCCATGTTCTCGCTAGTCTCCCGTAGTCATTCTCTCCATGCTTTCAGCTGTCTTCTCATATTATCGTCGGTCTCCCCATGTTGTCGTCAGTCTCCCCATGATCTCGTCAGTCTTCCCATGTGCTCTTCAGTCTTCAATATTATCGTCGGTCTCCCCATGTTGTTGTCAGTCTCCCCATGTTTTCGTTAGTCTCAACATGTTCTCGTCAGTTTCCCCACGATCTCCCCAGTCTCCCCATGTGCTCGTCAGTCTCCCATATTATCGTCGGTATCCCCATGTTGTCGCCAGTCTCCCAATGTCTTCGTCAGTCTCAGCATGCTCTCGTCGGCGATGCGTTCTCGACGGCCGTTGCGCTTCATGCTGTCGGTTTCGCCGCGTGTTTGTCGGTCTCCTCGTCGTCTGGCGTCGGCCCCGTCGTGTTTTCATCGCGTCACGCTTTGACTTGGCTCACTGTCCTGCACCTACACCGTGTCCGGCTCCCCGAGGGTCGCGAGTTCGACCCCGAGCCGGTCCGGCGTCTCACGGGCAATCTGCTCAACCCCGGTAAGCCGTTCGTGGCTTCCAGATGCGGAAGATGCATTCCGCATTATGCATTCTGCGTGAAGTAATAATTAGCGAAGTTCTGAGTCAATTGAGCGGCAACCAGTTGAAATGATCCCCAAGCGGATGGCCTCATCAGACTGGATGATTGGTTCGTACTGAATGTGACAATCAAACAGCTGAATGCTACAGCGGCTTAACCGTACCACTGTAAATTTGTCATGGTTTGCAGAGTGAGACCGGTGAGTATCAGGACCTTCCATGCCATAGCTGGTTTGATGTTATCATTCTGCGGTGTACCAGCAGGGAGCCGTCCAGCCGAGACGCTCAGAGGCTACCACGTCATAATGCCTGGAGACTCCTCCATGCAGAGTATGTCATATCTATGTATATTTATATATGTATATATTTATATATATACATATATATATCTATATATATATATATATCTTTGTAATTATGGGTCACATGTTGCGATCAGGACACCAGGAGTACGAGGAACCAGGGTGCGATAAAATATAATCAAGTTCAAAACAACGGACAGGAAACAGAACATGGGCAATGATATACATGAAGATTTTGTTATGGATAAACCATAAATTAGCCGGCAGCAGGGGTCATGTTTTACCGACAGTTTTGTGTCACACGCCTCCAGTACACACACCTGCGAGATACTTACGTCCACGCAACAGGCAGACAGAGCATGTATTTGCTTAGCGTTTACCGACATCTCAAAACTGGAGCTACATCCCATAGCTGGCGAACAGCGACTCGAGCGTAGTTTTGCTCCTGAGTGACAACTTACCAAGGGTATTCCAGAGAGGGGCCTACCAGCAAATTCGCCCTGGTCTGTTATTTCGCAACTTACCAAGGGCATTCGAGAGAGAGAGAGAGAGAGAGAGAGAGAGAGAGAGAGAGAGAGAGAGAGAGAGAGAGAGAGAGAGAGAGAGAGAGAGAGAGAGAGAGAGAGAGAGAGAGAGAGAGAGAGAGAGAGGGAGCGAGAGACAGACGGATTTGTTAGTAAATTTCCCCTTGGTCTGTTACCTCATAACTTCCCATGGATATTTGAGAGAGGGACTTACTGGTCAATTCGCCCTGATCTGCTCACTAATAGCTTACCAAGGATATTCGAGGGACCGACTTACTGGTAAATTCGTCCTGGTCTGCTGACTCATAGCTCACCAAGGATATTCGAGTGCTCGACTTACTGGTAAATTCGTCCTGATCAGCTCACTCATAGCTTACCCAGGATATTCGAGTGCTCGACTTACTGGTAAATTTGTCCTGATCAGCTCACTCATAGCTTACCAAGGATATTCGAGTGCTCGACTTACTGGTAAATTCGTCCTGGTCTGCTCACTCATAGCTTACCAAGGATATTCGAGGGGCCGACTTACTGGTACATTTGTCCTGATCAGCTCACTAATAGCTTACCAAGTATATTCGAGTGCTCGACTTACTGGTAAATTCGTCCTGGTCTGCTGACTCATAGCTTACCAAGGATATTCGAGTGCTCGACTTACTGGTAAATTCGTCCTGGTCTGCCAACTCAGCCTCGCGCGCCAGCTCCTCGGGCGTCTTCTTCTTCCTCATGAGAGGGTTGTCTGGCTCTATGGGCATCGCAGCCTCCTCAACCACCTTCTTCTGTATGTTATACTGAAACGCGAAACATTGCCGGTGTCAGGTAGCCCTGGAAACAGGAACACTGCCTGTTGAACGGGAAAGCTCGAATTTTAGAAATGCTATCAATCGGGTACAGGGTCAATGACGCTCAAGTTTGGACGAAAATACTTCGAATATAAACCATGAACAAAGTAGTATAATTATGATAATGGTGCTAACCAAACAAACCATAGTGCATAAATGGAGATCATGGAAACAAAGCAAAACCGTTTTAGATTGCTATCAACCAAGTGACACATGCGAGAGCCAATGCATTTTAAAGCTGTAAACCAACTAAAATATTTCATATATACCCAAATTCCACCGTCGATACTTATCCAGCTCATACATACATATATATATATATATATATATATATATATATATATATATATATATATATATATATATATATATATATATATATATATATATATATATATATATATATATATATATATATATATATATATATATATATATATATATATATGTATATGTATATATATACATATATACACACAAATAAGTATATACATATATGTGTGTATATACATGCGTATATATATATATATATATATATATATATATATATATATATATATATATACATGCATGTGCTGGTATACGTTGACATGTTCAAGCACTGCATTTATTCGTGCCTGCACCCTTCCATGAACACTTCCCTCTCTATTAACTTCCCACGTTTTCATTACCTTTAAATAAAATGGAATGCCGACACGATACTACCGCCTTGAAACTATTTGCTCAAGTGGTAGCACGTAGGCCGCTCTCTGCAGTGCTCTGCAGCAAATGCTGCACACGACGGGCCGGCAGCCGTTTCGGGAGCCATCGTGGGCCATCGTGGGCCATCGTGGGCCATCGTGGGCCGTTCGCCGGCCGGACATTCCGTCATCATCGCCGGCGATGGCTTCCCGCCGCGGCGCCGGCCGACACAATGGCGTGACGTCAGCCGCCACAATAACGTGACGTCACCGCCGATCGGGCGGCCGACAGGTAGCCGAAGCCGTCAGCAGGCCAACAACGCGACTCGATTACGAGCGGCGGTCGGGCGCGCCGCTCCATTTGGCGCCGCCGGCCGGCCGGCGACGGGTCCTGAATAACCGCAGGCGGCCAGCGGCGCGGCGCCGCGGCTAAGCCGGCCTCGATTGGCTGGCGAGCCTCGGGGGTGGGGGAGGGGGAGGGGGAGGGGCGGCGGGGGTCAGCGACAGGCGACGAACGGTCGGGCAGCCCCGGCATGGAAACGGAGCCGCTACCTCAACACCACCCCCTCGTGGAAACTGAGTCGGCTCCGCAACACCATCCCGCTCATGTAAACTGAGCCGGTCCCTCAACCTCCTCCCCCTCATGGAATCTGAGTAGGTCCCTGAACCCCTCCCACTCAGGCAAACTAAGCCAGTCCCTCAACCAGATAAGTCGTTTCAGAACAGGACGGACAGTACACCAGGCTAAGCTGTAGATCATTTGTGCATTTCAATATAAATGGCTTTGTGCTACACTCAGTAAGCTATCACCAAAAGGCATGTGGAAAAAACTCTTCGGCGCTAAATTATCGTCTCTCTTTGGACAGACCAAGCGCTACTCAGTGATGCATGATCATCTCCTCCAAAATCGCCGGTTCTAATTGAAAACAAAAACTGTTTTTGCTCACCAGGAATCCCTTCCGGAGGTGAAAACACTACCAACTGGCAGGTAAGTCAGCATGCGTGAGTGATTCCAGGAGGAACGAACTTGAGAACTGAACCTGAAAGCCTGTCGTAGAATAAAACTGCGCGCAGTTATCATTTGGATTCTGCCTAGTTTTGATCAGTTCCGCTCGGGTTTCCATTCGACGACCTTTTTATACGAAAAATGCATCACGGCAATGCATTTCTGAACAGGCTTGCGGCCTCTCGTCATCTATTTTATATCTCCAAGCGTTGAAAAATAATAACGTGACGAAACCTTTCAAGCGACTTCGGGCATCCACGCGTTAAATCGCTCCACGAATCACATCGCCCAGGGTGTCGGTAGCTCAGTGCTGGCAAGAAGTCAGGATATTTTGCCAACATTTTACTTAGAGCTGTGGGATAGTTTTGACCGCATGAAGACGTTGATGAACATGCACTCCTCAGGGGATTCGGCAGCGCAGTGGTTGAGCTGAGTGTCTGGCAAGCCAGAGGTACGGGGTTCGATTCCCCGCGGCGCCCGCTCTTCCTGCCAGGGTGAGAGGCACGACGCCTCAGCTGGTGAGTGCGTCGTAAAGTCATAACCACCGATTCACATCGCCCAAATAACTGGGGGCAGGCATTGATGGGATAGATGCCGTGGAACATATGCATTCTGGGTTCAATCTGACCTCTTATTCAGCTGGTATGGTCGCCCGAAGTTGCATGAGTCCGAAAAATATAATTTTCCACGTCCTCTAAATGTTTTAAGTGCTAAACCACCTGTAAGTTTTTTTATGCGAGCATAGTTCCTTCGTTGCAAAGAACGCGGGTGTTCCTTTATATTTGCGGGTTCGCAAGTGTATGACGAAAATGGCTTGCTTGGCATACTTGATGTAATCGATTACAATATCGTACATCGCGGTCGATTGCGCCCACCATGCATTTCAATCGCAGTGTTTCTTTGCGGCAGACAAATAAAACACCCGGATCGGTGTTCCCTTGTGTGTCGAGAAGATCGCGCAACAGATCTGCAATTTGCTCATGCTCTGATGCATAAATAGTGCGTTGTTTGCCCTGTGCGGTATAAACCTGCGCCCAACCGGTCGGATGATGCACTTTCACCGGCGCCCAACCGGTCGGATGATGCACTTTCACCGGCGCCCACCCGACCAGATGATGTATTTTTCCAGGCCGCACAGGGAGCTCTTGAAAGCCACCACTTCCTACTAACTTCCGAACTATTTAAACTGGAGAGTGCTTTAGCGAGGAACATCGTAATTATAAGAAGTAATATTTTGACCATTTCGGCGTACCCAAATAAAAATGTTCAATTGAGTTATATTTACCAGTTTTCTGTTAAGAGCCTTTATCAAGCAAAGCAAGCACTTGGCAAGATCCTAACTGCCGCATGCATTTTTATAAGTAAATCACGTGAAACACCAACACGACACGTTATCCGGGAGAAACAGAAGATACCTGCGGTCCGAATAAACATAAACCAACAAGTACAATAATGCATGGTGTACAGCACGTGCATTGCACGCGGATACACAAGGACAGTATATGTCGGAATACAGGCGCAAGCCGCATATTATACGAAATGCAACATACAGGACACATTTGACGCAGTTCTCCCCTTGTTTTCTCTAATCCTCTGAATCCTAGGCATCCTTAACACTTTTCTTTGCATTTTTGGTGGGGTGGGGTGGAGTGGGGGAGGGGGCTTACATAATGGCGAGGAGGAAAAGCTGGTGTTGAGCTTGGGAATGTACTTCCTGATGAGTAACGATTTAGCTATTTTCCTATTTCGGTGATTTTTAGACCAATGGATAACTTTAACCTGCGCCGTCTTTCCGGTCAGATCCTCACGCCCGTCTCGGAGGGCGGGGGCGGTTAGTAACCCCCATCTAAAATCCAAACTAAGCATCGCACGAAAACGAGAGAGGTGTCATCGGAAAGCGCTCGAAGAGTAGGATCCGGGTTCACCCCCAAAACAATTTCCCCCGAAAAATGACGTCACCAGGGGGGCTAGATTTTCGCGACTTTTAACGACTTACATTGTGTTTTTGGCTCTGGGGAGTTAATTTTGGGAGTATTTATGTAAAAACGAAATTTATTTGAAATGAGAAGAGGACAGCGAAATATATCAGGGTTTTTATTTTTTTGGACCCCCCCCCCCCATTTCTTTTGTTGTTGAAATTTCAAAATTTTGAGGTTTCAAGTTGTCTTTAATTTTCCTTTTCCATTGGGTAGAGCAGACCGACAAACGTTGTTGGAACTCAACTTTCCCTAATAAAAAATGCTTACTTTAGCCAGAATCCTCTATTTGAACTGCAATTGGGGAAATACGCAAAATTTATATGTAGTCAAAAACGAAAAAAAATCCACTGGTACGTTTTGTTGCATCTCTAAAGATAAACAAACGCTGACAGTTTTATTCAAATATCTGCATCCGTTAAAGCGTGACGACTGTTTGAACTTTTTTGGAGGTGACCTCACTTGACCTTGACTAACTGGTTGTCCCTAGATGACCTGACTTCAAAAATGCATAAGCGCTCCACACGATTTAGCGATCGGATTAGCCAAAACCCTCACAATCGCACTGGAACAAAGAGCGATGCGCATGCTAAAAACACCGCAGAATTAAACGCAAGACCAATGATGAAGCTCTTTTGAATTTAGCTAGTTTTGATCTGACATTGTTCTTCACACGTGTGCCAGTGGATGGAGGTTTGACAGTGGTGAACAGGGGTTATTGTTCTCGAAGAGGACAGCAAGCTACCACTTCCCAAATCACATTATATGTAGCTAGTTACCTTGTGCATGGAATTGGGGTCATTATATGTCAATGATGAACAATATTTATGAACGAAGCGGATTAGCCCTGGATTCGCCATTGAGCCCAGTTACGGCTTGTCCTTACATGGTGCTCTTAGAAGAAAGTGGTCACTTCTTGGATGTCTTTGGGAATAACACCATCCGTCTCTGAAACGTTGATGACGTCCTGGTGGCCGCACCAAAATCTACAGACTTGACGAAAACAGTGGAAGAGCTCAATAAATTTAGCAAGGGTGTACAGTTCACGATTAAATTAAAAACGGAAGGAGCTATCACATTTCTGAACACCCTCATAGTGGAATCCGTGATTGTATGGGATGGGAGACAATACTAGACGTCTAAGTAAATCAGGGAAGACTTCAAACCAGCGATAGCTGGTGAGAACTAAACAGTGCATCGACTGCGTGAAGCACCCTCTCCAGCTATGGAAGCTGACAACGGCACAATTCTTGAATCGCCCAGGCAAGCGGCAGCACATTCACACCACTAAATGTCTATTATCGCCTATTTTCCTTACCTTATCTCGAATTCCTTGCCGCAGGCTTTCTCGCTCCTCCTCCATCTTGCGGTGTTTTTCCTTTCGTCGCTCTTCTGCCTCGGCGATGGCCTCCTGCCTTTCTCGCTCCGCCTCCGCCTCCTTCTCTTTGTCACCTTCGTCATCGCCGCCGCCGGCGCCGGGCAGCTGACCTGAGGTCAAACGGCTCGTGAGTGGCGGAATACGTTGGTACTGCTTGTAGCAATGCATGGACATGGTGCAAATTATAGTAGTGTCGGCATATTGGGTGTGAACGTACCGTTGGAATCAATGCTGATTGGTCTTGGATTTTTTTCTCGCCCAGAACATCGTCATCCTCTAACATTGTCCAGTGTTTTGATGCTTGAAAGTCTCAAAGTGATCGTTAAAACAAAACTTGATCTAGATCATAAGCAACACGGCTTATCGACCACACCGGGGTCTTATCACTGATTCGAAGAATGAAAAAGTTTACTCCTCGCTTATAATGGTAAAATACGCTTTTCAAATCAGTGCCAACTTCGCGGTATAACCCTCGAGACCATGCTGAACATAGCAATGCAGCAGACTACGTGCACTCTTCGTGGACCACACTGTTTCAATAGCTCACCAGTGAGTTGTAGGGAAATATAATCTGCTCCATGTCACCCAGGTGATGATTATTTCAAGGTCACCGGAGTGACGACCCACATCAGATGACGTGCGTACACTGGCACGCACGTCATCTGATGTGTACGCACGTACCAGTGCGTCAGTGTACACACATCATTCGATGTGTACTTACGTACCAATGTGCCAGTGTGCACACGACATCCGATCTGTACGCACGTACCAGTGAGTGTCAATGTACATTGGATGTGTACGCACGTACCAGTGTGCCAGTGGACACACGACATCCGATCTGTACGCACGTGTCAGTGAGTGCCAATGTACATTGGATGTGTGCGGACGTACTGCTGTAAGCGCGCCCGGCCTGCCTGGCGGCACAGCCTACCCGCCGACCGGTGACCGGAGCGTGGCCCACCGCCGCGGGCGCTGACCGCCGCCCGGCGACCTGGCGCGACCCCGGCACATGATTGGCTGTCGCACAGGTGACACTCGAACTGTCGCTGATTGTGATTGGCCGCTACACTCCCAAGTGTGTGGCTTTGCATGCTTGACCCCGGGAGGGGTGTCTGTCCGCTCGGGGACGGCGCTGGCGACGCACCACTGCTCGAGACGCTCGGCTCTCTGTACGCAAGCTGGGCGACGACACAACGCGCGCCAGCGTGCCAGTGCACACCTTTCGTCCCACGTTTGCGTACGTGCCGCTGTGCCGGTGTACACGCGTCATCCAATGTGTGACGTCATCGAGGGTTGGACGGCGAACGTTCTGCTCTCTCCCTTCCAAGGACGCAAGTGGTGCGCGCCCTGTGGCGTTCACTGGAACGGTACGACGCCACGTGCGCTCTGCGCGCTGTCTGAACGCAGGGTGTGTGCGCCTCTGCTGTCTCGCGGCGTGTGACGCGAACAGCAGACCGCTGAACAAACACTGCAGCGGCACTCCGCAGCCAGCGCTCGATGAGTTGAACTGTTGGGAGTGTGCCAGATATAACACCACTGGTGAGCCAGTCTCCGCGTTTCCCGGTTGGTCAACGAGACAGCTGGAATCGGTGCCGAACCAATCATGCTAGGCACACCGCAATGCAACTGAAAGCATTCGTTGTTCGGGCTTGCTATGTTTGCGTTTTATTATCGTTTGCTTGTTATGTTGGCGTTCTTTCATCAGCTTGCTGTGGTGACGTTGACCCACGGTCGGGCACGTACATTGATGTTCCGCCTTCAGGCCAAATCAGTTGCCTTCACTGGTGGGGTCCATTGTGGACTTCGCGTCGGGCAAATGCCGCCGGTGTTTGCAGCGGGAGAACGGCTTGAATTGTCGCCGCCGTTCACCTGAGTCCCATAAGCCCTTGTACGGAGTCGTCCACGAAACAGGATAAACTGATGTCCGGGATCGTCCTCATAGCCGGACACAGAAAACTGGAGTCAGTCGTCCACATAGCCGAACACACGGATGTCCAAGGTCATCCATATAGCCGGATCACGGACGTTTCTCTCCGCCTTCTGACGCATCATCAATGGCAGATAATGTTAAATACTCTCACGGGAGCAGGGTTGCCGTTGCAATCGGTACGTTTCGCCGCAGATAAAACGTTTGAAATGTGCATGATCATATTCAGCTAAATTCTACAGAAAAAGACGCAAAGGTTTGGGTCTTTGGATCCCTGTGTTAGGGATCCAAAGGGGATCAGATGGTACTGAATGTGTGCTATTTTGTGGGTTATTGGTTAATTATTTGGGCTTAAGGACGCGCCGACTGTGATGTTGTTTAGCGCCCATTTTGTGGGTTATGTTTTGGCAACAATCGCGCTATTGTTCTACAAATATATAACTATGTGCTAAATATGTATCTTTATTGTATGCTTATTATGACAGAGGTGAACCAAGAAACGGGAAAATTGGCTGGTCTCAAGGTATCTAATCTCGTGCTTCTTTTTTAGCAAAGTAAATACGGGCCAAAATAATTATGTAGTTCTTCAAACGCTTGAAATATGTCAGGAAGTGTTTTAGTTTCGATTAAACGTCAACATAGAGAGACAACATATATGGTGGTGGGCCACAACTAAGTCCCAAGTTACGCTTCTCACCATGCTCTGCACTACTGGCAACGCCTAATATGACCTATGAAACTACGCCTTTCTTATTTTGTAATCCAAGAATATCTACAAGGCCAAAATAATGACATATTACCATCAAATGTATTCATGTTCAATTCGGGTTTTCCCGTTTTGTTTCGTATCTAAACATGGTTATTTTTCAGGAATCGGAATACCAGTTCTGGAAATCGAAAACCCCACCCATGAACCGTCTGATGGCACCCTCATGCAAGAGGCGACCAGCTGTTGTCACGGCATGGTGCCGAGAACTATCCTAATTTTACCACACTTTTGACCTCTTGCCCTGTCCCTTAAAAACTTGATTTTCGAATACTGACCCATGCGGTGGGGGGGGGGTGAGGGGATGGACGGGCGGAGTCGCCCACGGGTGAAAAGAAGGCATAGTTCATCGCAAACGGGCAGCTTTAACACTCTTCCCAATTCCATTTTTGCGACCCGAGCTGAGAGTTCCGATCATCCCCACCTATACCGAAAGCGTCTTGCATGATCTCCTTGGTACTCGATATTCTATGGATGTATCCGAAATCGCTCCTGCCGTTGTTGTCGGTGATATGTGCATTCATTCTGCACGACGAGTTGGGGTTCTGAACATTCATGACTAAGTTGTAGAAATTATTTGGCTGGGCGCTATATGATCAACATGGTCGATGCGCCCTAGAGCCCAAATAACTAACTAAGAAATTATTTGGCAGCTTTTTTTTTACTGTCATTAATTGTGGATATACGAATAGGACACCCGGGGTAGGGTATTTCATCATTTTTCATCAGTCACATTTGATCGGCTGCAATTCCAATACAGCTATTACGCCCGAAGCTACAGTTCTACTATTCGTGATACTAAATCATCGGGTCACGTGGAAGGAATTAATCAATGTCTGCCTACCCTCCAAACAAACAAATATTTAGAGATACTTCCAGTTCTTTGATTTTCATGGGTATAAATGTCGGGGACATATTTTTCGAGATGGGTGACAGCCGCTTCACGAACAGCAGGATATTCTTCACCCCAATATATGATGAGTAGACGGCGTTGTTTGTAATGAAATCAAAAAGGCATAAGTATGCCCATTCTATCGATATATACGGACCACCTCACTGATTGACGTTGACTGACGCTGATGACAGCTTCATTGTTTCACTGATTGCTTCGCTGACAAAGTATGCACATGTACGAACGACTGGGGAGGGGGAGGGGGTGCTGAGGCGTGCCGGACCATAAGGGTCACTTGCGCCGCCTTTAAAGCGTGCGGACCACTTCGCACGGCTACCGTACTTGTGTAAAGCAGCGGGTCAGGGGACTTGGGCGGACGAAGGCCACGTCTATGTCACGAGAACATCCCCATATTGGATTGTTTCGGGACGCCCTGAGCTGCGAAGCTCATTTGCTGATGTGAATCTCCCAAACAAATTGTTTATTGATCTCAAGCGTTCAGAAGCTTACCAGATTGTGGCACGCGGTCTCAAAGCGTTTCTATCCGAAGCCAAACATGTGAAGAACTTTTTTTTAAAGGTACTAACTCTCAAACTTTACGATCACTGGCCGGAATACCATAAGGTGGTACTCTGCGAGGCTTCGATCAAGTTGCTTTACCACCACATCGTTCTGCTTAGGAATGGGGCTAGTTAGGGGGAACAAATTCTTCTTCATGTCACCAAAAATCGTATCGGGCTAGACTTGACCATATTCCTGCCTGCCATCTATTGGCAGGTTTTAGTACCACCGCCGTTCGCAACCCGCGCCACGCCGTCTGTGGCGAACAGTGGCGCACAGCTCGGGAATGCGGTAAGTGGTGTCGAATCGCTTTCGCCGGAAGAGGAAAGTTGCAAAAGAATGATGAGGCGCTGTGGAGTGAACTCTCACGCATCGATTTCATACGAATTGGCGGATATCAGTGCACAGAAACAGAATTCCCGAAGCCAATCTCGGAACTGAATTCGCTGACATTAATCAGCATGGCAGTCGGACCGCCGCAGAAGGGTGTGCAATTTCCAAATGGCTGGCAAAGACAGTAGAGAGGAATTTCGAAGTGAAGGATATTGGATGATAGGTTGTATATTTTTCTTTGTCAGCATACTTATCTCCTGACCTGAATTTAAGCGATGGAATCTTTCCCCTTGCATTTTAGTTTTGCCCAACAGTCCACGTTTTCTCGAGTCAGGATCCGACTTTGCCTAGACATTACCATAGACTGAGTATTACACCCTTTCGAAGGGGATTCCAGCCACTTTGACCGCGAAATGGTCTTAGGAGGCCGAAGCGCCTAATTTAACAAACAAACGTCAGCAACTCCACATGCTACACAAGATCTGCAATGGTTCTGAATTATACCACGGTGCTTAATGATAATAGGCACTGCCAATAATTTCACTACCCTACATCAAGACAACAGCAAACAAAGTAATGCTCAAACACATAGTACAACACTGGGCGGATAATGTGTGAGACATGTGTGGAACACCAGTGCAATGCAATATCAATTAATTCTACCCATGCAGAAGAAACCACATATTCAAGAAGAATCAGTACGAGCTGTCTACATAGACACGCATCTTTGCAAGTTGTCTACATGGACGCCCATCTGCATAAATACAGAGGCTTCAAGGTTACGCCATCTGACCCACTACTATATTTGTAAATAACATTGAAAGTGGCCTAAGCAGTAAAGTTTTGAAATTTGCGGATGATTTGAAGGTCTTTAGGGCAATAACAGGTCAAGATGAGCATATCTCGCTGCAAAAAGACTTAGACGAACTTGTGAAGTGGTCCGAAGAATGGCAAATGAAATTTAATTTTGATAAGTGCAAAATCATGCATGTAGGTAAGCAGCATATGAAGGCTCCATACTTGATGGGTGGCCAAGTGCTGTCGGTGACTCAACAAGAGAAGGATTTAGGTGCTATTCTAAACACAAAATTGGGGGCATCAGAACAGACCACGGAAGCCAGGAAGAAGGCACTGAGAATGCTCGGGGCAATAAATAGGAATGTATCATACAGAAGTGAGGAAGTGATCAGGAAGCTTTACTGTGCATACGTCAGGCCACATTTTGAATACTGCATCCAAGCTTGGTCTCCTAGCTATGAAAAAAAAATTGTTGGCTTTTAGAGAGAGAGAGAGTACAAAAGAGGGCTACAAATATGGTTAATGGCATAAGCAACCTGGAATATGAGGAAAGATTGAAGAAATTGAATATGTTTTCACTTAGATATAGAAGGCTGAGAGGAGATCTCATCCAGGTCTTTAAATTTTTCCATGGTCTGGAGAGGGGATATCTTGGGGAAATGTTTGAATTGAACAGAAATGATGCAATTGGAGGTCATAAATTCAAAATTAAAGTTAACCACAGCAGAACAAGGTTAAGGCAGACTTTCTTCACCAACAGGGTAGAAGAACACTGGAACCAGCTGCCAGAAAACATTGTCAGTAGCAGCACATTGAACATCTTTAAAAACAGCATAGACAATCATTTTAAGAATAGAGGGCTTGCTTTTCAGTATTTCAGGGAGGGCTGATTGACAGATTTGGTGGGCAACTGGTTCAGTGTACAGAGTGCAACCAAGAAGGGCCCTTGTGGCTCATAGTTGCACTAATCTTTTATGTCTTTATGTCTTTATACGACATAATCGCATTGGCACTAAGAATGTCCCAATGCGTACGCATCTGGCATGCCACGCCTGTATCAGCGCCAGCCGATTTACTCCTGCCCGACTGAGATGACTGAGCTCAGTCGTTCATCACTGGCAGTGTTGCCGAGTGGGCCGCTCTGCAGTCTGGACCGACGGTCTCAAAGCCGGCTACCAGCAAAACGTGCGCAACGCACTTCGTGAGCTGCCGGTAGGGGACCTAGTCTGACTCTCCCGAGCCTGGAGGCGTCGCATCGAGTGAGGCCATGCCACCAAACTGCTTGCTGGGTGGTGGGAGCCGCAGAACAAATTGTGTTGCGCACAGTGCAACCGCGCAGGATACTCACGTGTCAGGACTCAAGACTACCAAAGACTAGACTACCAAAAGAGAGGCAGCTAAGACTACCAAACTATGGGGCCAATATTAAAACTGCCTAAGATATTATTTTTTCAGATATTTCAACTTGGGTCAGAATACAATGGAACTGAAGATTCATGTGAAGCCTTCGTTCACTTTTCGACGTTGGTGTATGGCATGTTATGACTGTTTAATTAAAGCAAGCATACGATTACTACTAGGATTACATTCCAATTTTAATATACGCTTAATATATATATATATATATATATATATATATATATATATATATATACATATTGCTGCCCGACAGCATCAAGAAGCTTCACTTTATCGTCTGAACCGGAATGCATTGGTTTGCATTCGAATGCTATCTGTTGGTAGCATTTTGACGAACGTTGGGGCGGTATGTAGCGCAGGTATTCCTATTCGGTCCAAGATGATGACCCACGCGCCTAGGAATATACGTACATGTGATCCCCCGCAGTAGTCTCCGCATCCCCTCGCCTCGCGAGCACAACGATCATGCCGATCGTTGTGTGTCGAAGGCGCGGCGGGCGCTCCCCCGGCCTGAGCCAAGGACTTGAGCCGAATGCTTGCCATTGGCGGCGCTGTCATCAGACAGCCCCCACATTTATGACACCGGCACCCCAAAGTTATCACATTTATGACACCGGCACCCCACAGTTATCACATGTATGACACCGTCACCCCACAGTTATCACATTTATGACACCGGCGCCACATTTGCGACGTCGGTGCCATATTTGTGACATCGACGTCACATATGTGACACCGACGCCACATTTATGATATCAGTGCCCCACAGTTGTCACATTTGTGACAACGGCGCCACATTTGTGACACCGGTGCCACATTTATGACACCGATACCCAACAGCTATATAATTTGTGACACCGGCGCCACATTTGTGACACCGGTGCCACATTTATGACACCGATACCCAACAGCTATATAATTTGTGACACCGGCGCCACATTTGTGACACCGGTGCCACATTTATGACACCGATATCCAACAGCTATATAATTTGTGACACCACAGCCACATTTGTGACACCAGTGCCACATTTATGACACCGGTACCCAACAGCTATATAATGTGTGACACCAGCGCCACATTTGTGACACCGGCGCCACATTTGTGGCGCCGGCATCTGTCTGCGGGCGCGATTTATCGGCCGTCGGCACTGTCGAGCGCCGCCGCGGCGAGGGCCCGCCGCCCGACGTCCCGGAGCGGCAGCGGTGAGCCGGTGTACAGGACTGAGGCTGGTCTCCCTCTCAGAGTCTGACGTCGGGACGCGGTCCGGCGAGCGGTCATCAAGAGCCGGGGTTCTCACCGGTCGCCGCTCCGTGCGCTCGAGCAGTGCACGCTGTTTTTTTTCGTTCTGACTTTCACAACACGACTGTTCGCGTTCGCGCACGGTTACCGGCGCCTGGCCGCGCACGCTCCCGGCACGCTGCGAAGGGAAATGTCGGCGAATCTGGGCAGGAGCTGTCTCACAGTTGGACTCGCTCGTGGGATATTCCAGGCTTCTTTCGATTCGCGTCTCAAGGAGCAAACTAAATTGCCTGGGGAAGAACGAAGACGACGCCTTTGTCCTTTGAGTTGGCGATCGTGGCAGGTGAATTTCACACCGCGCTGAAAGCATAAATCATGCCTGACGACCAAATGAAATCGCGGGAAGTCGCAGGAGACCACATTGTGTCCCGTCATCATTGGATATGGATCACTGTACACGGGGATGCATACCGAATTGGACGGAGAAGGTTTGCGTCCATTGATAGTGCAATCTTAGCTCTGGTGTCTGAGGGCCACCCGCCTCCGTTTGCAACAATCTAGTCACCGTAGCCTCAGTTAAAGGGGGTCACCCTACACGGAGTCCGCCTGTCGGAGAGGTAGAGGATCACCCTGAGTTAGAGTCATAGTCAGACAGGCAGAAGGCCACTCTACACGGCACAACTACCAAGCACCGCATTATCTTCCGCATTGCAGAATACACTGCACAGTTGGTGTATTCGCCAAAATTGGCTGTAGATCGAGTGAATAGTCGGTGGCCACTAGCCGGTTAGTTTCGGCACGATGGGCTGTTGTACGGACTGACACTGGGCTGGAGGCGAATGTTCATTTTCCTTCAGCTGCGGCGCACCAAGTATGAAACATGATCGAACAGATTATGCTCGGTATTGTTCACCCGACACAATGCCAACATTGTGACCGGCATTGTCCACCCAACACAATGCCAACAGTCAAAAAGAGCGCTACGGGCGTGCGAGTGGAAAACTGCTCGTAAAGCATTCAAGCGTGACGTACTGCATTGAAATTTCGAAAGGCCGCCCACTTTCGCACGGTCGCTCACAAAGGCGTTCAAGAAATGCATCACTTATTGTCATTTCAGAGGAAACATACAATGCTGCCATTTGAATTAATTGCTATTTTTACTCGAAAGTGAACGAAATGGCTGGGCCGCTAAGTACAGCACACAATAAAAACACAGAATGGCTCTGGGCCTCAATGCATCACATTTCGAGTCCGTTAGCCCGGCAAGGCTCCTGGAGAATTTCCAGAGAGACGCCCAAGTATCCTTACCCTAGGACAGTCTTCAGCTCTATCAAACCTCTTACCGAAGTAGGCCTTTCACCGTTGAAATGAAAGTGAACATGTTTATACTTCCCTGAGTGATGTCATGCTGCATGCTGCACAACCGCACAATAATCATAACCGCGTACTATGCTATCCATTTGTCTCGCAAGCACCCTCCGGGGAAGCATACGATTATCTCTATCTTTCTTTTGGATGTTTCATTTCCTTTGAATAGCACACGTGTCTCGTTGATTTTGCATCAAGCTCAATTGCGCGGAATAAATACTGCCTCGGCAGAAAAAAAAAACGCAGGGAGAAAGAATGCAATAACCGAGAAAAGGCTGGATGGCGAATGAAGCCATTCAGCAATATACAGCAGCCCACTTCCAATAGCCTGGAAAATTGCGTCAACAAATCTTAAATACACAAAAGGAGCTGAAAGCCGAACCGGGAACAAACAGGCGCAGGATGTCGGAAGACAGTGCTGGATGCACACTGACAACAAACAGACGCACAAACACCGGAGTTTCGCCAGTGTAGGAAACCGTCATCTTCCGGAGCCGGGGATTGGTCGAACAGTGGGTAGCAGCACGCGTCCGGCGGCTCTTTAAGGAATGGACTGCGCCAGAAAATACAGACCGGACAAATTAAACCGACTCGGGAGGCACTAACATAGAAGAATGACATCAGCAAGAAGGACGGGTCAGGCGGAACTGAGCAAATCTGAACGGATAGGAGTGTGAGCTCATGGAAAAAGGAGAGAGAGAGAGAGAAAAAGAGAGAAAGAGAGAAAGAGATAAAGAGAGAAAGAGAGAAAGAGAAAGAGAGAAAGAGAGAAAGAGAGAAAGAGAGAAAGAGAGAAAGAGAGAAAGAGAGAAAGAGAGAAAGAGAGAAAGAGAGAAAGAGAGAAAGAGAGAAAGAGAGAAAGAGAGAAAGAGAGAAAGAGAGAAAGAGAGAAAGAGAGAAAGAGAGAAAGAGAGAAAGAGAGAAAGAGGGAGAGAGGGAGAGAGAGGCGTGAGATGGGAAGAGCTAAATATAAAATGATTCAGAAAGGAAAGGGACCTAGTGAAGGGAAGACATCGAGGAGATTGACGCAGTGTGAATGTGTGTCCGTGTGCGAGATATAGGGACAGGATGAGTGTGTGTGTGTCAAAGTCAAAGTCAAAGCGTGAGTGAGAGAGAGAGAGAAAGAGAAAGAAAGAGAGAGAGAGGTGGGAGATAGATGTGGGAGTAGAAGAGAGAAGAGAGAGAGAGAGAGAGAGAGAGAGAGAGAGAGAGAGAGGGAGAGAGAGGTGGGGAGAGGGACTGTGGCATGGACAAGACGGAAGAGGCCGTCAGCAGGCTCGGCCAACACAATATCGTCCGCGGGAGGTCCCTGATGGATTATTGGGGGCAGAGGCGGGCGGACGGGCGTGGTGGGGTGGGGTGGGGGGGGCGGTGCCGATTTATGGTGGGCGACAGGCGAGCACACTGGCGCCAGCTCGGGCGGAGGTCACAGCATCACGTCTGGACAGATCCAGCGCCACGGACCAGCGCAGCAGAGTGGATCACCGGCCTGGAGTCGCGCACCAGTCGGGTGCTCAGCTGTCTGGAGTGACAGCACGCGCGCGCCACTCTCCCTCATGCTGAGAGCAGGCGCGTCGCGGGAACACCGCACGGGCGCTATTTTCGGGCTGAATGGAGACATTGCTTGCCACGTGGGCTGATGCAAGGGGCACTGGTGGCATGTGCCCCTCCCCCACAGGAAGGTGGAGCCACTCCAATCGGGAAAAAAGGACCCCTCTGGGAAGGCGCGGGTGCACCCGCCCCTGGAATTTGTCAGCTAGAGACGCACCTCCAAGAGGAAAGAAAACGCCCCTCCGGGAAAGCTCGAGTGCACCGCCTTGAATTTTTCAGCCAGAAGCACCCTCGGAAGGCAAAGTGGCGCCCCTCCCGACGTGTGCCCATGCCATTACAATGCCTGGGTTATGCCCTGTTTGTCGTGGTTGATTGCGGCGAGTCCTGTGGCTTGCTATGACCGTCGCTCCGTCTGTGGCTGTTTGTGGTTGTCTGTGGTTGTGTCTCTGCCTGTGGCTGTCTATGACTGCGATTCTGTCTGCGACTGGCTCTGTCTGTGGCTGCCTATGACCGTGACTCTGTCTGTGGCTGCCTATGACCATGGCTCTGAATGTGGCTGCCTATGACCGTGACTCGGTATGTGGCTGCCTATGACCGTGACTCTGTCTGTGGCTGCCTATGACCATGGCTCTGAATGTGGCTGCCTATGACCGTGACTCGGTATGTGGTTACCTATGACCGTGGCTCTGTCTGTGGCTACCTATGACCGTGACTCTGTCTGTGGCTGCCTATGACCGTGGCTCTGTCTGTTGTTACCTATGACCGTGACTCTGTCTGTGGCTACCTATGACCGTGACTCTGTCTGTGGCTGCCTATGACCATAACTCTGCCGGTGACTGCCCATGGTCGTGGTTCTGTCGGTGACTTCGTCGGTGGCTCTCTGTGGTGGTTAATGGCTACTTCCATTGTGTTCGCTTGATCGTTGTGCTGCAAAACTACCCATGGAATAATGCTGAAGAACTGGTCACAAGGAAGGGAGTCAAGCGGCAGCCAACTGCACATGCCCAATGCTACGGCATTGATTTATGTGCGATGCTGAAGGTGGTTCGTGACAGTGCTTAAGTGCGTACCACTTGCACCGGTGCCAAGGCCAGTGACAAGCAGAGCAACACATTAGCTCACGCGCCTGCACCGTGCACTTGTCGGAAGCGTGGTCGGTGTGCACGTGTCGCAAGAATTGTCGGTGTGCACGTGTCGCAAGAATTGTCGGTGTGCACGTGTCGCAAGAATTGTCGGTGTGCACGTGTCGCAAGAATTGTCGGTGTGCACGTGTCGCAAGAATTGTCGGTGTGCACGTGTCGCAAGAATTGTCGGTGTGCACGTGTCGCAAGAATTGTCGGTGTGCACGTGTCGCAAGAATTGTCGGTGTGCACTGAACATAACAATTATCAGCATGCATTCATGCCAACTTTTGTCACCATTTATGTTGTATTATTTCATTGTTCTACGAACCAGCGGGGGTCGAGCTGAGTGCCAAGTGTTGACTTTCCTGATCTCATTCGAGAAAACAGCTGCGATATTCTGCTAAAACCTTCGATAGTTGAGTTAGAACAGCATCAGATCTTGCAAAAAATCAATGAACTAATGTCAGTCACTTCACATATAATCATCTCGATAGAAATATTTGCTTTAGCATATTTAGGCAATATTGGCAGCTCAGAAGCACCAAACACTATTTGTCGGAACCGAGAGGTCTATGCAACCTCGATCAGCTTAAGATATATACAACGTGGAATTCATGAATACCGATATTTGCCTACATCCAAGATGAAGTGAACCCGGCTGATCTTCGACATCGCGTTACTCTTCACATCATGTTTCGTTTTAGCACATGGTGTGAATAGATAATATTCTGGTAGTACTAGTAGAACTTGAAAAACAAATCCAAGACCGTCTTAAATATCCACAAGAAAAGACGAACATTGCTATGCATTTCTCCATGCAGATGGGAGTTGTGGTCTGTCTACTTTTGGCTGCGTAGCACTAACTTAATAGTGAGCGTAGTTGACCTGAGTGAGCACAGTTCGGAGCTGAAATCCATTGAACACGTATGGTGCTGGATGCCGTAATGAATTATGCATCCTGAAGGGTCATTTGTTGAAATGCAACTTCGATCCTTAAGATGCTCTTCGGTCTAGAAAACAGAACACCAAAATTCACGACCATGGAAAATCCTTGAACATACTGATATCTAAATATTGATTTGCAAGGATCTTTGAGGAAAACCACCATGCAGATAGTGAAATAATATTTAACTAACCAATGTGTGCATAATATAACTAAATCAGAATGCTTCGGAGGATTATGAACATGTATGCATACACGATTCAATCACAAACTTGCGCATGCTTCATTTCCAACAGGACTTCGATTAATCTTCCTGGTGGAAAATTTGTTTCGGCAACATGCGCAATCCCCGCCGATGGGAGATTACCAATTTGATCCGACCCTTCCTCGTAAACGGTGCGCTCCAAAGCCGCTCGTCCGCGCAGTGTCAACCCGGACACCTTCGACGAACTCCGCCGCGGTTGCACACCCGGCCCGGTACGTGAAGCCCTTCCCCGCGTGGCGGCATCCGCCGGGTGTGCTGCTCGGATGTCGCACCACGCCCGCGCAGTCCTCGTGTCCGGAGGGCTGTCGTATCGTGCGGCGGTCCCCGCGCAGTCCCCGTGTCCGGAGGGCTGTCGTGTCGTGCGGCGGTCCCCGCGCAGCGGCAGCACACCGCGGCGCGGCGCGGCGCTGGTGCCGCGGCTCGCGACGGGGTGGCAGAGTGCCCTGAGTTACGTTACGTTACGTTACGTTACGTTACGGCACGTTACGTTACGCTACGTTACGTTTCGTTACGTTACGGAACGGCGTGGCCATCCAGCCCGCTGCGGAAGCTCACGACTGGGGAAGCTCGCCGCTCGGAAACGCCGTGGCCGACTGCCGCGCCCGCTCACGACCCACTCGTCTTCACATCTCGGCGCTCTCGCACACACTTCCAGCGCAGTTGGGGGGGAGGGCAGAAGCGAGCCCGGCGTGGCGTGTCAGATCGTTGTTTCGCGCTGAGTGTTCACGCCTGCATCGGCGTTTGATCATCGCCTCCATCGGCCTCCGCCTCGCCTTCTCTCGTGGCGCGTGGTAACGGCGCGGGAGAGTGACGGCGGGGAGTGGCGTGGAAGAGTGACACGGGAGAGCGACACGGGAGAGTGACACAAAAGAGAGTGATACGGGAGAGTGACGCTGGAGGGTGGCGGTGGAGAGTGGCGGCGTAGAGTGGCGGCGTAGAGTGACAGTGTAGAGTTACAGTTGAGAGTGACAGTTGAGAGTGAAAGTGGAGAGTGGCATGTGAGAGTGACAGCTGAGAGTGACAGTTGAGAGTGACAGTGGAGAGTGACAATGAGAGTGACAATTGAGAGTGACACGGTAGAGTGACATGAGATGGTGACATGGGAGAGTGACATGGGAGAGTGACACGGGAGAGTGACGTGAAAGAGTGACGCTGAAGATTAGCGTTGGAGAGTAGAGCCAGGCGGCGGCGGCGGCTGTAGCCGTTAATGGTGACCGGGTGACTGCCCACAATAATGGCCGTAATGGTCGCCACTTCAGTCGGTGACGACAATGGGTGGATTGTCGGTGGTCGGCGCCTCTCGCTCCCGTTCGTGTCGCGGCTGCCGAACCACATACCGTGTCACGGCTTCGCCTCGTAAAGCACTTGGGTTTTGACGGCCTCATCTCGTAAACCGCCTAAGGCTGTCACAGCCTTGCCTCCTAAAGCGCGTACGGTTGTCACAGCATCGCCTCGTAAGCCATGTGCGGTTCTCACAGTGTCGCCTCGTAAAACACGTCCGGTTGTAAACCTTCGTAAACCACGCCTCGCTTCGTAAGCCACGTGCAATTGTCGCAGCCTCGCTTCGTAAAACACGTGCGGTTGTCACAAAGCCTGCCCTCGTGAAGCACGTGGGCTTTTCACGGACTCACGCCGTGAAGCGCGTATGGTTGCCATGGCAATGGCCAATGCGGAACGGTCTCCACATTTAGATTACAGACATCGATTTGGCTCTCGCAACTTCCACTCAAAATGCATCCGATAATCTACTAAAGCAACATCCACCGTCGTAGACCAACTGTTTGGTTAGTGTATCGGCCCTGTGCCAACCACCCCAAACAGACTGAACTGAAAGGAGATGGCTGATGCCAATGTCCCAGTCTGGTCAGTGGTTTGATGCAGCTGGAACACATATTAAATGTTAAAATAGATAACACCTCCGTGCCACTCTTTCCTCTTCCCCTTTCCTTCCCTTATATACATATCTTTCTTTCTCTATATTTCTCCCTTACTCACTTTCTCTCCTTTTTTTTTTTTTTTTTTTTTTTTTTTTTTTTTTTTTTTTTTTTTTTTTTTTTTTTTTTTTTCTCTCTTCTCTCTCTCTCTCTCTCTCTCTCTCTCTCTCTCTCTCTCTCTTTCTCTCTTCGCCTTTATACCACACGGCTGGGTGATGGCAGATCGTAGGCAGAAGCACGCGCCACAGCCAGTTTCGTGCGTCGCAGCGCGGCCTCTCCGCGTGTCTGCTTCGAGTCGACAGGAGTGGGACGACTCCAGACCACGTTAGGCCGGGATTCGCCCGCGACGTTCGGACACGATGCGCCTGGGTCATGTAGCGCGGAGGGCGCCGCTCAGGTGCGGACGGCTGGGCCTCGCGACGCCGGTCGACAGAGCACTCGAGCGATGTCCACAACTCGCCGAACACGTCCACCCTGCCTCCCTCCCTCATTCGTCCGGTCAGCTTCCAAGTGTGGCGATGGCCGGAATAGCCCATCGCCTTCGTGTCCCCGTTTCGTGAGATGGTGAGTGGTGCGCTGGAAGTCAGAATCGACGGCCTTCGACGGTTGGTTGGCCGCGCGTTAGTCTGTGAGACGTTGAAGTCGACTTCGAACGAACCGATGCCCTCAGATGGTTGGTTGGCTGTACGTTGGTTTGTGCGACGTGTTGACTGCTTCGGCCATGTGGCATCACCTCACGCAGAGTGCTCGCGGGCGAAGAGCACCGACAGACAGGGGCAACAAATATTTCAGTCTGCTACGCACGATAAGTCAAATACCACGTTTTACTATCTGGACGTGATAAGCGTAGAACCTTCACAGCAGGTGCTGTGTTCATTCGTCAACCTCATGTTTTTCATTAGTCACTGTTCAATTCCCCTCGGATAAATAGCAGTGTTTAGGACATTCGAGATACTTCCTTGGGATGCATGAGATGTGTTAAAATTACTGACCAGGGCAGAAGACAGCACTCGCAAGCCTACATTATATTTACTTTCAAGCAAATACATTTACTTTATTTACTTTACATTATATTTACTTTCGACTTTCTGACATTTTCGTAGCATAACTTTTAAGAGCATTGCACAGCCATAAAAGTTCCTCCGTCCACGAAGTTAGGCAATATGCCTCGTCTAATTAGCCCACAGTACTTATTTTCTTGCATCAAACGCCTTTGGATGCCTTTTCCTGGGAAGTCATTCGAGATATTTTGACAGTGTTTACAACGGTATTCATTGACAGTGATGTTACATTTTCATCACATATTCATAGCCCAGCAAAGAAATAAGTAAAAATATCGGCGTGATTAGTCTTGTTTGGTATTTTTTTTTTAACATTGTAACTCGAATTTGACCGTACCTGAATTATTGTTGTATTATTAGTCTTCTTTGGCATTATTTAAAAACATTATAACTGGAATATTGCCGTACCTGAATTACTGTTATCTTATCCTAACAATTAATTACGAATCAAAACTTTAACAGCTCGAAGTTTAGCAAAGCAGACCGGGTAGGCTGATTGATGAAGTATGTACCCAACTAGTGCAACCTCAATATTTCATGACAATATAATTATAAAAATGCGTGACTAAGAGTACTTGCAAATCTTACCTGTCGTGTACAATTCGTTTCGAAATAACTGCCCCAACATTTTGATGAAATGTTCCATTTGAACCAGGAATGCTCCTTACCAAACCCGAACAAGCGATAGTTTTCATCAACCATTCACCTAAAAGAAATATAAATAATTCACAATTAGTTACCGTGGTCCCAAGCTATGGAACAAAGTTGTGGGAAGGAAAGGTGCATTCCAGGGTTAAAGTGTAAAATAAAATATTTCTTGAGACACGCTTATCTCAGTATATCACAATTATATATCATGTGATCATATGACTTATGCGTCGATAAGCGGATGAGGTTGTTTTTCTATGCATGTGTCTCGATTTCGTTGCCTGCAGACGCAATAGCTTCTCAGTTTGTTGTTTATCTTTTGTGTCTTGCCTCTTATTTTATATTTGTGTTACAATTTGTCCATGCTTTTAGTGCTCTTTCAAGAATTTCTTTTCTATTCTTCTCGTTTGTGTTATGTCTCCATGCTCTTCAAAGACCATCAATGATGTGTTCCTCTAAATATGCACGTGGTGTATGTATATACGTTTGCGTTAGTATGCGCGTGTAAGTGTGTGTGTATGTATGTGTGTGTAGGCGTGCATATGTGCTGAGTGCCTAATTATGTGTGTGTGTGGGGGGGTGTTTGTCTGTGTGCATATGTGTATATCTATGTATGGATGTAATAATGCTCTGTTCGCTTTGCACAAATATTTGTTCCTATTGCACCTCGGCTGGGGCGGCACACGTGGCCAGGGGGGGGCTGGGGGTGCTCAAGTACCTCTTTTATCTTTTTGGGATGTCTCGGTCATCGTGATGCTCCTCACCTGAACGCGACAATGGATATGTTAGTTTATTCGTCGGCTTTCCTCCTCTTTTTTTTTCTCTGGCATTCTTTTCCTGGCCTTATCATTATTCTAAAGTAGGGAGGGTTCTGGCAATTGTCTTGCCTGTAATATTTTAGTCTCTCCATTTTCGGTACCCGTTTGCATCCAAAATACAACTGGACATCCTTGCCGCAGGGATAGAGGAGGGCGCACTCTTGATTACTTGTTATGAAGTGATATAATACAAAACGAAAAAACATCGGACACTTTGCTATCATGCTGTCATGTGGGAACTTCAGCGGACGTTATGTTACCATGGTGCCATATGGGTGTTCAGCGGACGTTATGTTACCATGGTGCCATGTGGGGGTTAAGCGGACGTTATGTTACCATGGTGTCATGTGGGGGTTCAGCGGACGTTATGTTACCATGGTGCCATGTGGGGGTTAAGCGGACGTTATGTTACCATGGTGTCATGTGGGGGTTCAGCGGACGTTATGTTATCATGGTGCCATGTGGGGGTTAAGCGGACGTTATGTTACCGTGGTGTCATGTGGGGGTTCAGCGGACGTTATGTTACCATGGTGCCATGTAGGGGTTCAGCGGACGTTATGTTACCATGGTGCCATATGGGGGTTCAGCGGATGTTATGTTACCATGGTGCCATGTGGGGGTACAGCGGACGTCATGCTACCACGCTGTCATGTGGAGGTCAACGATGGGCTACGCCAGGCAATTCGCTGAGAAAAAATGATGAGTGTCATGTCAAGTCAAGTAGTTGAAGAAAGATACAATCAATGAGTCACGACATCCGGAAAGAAGGCATGTCCATGCTAAAACAGAGACACAAAAGCTAAACCTAGGACATTTTCAGCGCGTTACGTAACCACTTAACGTAGCAACTTAAGAACTTAACAAGCAATCCAAGTGAAAACACGCAGAATAATAGGTAGATAGTTCCTCGCTGGCTATTGAATTGATCAGGGTTCTTCAGCACCGTCATATCGTATCTTTTTAAGTTCAATCCAGGTGTACCAGGCGGCTCTTATTAAGCCTTACCACTTTATGACTTTATGACTTTATGAAATGCATTCTTCGGATGAATCCCAAAGGACACTAATTTATTCGATCCATTTCATACATGCGTCATAACATACGTGTTGTGAGGTTATCCGATGATTGCATTCGCATATGCATTGCCAACTTTTCCTTGCCTCGTCTCACAAATTTCATTTTATGCACCCATATTGCATATGAAGCGGAAGCCTCACAAAGTTCGATGAAAACACAATTTTGTTTTCCTGACACTTCAAGGTGAACGAAAAAGTCGGCGGTTGGTCTTAAAGATCAAACACTAGAAACAAAGCGAAAACCAAGTGGAGCCAAGGGCAGAACCAAAGACAGAACCAAAACCAGAGCCGAAGGCGGAGTCGAAGGCGGAGTTGAAGGCGGTGTCGAAGGCGGAGTCGAAGTCGGAGTCGAAGTCGGAGTCGAAGTCGCAGTCGAAGGTGGAGCCAAAGGCGTCATCGTGCTTATTGTGGAACACACGTCACGGTATTCTTTGTTCATCACTATCTGACCAGGCGCTGATATGGTGAGGTGGGCTGGAAGCTCCAAAGTCAAAGGACTCTAATTCACACCCATCACGAAGCTGGCCGGGGTTACGCACCTCTTTTGCCTTCTTTTAAAACCGAACATTCCAACCGCTGCCGGAGAGGCATCGCGGAACCAAAGCCGATGCTAAGCAGCTGCCTGTTGCATCGACTCTGAGCCCACCTCCCGATCGGGAAACTGCATTTTTATAACACAATTTCAGCCGGCAATTGAACATGGCCACCTAGTCGGGCCAAGGCAGCTGGTGTTTGCGACCTTTCCTGGCCGGTTGCCAACTGGTCGCCCCAGCCGGAGGTATTAATAACGAACGCGCGAAGGCACGCCACCCGTTGTGCCAAGGCGGGGAGATATTTGCAGGCTGGTGTTCTATCCATTCAGCCAGCCAGGCAACAAATGCAATTAAAAGAACTGGTGTGATTCCGGGCACCAGAGTTCGTGAAATGCTCAAACCGTATGCAAGATTTCTGGCTACTCATGGCCTCGTGCAATATTGGTGAGTTCCTCCATGTGTGGATAGTTGCATACATTTGCCATGGGTATGCACTCTTTGTGCGTGCATTTATCATGGGCACACACACACATTTTTCATACATTTATCATGGGCATGCCCACATTTCATATACATTTATCATGGGCATACACATTTTAATTAAATTTACCATGAACACAAGCTCATTTTGGATACACTTACTATGAATTATATTTTGCATACATTCTTCGCTCATAGGTTCGCCGACTGTTGACGAAGTTAATCAGCAAACAGTTGGTGTACGGTGTAGCTGTGATTGTTTTCCAGACATCTCCGTGGGAGACGGGCGTGGCCAAGCTGCTTTGGCTCATCCTCGCTTGATTGACTTCCGTTGGGCCGTTTTTTCTCCTCTCCGTGGCAACGTAAGGCAAACAGAGGTGTTTTCAGCCTGACCCAGCCATATTGGGCCGGGGCGCTGCTTCAGCAGAAAGCCGAGGAGATAAATCGCAGACGGAAGTGCTGGCATCGATATTGGATGCGACAACTAATCGCAAGACAGACGGTGTACGCGCTTGGGGTACGCATGCGGCATTGTTCCCTCGGGGTCGATCATTTGTGAGTACGGCCACAGTCATAGTGGTGAATTGGAAGGGAACGAAAGCTGTTATTTGTTGGTGAAGAACTGTGATTGTGAAGAACGTTCATTGTGAATATGAATGCGAACTGTGAAGAACAATTCCCGAGATCATCAAGAAAAGTTGTCAGTAGGAAAAAAAAAAAGGCCAAATAAAAAAAAAAAAGGCAACTTTAAACCCCCAAAAAAAAAAAAAGGAAAAAAAACTAAACCACCAATCGCCATTTACATTCGAAGCCAACACTACGCAATTGTTAAATGACCTTCTTTGCTGAGTGAAAATGCCGTGCACTTGTCCTATTCATCGTGTCACCACTGACTAGTTAATGTTCAACAGATGATTTAATGCACGGGCATCACCGTGCAGTAGTCAGCACTTGGTTAGCCTACGAGGGGCAGCGATTTGGCACATGACGTATGGGCGCTGTATAACCACTGCAGTTGATGCGCCCTAAAACCCAAATAACTAACTTGGCACATGACGCAGACGATGTTAGCGTGCACTGTGAAGAACAATTCCCGAGATCATCAAGAAAAGTTGTCAGTAGGAAATAATAAATGGCCATATTAAAATGAACAAGGCGATCTTTAATCTCCACATACACTAATGCGGATGAATATCTACGCACACTGTAGCAATTGTTGAATGACCTTTTGCTGAGTGAAATGTGATTGTATTTTTAGTTAATACGTTCACCACAGACGATTTAACGGCACCGTGTAGTAGTCAGCCTTGGTTAGCTACGAGGGGCAGCTTCACATGACGTACAAAATGTTAGCGTGCATAATCGTAAATGGGTACCGAGATGTAGAAGTCCCCCCCAACGGCACCATATGGCACCACCGCGTGTTGGGACTAGTGCTCCACCACCGTACACAACACGGCACCACATATGTCACCACCAGGTGTTGCATCTAGTGCTCCACCATGGCGTGCAGTTCTGTCACCTTTATATACATTTTTATATTTCCAGATGAAGGAGCCGTATAGCAAATCAAATTAGACGACAGGTCCGCATAAATATACAAGCATGAAATGGATGGCACGTGCTCCTTTCATCATGGAATGATAGTTGAAATGACTCTTGGCATGCACAGTGTATTAGCATTACACCCTAGACGTTGTCAGGCGGATGATTTCATTCCAACACTTAGAAACTTAATGGATCCGGTCAAGCCGTTAGTTATCGCTTGCAGTCCATGCCCATGATTATGCTCGGAGGATCAACATTGTCCCCACCACCATACACACATACCTCCACCGGCAGCTCTAATGATAAGGTGGCTTTTAGCGAAACCAACTCCTGGTGTCACTTCAACTTGGTCGGACAGCACACTGCATATTTAAAGTACACTTATTTAAATTGCAATGTTCACTACCCTTTCAATGTCCAAGTGCCGTACGATAGCAGTAATAACAGAACGTAAAGTTGTTGCCTTGCTGGCAGTTGAACAGAAGTGTGGAACAGAAATGAAGGTCTCGCCAAGCGTACAATGGCACGTACCGTACCGAGGGCGGATTTGTTCCCGATCCAATCACTCAGTCTATGGATTCCGCAGGGGGATGGGGTTAAATCGTGCTTAGTTTTGTGATGAGCTTAAAGTCATAGATGAGTAGGCGAATGGAGTTAACTTGCTAATTGAGCAACACTAATATAACAACGATAATGATGACCACGAACCAAACGCCAGATGACTGGTGGAGGCAAGGTCTGCGAGTTCGACCACAACGAGGAACGCCGCTCATCATCCGCGCATAAGCTTCACATCGCCACTCACACGCTCACGCGTCACCAGTGAGGCGCGCCAGCGCTCACATATATATACATATATATATACATATATACATATATATACATATATATATATATATATATATATATATATATATATATATATATATATATATATATATATATATACACATATATATATATATATCGCGCAGCAAGACACGCCTGACGCTCAGCCACAGACTCCGCCGCGCCGCAGCAGCGCTGCGGAGCACGACGCTCGCCACGTGTGTCACGTCACGACACGTCGTGGAACGCCGGCACGCGTGGCGCACTGAACGGCAGCCAGACAGACTTTATTGAGGTCATCCATAATTGACTTGTGGCTATTACGACATCGCGTCAAATAGATAAAACAACACAGCACAAAGGGTAAAAAAGAGGGTCAAAATCACAGAATACAAGTTAAATAAATAAATTAAAAAAATTAAAATAAAATAATAATAATAATAATAATAATAATAATAATAATAATAATAATAATAATAATAATAATAATAATAATAATAATAATACAAAATAACAGCAAGTCGAGCAGTCTATCAGTCCGGCACGGGCGGCACGTCAAGTAGGTACTCCCGTAGGTGGGGACCAAAGATCGACACGGGAAGTCGCGTCAGCTCAGGTGGCAGTGAGTTGTACATGTGTGGCGCTCTGGAACTAAAGCGTCTCTTCCCCATATCGGTG
This sequence comes from Imbricaverruca yamaguchii, assembly GCA_034440575.1. NCBI lineage: Eukaryota > Metazoa > Arthropoda > Thecostraca > Neoverrucidae > Imbricaverruca > Imbricaverruca yamaguchii. The sequence goes on from JAOTOL010001592.1 coordinate 1,492,701, forward strand.
CGGGACCGGGGGACATACAAGTTATGGTCTTGACGGGTGGTCCGGTCACGAATCTCCGCCATGGTGGTGAGATCGTGAGCCAGTGACGCTGGCTCACCATGGAGACGCACCTTGTGTATGAGGCGAAGGGTGTGATAACTCGCCAGGTTCTCCGCGCTGAGCCAGCCCAGCCTCCTCAGCAGATCCGAAACGTGGTCAAACTTTTTGCGGCCGAACCGGCGAAACCGGCGAAACCAAACAGCCGCGGCGAAACCGGGCGAGTGCCGTGGTTTCTCGCGACGAACACCCGCATACGATTGTACACCCTTCAGGCTCGTGGAGAGGCGACACCGAGTTGCCGATCGTCCGCCGCTCAATCAGCCCGACCAATGCACGCGTTTGGCAACGTGAAAACGAATCTGCTTTACAGGGATTCTAGGATAAATGTACGCAAGGACAAATGTACGGAAGGACAAATGTACATAAGGACAAATGTATGCTAGGACAAATGTACATATGGCAGACGTATGTAAACAAATGTACGCAAGCAAGTGCACATATGCGCACAAATACGTATGGCAGATGTACATAAGGGTAGATGTACGAAAGTACACGCATACTTATGATAACTGTACGAAAGGCATATACGGTACGTACGTACGGTATTCATATACGTGAAAATATCCACGCCACGGCACGGTAGTGTATTTTACGAAAGCGTACAGCGCGATCGCATAGCTCGGTAGCAATACCGGAAATACCGAAAACGCACGGACGAGATTGCCGCACTATGCTCGCCCTTGCGACCATACGCCGTTACGTTCCGTACAGCCATTCACAGTAAGCGATGTGTACACAACCACCACCATCACAAAAACCACTCACACACAGCACTTTTTACGTCGGATCGAGACTTGCATAGTTCAAAGTGTAGCTCGTGCGCCGGTAGTGGAGAAGCTTCCACTGTTCTGACACGTTTGTGCAATTTCGATACTCCTCTTGATCGTCGGCACAAAGGTATACACAACGGAAGATAATTTGCACGCGTAAGGAGGAGCTTATTTCAGTAACTCTACTAGCTCTACTGAAGCGCACGGCCAGAAACATGTTAATTTTTAAGCTATCAGGAAGCATGACTTAGAACAGCATGGGAATATGCATCACGAATAGATAAGCAGAGGTACGCCACATTAAAACAAAAATATTCCCGTCATGCGCATGGTGCATATTTGGGTCACATATATAATACATATGCAGGTATGCAAATTCAGCCACTCACACAAGTCTAAGCAAATGACGGTGGCTAACACACTTTCGATGTACGTATCCAAAAATTGGAATCATCGTGGAATTCACTGCACCAAGAAATTTACTCACTCCGTGTACTTGATAATTTCAAGAAGCAGTGCCGAGCGCCAGATGGTACGGATAATGCGGAAGGTCCTTGCAAGTTGAAACATGCAAGTTTTTGCACGTGGCGTTGCGTGCTCGCGCTGTAAACAAGTTTGTTCAGCTGTGCCAGGGTGCACGGTAAGCACCCTGGCGTAGCTATCTCTGCGTGGGCTGATATCCGAGTCTCTGCGTAGGCTAACTGGCCGATGACTTAACTTCACTTAGAGGTTCACAAAACCCGCATGCTGCCTGACCTTGCACTCTCAATGTCATGAATTGCAAGACCAAGAAATCGTTTCCGAGGAAACGTCGGGGAGGAAGACGATCGCGCAGTCTGTAGGATAAGACCAATTATTCCAGCTAGGTAGATGCAAAGTGAAGTCGTCTTAATGTGGAAGAAAACGAAATGAACCATGGGCATACCTCAACAAATGAGTGCATTCGATTATTTACTTTTAAGACATCAGTGATAATTGCATGTGCACCACCATGTCATGTTCACATGACTCGGTGTTACGGTGTGTGGTCCCATACAGCAGTGCGGTCCCACACAGTAGTGCGGTCCCACAGTAGTGTGGTCCCACACAGCAGTGTAATCCCACACAGCAGTCTGGTACCACACAGTAGTGCGGTATCACACAGTAGTGTAATCCCACACAGTAGTCCGGTCCCACACAGCAGTGCGGTCCCACACAGTAGTGCGGTCCCACACAGTAGTGCGGTCCCACAGTAGTGCGACCCCACAGCAGTGCGACCCCACAGCAGTGCGGCCACACAGTAGTGCGGCCCCACAGCAGTGCGGCCCCACAGCAGTGCGACCCCACAGCAGTGCGACCCCACAGCAGTGCGGTCACACAGTAGTGCGGCCCCACAGCAGTGCGGTCCCACATAGTAGTGCGGCCCCACAGCAGTGCGGTCCCACAGCAGTGCGGTCCCACACAGTAGTGCGGTCCCACACAGCAGTGCGGTCCCACACAGCAGTGCAGTCCCACACAGCAGTGTGATCCTACAGCAGTGTGGTCCCACACAGTAGTGCGGTCCCACAGCAGTGCGGTCCCACACAGCAGTGCGGTCCCACACAGTAGTACGGTCCCACACAGCAGTGCGGTCCCACAGTAGTGCGGCCCCACAGCGGTGCGGTCCCACAGCAGTGCGGTCCCACACAGTAGTGCACACCACGGGCGCATGTGATGATTGTGGGAATGTGCTTTCAATAACTGCTCAAAGCTACGAAATTCGGCGACATTTTAAGCTTGAGACGACCTGCGATGCCACACATTGACAACTGGGCTCATGTTTGCATAATCCGAACAGCTTAATACGGGACCATCACTTGCCGCCTACCACACGGTAATCGGCTATTAACTTCTCGGTGGGCGCTACATGACCAATGTAGTCGATGCGCCCTAAAGCCCTAATAACTATTAACTTCTCGGGTTACGAGGTAGGATTTTGGCACCCCCGGCAGGAAATTGCAGTCAGCAAATACCGCAGCAGACTCTGGGTCAAAGAAGAGCGTCACCTTTCTTGCGAACAGCATCGAGTTCTGCGAGTGCAACCCCCGACCAGTGTGACTATCGGTGAGATGGGAGCACAAGTGGTGTGAGCAATAGTCACACGTCCGCCGACGAGAACGCAAGTTGTGTCAACAGTAGTCACACGTCCGCACACGAGGGTACAATTAGTGCCAGAGATAGTCGCGAACAAGACTGGTCGGCCCACTGGATCGGCCAGCTGCCGTGGATACCTCGCGTCGGCGCCACCGTAATTCTACACAGGACGAACACGATTCCAGGCGATACCCGATACGCCCGAACGGACGCAACGTTGCGAAAATGAGCTGGAGCAGGCGATCCTGTGGTGATAAGATGGGGCCCAATGACGTATAGAAGCTGAAGCGGGTAGTCCTGCGGTGGTCTGAGTGGACCCACTGACCTATAAGCCAGCACAATCGTAATGACCACCCGCCTCCAATATCGATCGACGCACACTTCCTGTCGCCGTTACACACATCCCGTCGCCATCACACACTTTCCGTCGCCAGCACACACTTCCTGTCGCCGTCACACACTTCCCGTCGCCATCACACACTTCCCGTCGCCATCACACACTTCCCGTCGCCATCACACACTTCCCGTCGCCATCACACACTTCCCGTCGCCATCACACACTTCCCGTCGCCATCACACACTTCCCGTCGCCAACACACACTTCCTGTCGCCATCACACACTTCCTGTCGCCATCACACACTTCCCGTCGCCAACACACACTTCCCGTCGCCGTCACACACTTACCGTCGCCATCACACACTTCCCGTCGCCAACACACACTTCCTGTCGCCATCACACACTTCCTGTCGCCATCACACACTTCCCGTCGCCATCACACACTTCCCGTCGCCATCACACACTTCCCGTCGCCATCACACACTTCCCGTCGCCAACACACACTTCCTGTCGCCATCACACACATCCTGTCGCCGTCACACACTTACCGTCGCCGTCACACACTTCCCGTCGCCAGCACACACTTCCCGTCGCCGTCACACACTTCCTGTCGCTATCACACACTTTCCGTCGCCATCACACACTTCCCGTCGCCATCACACACTTCCCGTCGCCATCACACACTTCCCGTCGCCGTCACACACTTCCCGTCGCCATCACACACTTCCCGTCGCCAACACACACTTCCTGTCGCCATCACACACTTCCTGTCGCCATCACACACTTCCCGTCGCCATCACACACTTCCCGTCGCCATCACACACTTCCCGTCGCCATCACACACTTCCCGTCGCCATCACACACTTCCCGTCGCTATCACACACTTCCCGTCGCCATCACACACTTCCCGTCGCCATCACACACTTCCCGTCGCCGTCACACGCTTCCCGTCGCCGTCACACACTTCCCGTCGCCGTCACACACTTCCCGTCGCCAGCACACACTTCCCGTCGCCGTCACACACTTCCTGTCGCCATCACACACTTTCCGTCGCCATCACACACTTCCCGTCGCCAGCACACACTTCCCGTCGCCGTCACACACTTCCCGTCGCCATCACACACTTCCTGTCGCCGTCACACACTACCTGCCGCCATCGGCCGGTACCACAGCAGTAGACTGTGTTCACTCACACGCGTTGAAGCCAGTTGATTAGACAACACGAAACAAGCTTGCTGCGACACTGAATGCACCGCTTGAAGGATATAACTTCGCGACAAGTTGTTTCGGAGTGTGGTGAACGAGTCGAAGCGTCGACACCGTCCCGCATCAGTCGATGCTGCCCACACCGCCACCTTTCCACATGGCAAACACCAGCCTATCCGAAGTGTGTTAGCAACTGAAGCAAAACTTCGAAGACAGATCAAACGACTGAACGAAAACCTAAGTCTGACTCAACTATCACGGCTCCTCCTTCTTGGAGACTCTACATTACATTACGCTATCTACAAAGGCAACCCAATGGCAGCTGCACCAAAGCGGACTTGCAATACATCAACATTTAATTCCATCAACACAATGCACGTAATATGGCTCCCATCGGGCGGAATTTATTTCAATTCATCATGTTGCGAACCAGCAAGAAGAAAACATGTCGCCAGCCGCCGGAGCAGACACACAGCCATCTGTCAAGGACGAGGGAGGAGAAATGACACTGGTGCGGCGACGCCGGCTGCATCTCAATACGGTGACGTAAACAAGTTCCTCCGGCAGACGCGGCGGGACCCGACAGCGTGCTGTACCGCACCGAACAAAGCAGTCCAACGAAGACGTGACAGGGAAATGTTTCTGAGAGGTCGCTAAATACTGCAGATTACGATTTGAGGTGAGCCTTTCGTTCGAACTCCGGTAGCAGCTGGTATGTAACTTGCATACTCCCCAATCTTCCCGCGGCGCTCCTGATTTGTCTACTGGAAATGTGAACATTCATTTTGAAGGGTGAAGTGGGACCTAGCATTTTAATGGAATAAATATATATATATATATATATATATGTATATATGTATGTATATATATGTGTACATATATATATGTATATATATATATATATATATATATATATATATATATATATATATATGAATATATATACATACATATACCCATACACCCATTGTATTCATTCACATTTTCTTAATCATGAGTAAATCAGGCCGAAGGACACCGGTTGCTTGTGAAAACAAAATCATTCTTCGAATTCTTCGAACAATAGCAACGCATCGTTCAGGTCGTGAAACCGGATATCGACAGGCCGCTTCAGAACATTTTAGAGCATGGGCTATGAATCACCATAATCTCGGTGGAGATTGATCGACACCAATGCAAGAACACATGACGAACAACGCGCTGGCGGCCACCTCCGGCGGCTACCTCTGGTGGCTACCTCTTGTGGCTACCTCTGGCAGCTACCTCTGGTGGCTACCTCTGGTGGCTACCTCTGGTGGCCACCTCTGATGGCCACCTCTGGTGGCTACCTCTGGCGGCTACCTTTGGCGGCTACCTCTGGTGGCCACCTCTGATGGCCACCTCTGGTGGCTACCTCTGGCGGCTACCTTTGGCGGCTACCTCTGGCAGCTACCTCTGGTGACTACCTCTGGTAGCTACCTCTGGTGGATACCTCTGGTGGCTACCTCTGGTGGCTACCTCTGGTGGATACCTCTGGTGGCTACCTCTGGTGGCTACCTCTGGTGGCTACCTCTGGTGGCTACCTCTAGTGGCTACCTATAGTGGCTACCTTTGGCGGCTACCTTTGGCGGCTGCCTTTGGCGGCTACCTTTGGCGGCTACCTCTGGTGGCTACACTGGCGGCTACCCTGGCGGCTACCTTTGGCGGATACCTTTGGCGGATACCTTTGGCGGCTACCTATAGTCGCGTGGTTGATGCATGCCAACCGTTGATCTACAGTACACTTTGTAGTCCTGTCACCTGAGAATGGGCCGCTGTAATTGTCACCCTAGGCTCGTCGGACAAAAACAGCGCGCCGCTTGTTGCGAGAAAAATCTGATCATAGCCGACTTCAGTGCACTCAGTCACACCATGTGGCCTCCGGGGAAAAGGCGAGCATTCCCGAGGCACTGGCCAATTCAATCCGGCCGTATGCCAGATCTCCTTAAGATAAAGCCGCACGCGCCCGAGTGACGTGTCGGCTCAGACAACGCGATTGACGCCTCATTTGACTTGGTAACTTCTTTGGTTGACAGACCGGGTCAGCTTACAGCCCCTTCCCCAGACCGTTTATCATGCTAAGCTGAATATGCAATGGCTTGTAATAGATCGCGAGCGGTCTCTATGGAGTTCCCAGGGGCATAACTGGTCGACGAATTTGGATTCAAATCGTGCGATGTCCTACAATGGGGAAGGTGGCCTACATCGATGAAGGTCACCCAAGAGCGTTCGAAATCGATGACCTCGCTCGATCAATCGATTATTTGTGGGGACGGAGTTATCTGCGAACATCTAGAATTAGAATGACGATCGTCGGAGCATACTGCGTGTGGTAAAGGCTACCAAAAGGAGATTTCAGCAACAGTTCTCAAGCATCCCCTGGCGACACAGCAACCTAACATCACCTAATCGACTTGAGCAAAAGTTCTCGAAGCGGGAAATCGGCAGCGCCGTCGAGTCGCGGCGTCCACTGGCTGCTGTGACGTCACCATCTCGGTGGAACCTTTCACGGGAATCCTGCCCATAATGCCGTAGTAATTTGTCAAGTAGATTTCAAGACGCAAACGACGAAGTGATATCTACTCCACTGACGCGCGTTGTGACTGTAAAATCATCCAGGAGCAAAATGCTGAAAATTTCCCAACACGGGCAGGTGCCAGATCACTTGGCATTTATCGGCAGGCTCAGCGCGGCCGCCATCGGGCGGTTTGGCGGAACAGGACTCTATTGCGTAGTTTGGCCCAGAGAGCAGGCATGCTCGTGTCGGTCAGCAATGCTGCTTAGTCCCGACACCATCTGCTGAGAGCGTGGTGTGCTGTGAAATGACCGAGGAATGCCTAATTAGTGCAGCTACGAGACCACCAGGAGGAGAGGATAACGCAGTGAATGGCATTTGATGGGCGGGACGTCGGCCCTTGGCCGCTCCGTCCAATTTGGCCGCTCCAAAGTGCCATCGTGGAATTTTACCAGCGCTTCTCCGGCGGCTGAGGGAATTCCGCGGGGAGATGACCTCGTGAAGCGGGAAGATGGCTGGTGATGTGGCGAGACGTACGCGGTCTAATGTCGGGTGATCGTGGAGAGATGTACGCGGCCCAATGTCGGCTGGTGGTGGTGGAAAGACGTACACGACCCAATGTCGGCGGGTGGTGGTGGGCTGATATACACGGCTGGTACCAAATAATACTCATCCCATACCTGACCTAATTGCTAAGTTTTGTTTTGGTGGAGAGTTTTGGATGGCCAGATAGTCGGGTAGCTGGGTAGCCGGGTATCCGGGTAGCCGGGTAGCCGGGTATTCGGTAGACGGGTCGGCAGCTGGTCATGGCGAGCTGGCCACGTGGACGGCTGAAGACAATGTACGCCATATAGCATGTGCCATGAGTTTCTTCATGGCGTATCGCGAGAATCTTGTGTCGTCCTTACAAGGCATGCACCTGCGTTTGTGAAGCAGCGTCGTGGCGGAGGGGTCCTGTCGCCAGCTTTTGGCGCCGATAAATCGCCGGGAAGCCGCGAAAAGTCCGGCGGGCAGCGTCAATTGAGCCCGGTATCCCGCAAGTATCAGACCGGCACGCTACCCATCAGGCGATCGCTCTCCCGGACTGTCGGGTGTCGGGTGGTCGGGTGGCCGGGTGGCCGGGTGGCCGTGAGGTCCGGTGTCCAGGTGTCAGGTGGTCGTGTTGCCGGGTGGTTGGGAGTCGGGACGTTGGCGGCTGTGTGGCCGTGTGGCCAGGTGACTGTGTGTCCAGGTGTCAGGTGGCCGTGTTGCCGGTTGCCGGGTGGCCGGGTGGTTACGTGCCGGGTGGTCGGGTAGCTGTGTGGCCGAGTGGCCGGGTGGCCGGGTGACACGTCAGGTGATCGCCGCCGGCCGGCCACCTGACGAGCCGCGGGCCCGACAGCGCCAGGTATTTCGGGACGCATTGATTTTACGCTGAGGCCGGGCCGGCGCGGGAGGACCGTCACCGTACCGGACGCCAGCTGTCGGTCGCAGTCTCCTGCAACCGTACCAGACGCCAGCTGTCGGTCGCAGTCTCCTGCAACCGTACCAGACGCCAGCTGTCGGCCGCAGTCTCCTGCAACCGTACCAGACGCCAGCTGTCGGCCGCAGTCTCCTGCAACCGTACCAGACGCCAGCTGTCGGCCGCAGTCTCCTGCACTGGCGCGCAAGTGCGCGCGGGAGCGGGTCGACCCCGAGCACGGCCGACACCGGCCGCGTCACCAGCCGCCGTCGGCCGCGGCCGTCACCGCGTCTTGTGCCTCGCCGACTCGGCGCTGTGCTGCACTGACCGGTGCTGGCGTCGGTTAGTCGTGGCTGGTGACGTCATCCGGAGAGGAGCCGCTGTGTTGGTTGGTTGGTAATTGGTTTTACGACACATCGACCGTTGAGTCATGCAGCGTCGCCAATCTCTCACGCCGATTGGTCGCGGGTGAAGAGTAGCGACAGGTGACACTCAAACCCACAGCCTTTCGATCGCGAGGCGAGCGACTTACCCCTAGACCACTCGTCCCCTCCGCTGTGTGGAGCGCGCGCGTGGATCGCACCGGCGTCGTCCGCGCGGCCGACAGAGGCACCAGGAGTCGCGGGAGAATCACCTCCCGCCGGGTGAAGCTCGGCCTGCGTGTCGTGGATTCGTGTCGACCTTTCGAGTATGCGGGCATGAGGGCCCGCCGGACACGGCCGGCATTTGCGTGATAGTCGAGGGTGTCAAGGAGCTTGGCGGGCTTAAGGTGATCGTGGGCCGTGGCCCGTGCCACGTCGTTGGCCACATGCCGTAGCGTCGTCGTAACGGTGCTGTCGTACCCGCACCGTCGTACCCGTACCGTCGTACCCATGTTGTCGTACCCGTACCATTGTACCCGTACTGTCGTACCCGTACCGTCGTACCCGTACCGTCGCACTATGCTGGTCGTGCCATGCCGATCGTGCCGTCGTAAAGCACTGTCGTACCCGTATCGTCGAAGCATTCCGATCGCACCGTCGTGGCGTGCCGATCGCACCGTCGTACCATTTCCGTATGGCCGCGCACAGCAATCTCCAGCCGTGTGAGCGGCGCGCCAACGGTGCCGACCGCTGCAGTGGAGCCCGCCCGCCCGCGCCGCAGCGGGAGTGTCCGACGGTGGACCAGCTGGGGCCACGATGCGGGACACCCGAGCAGCTGCACCGCTGCTGGGGCCACCCGAGCAGCTGCACCGCCGTCGCCGCGCTGTGGCGTCGCCGGTCACAGTCGGCGACCAGCCCAGCTACAGTCGTGCGCATCGCCGCCAGCCGACAGATCGCCCCGGGGCCATCGCGAGCTGCGTCCTTCGGCACAGCGGTGCGGCCCCGCAGCGATTCAGCACAGCGATCCAGCGGAGCGCCCGGTCGCACTTTCACGAGAGGTGTGGGCGCGCTTGGCCGCCGTTCGGCGCGATCTGTCACTTTCTGGGACTATCGTCTGGCGCAGTCTGCCGTGGCCTGTCACACTCCCACGTGATCTGTCACCCTGAGACGCGATCTGTCACACTCAGATGTGATCTGTCACACTCCAACGTGACCCGTTACATTCGAACGTGACATGTCACACCCTGACGTCACCTGTCGCATTCTGACACGGCCCAGACCGGTTTCTGTCGGGATCGAGTGACTTGGATGCACAGCACAAGGGACTACGAGTAGAACGCATCGCCGGCGCCGACCATGTGCCGGGCTCGGGCGGCTCACCAGACACGCGCGACCGGGCGGCGCCTTCCTCGCACGCCAACCGGACCCCGGCGTAAGCCGTCGGCATGTGACGGCAGCGCCGACGGCAGCGACGTCGGCCTCACCTCAGTGAACTGAGCTGAACTGGACTTAACTGGACTGGACTGAACTTGACTGAACTGGTCTGGACTGGACTGGACTGGACGGGACTGGACTGGACTGGACTGGACTGGACTGGACTGGACTGGACTGGACTGGAATGGACTGGACTGGACTGGACTGGACTGGACTGGACTGGACTGGACTGGACTGGAATGGACTGGACTGGACTGGACTGGACTGGACTGGACTGGACTCCCTCTCCATCTCAGGTCACGACACGCCATGACATTAGCTACCGCCGCTGGTGGGGGGGGGGGGTACGTCGCGCCACGCTGTGTGCAACTCCACCGAGTGTCACGATCCTCGCGGGACATCGCGAGACGAGCTGCTCTCCATGTGACGTTATCGACTGGGCGTGGCCACCCTGTGAGCGGGACACTCGATACATTCGGGAGAATTTGCGTTACTCCAGCGTGCGGCGCGCAGGGGATGACACGACGGTAACTGGGCGCCGGCAGTGGCTGACCTACATCCGACGTCGGCACACTCGCCACACTCGCCACACTCGCCACACTCGCCACACTCGCCACACCCGCCACACTCGTGACACTCGCCACACTCACCACACTCACCACACTCGCCACACTCGCTACACTCGCACCAGCCCCGGCTTCGTATTCAGATGCGCAGTGGCGCGGTCTGAGTTCCCGTCTCCGACCATCCATCGCCGGCTCAGATGACCGCCGTATCGGCCTTCGATGAACACTGGGGACGCCGGTCCCGCCACGAATCGCAAGTCATGCATTGCAGAGAGGAAGACGGAGTGAGGAGGCGGGAAAAGTTTACGCGGGAATTCGATTAATAACGAGTGACATGTAGCCTGGGAGAAATAAATGCCGGCAATTGCTTGCCTTCACGTGCTGCAAATAACGGACCTCCGCCTGAGAGATATCGGTTCGCCTTGATGCACTCTTGGTGTCACTAGGTCATAGACGAAGACGCATGTCTGCCGCTTCCTAGTGTTTCCTTTTATTTTGAAGGATTTATTTTGGCATGGGTGACTTTAAAGAGGAAATATTTACCACTTAAACGGCTGCTATTTTATTTCCGAAAGACTTCGATTGGAAGACATTGACAAGCCCAGCGAAAATGTTAGTCACTTTTTCCACAAGCTGTTAGTCTTCAGCCCATGAATCTAGAGACGCCCACTCACGACTATCCAGAACATGAAATAATACATTGACATTTGCAACATCTCTGGCGCGAGTCTGAGCCTGGGAATCTGCGAATCTCGTGAAGGAAAATAAGCGTTTCTATACTTGCTGTACGAACACGATCTTACCAAGCCGAATATGAACACGAATTGAGTTGAACAATCTACATTAAGCTTATTGTTGGCGCTTCATGCTATTTCCACGCCTAAGTTTGCATACATGTAGGCAACACGGCCTCCTGTTGACATCGTAAGCTTTGAGCCCGATTGCACTGATGACTGTAGACGTGGTCCTATGTGCGGCTGCTACGGCCGAGGATGAGAATCACTTATTTCATTCAGCACTTCATCCTACTCTCATTGTTACCAAAATTGGTCTTGCTTATTTCTTCCATTACCTGCATGCTTTCAAGTAATCCACCATTTGGGCAGCGCTTCAATGGATATTTTGAGCCGTATGCATACGAAATGACAATGCGATACAATCCAATGGCCGCGGAAACCTGACGGAAGCGCTGGTCCATGTGTCGTATGGCGGTTCTTAGCCGTTGCAGAAGTAATCCCTGAAATCACCTCCAGGCCAGCTAGTTTATTCACCAGGCACGATTCATAGTGAACCTAATGGCCCGTTGCATAATTCCCAGAAGCCCATGAGCTCGCGCTCTGGTGAAAGGAAAGTAGCCTGTGAAGAGAGATATGATGGAGTTCAACTAAACGGGCCGCATTCCATTTCCTTGCGATTGGGTTGGCAATGCAAATTCCAGCGCAGCGGTACGAGACAATGTATCGCTGTAGCCGGTTGAAACAATCCCCGCGAACCAGCTAACCACAGAAAGCCACACTATGTGCCATGTGCTAGACGTAATGTCATGTACGTATTAGAGAAAGAACTTTACGATGCTCTGCTACGCATGATTACTGAGGGACATGCCAGTTAATGCCGTTTCCAGAGAAGATACTTCACGTTGCGCTGCTACGCATGGTTACTAATGCATATGACAGTTCGTGTCGTTTCCAAAGCGGCCCCCGGGATGCCTGTAAATAATATGCGAGCCCCACTGAACACATTAGGCGTGCATGTAATGAATTGCCTCAGATTACGGTGAAACTCACCGCATCGGTCTTATCCTTCGGCGGACGCAGCGTACAAATGGCGTGCTTAGGCTTCCAGCGGGTGTTCGAGTGCTCGGGAACTCTGCAATTAATCTACGATGCAAAATGTTCGACTACCGAGCGTATCAAAATTGAGAGAGTTTGTTCCACGGCACTCAGTCGCTGTGTATGCGGTCCGTCCCGCCGCCATACCAAAACAGCATTCTGCCTGGTCAAGTGGCCAGGGAACGGTAGCTGAGGGCAGCAGAAGCCCGCTAATTTGCCCGCCCGAGAGGCGTAAATAGATAGAAAACAAACTTCCGTACTGTTGTAGGCGTTTTGTTCACAAGCCTCTATTTAAAAATAACAACCGGTAGGTTTCTCTTTGATGAGGACTTCAGCGACTAGCTGTGTTTTACTGGCATGGGATCTGATTGGGACCTGTGTGAGAAGCATAGAAAACGAATTGAAGGAACAGAAGCAGTGAAAACTTATACTTTATTAAGCTGTTGTCCGGATGCCATCTTAATCACGAACCATGCGAATCGCGCTATTGGAAGTTGATGTGCATTTTCAGGGATCAGTAAAGTCCACATGCCTTAACGTCTCACATAGTAGCATGGCACCATACGGCTACGTTTCTGGTGCACCAGAATTCATGCTTATTGGCACTCAGCTTCGCCATAATATGAAAATAATATTACAACAGTTATCGTGATGTTGCAAAATAATTAATCATAATTGAAGATAGCCGTTTATACCTTGAAGATCATTAGGAAAAAATATTAACAAGCATAGTCGTGGGGCATCACCCGATAAGCACATGCTGATCAGTGACCAAAGTATAATTCATAGAACATCGATAATCTACATAGTAACACCATTAAGCTTAGACCTCATCACATAAGGATAATACAGTGGGTACCGTGGTCATATGCAAGGCCCGATGCTGGATACCAGCTGAGATAACATGTCTCACTACAGTGAGCTCACCCATTGCACTGCATATTTTGATTAGGGATGGCACACGCTTGCTGCATGTGCGCCTAGCTATTATTGGAAATGTGAATAAAACATGTATGGCAGGAGCGATCTAACCATAACACAGTGCTGATTTACACTAGGGTTTGTAGAGAATAAAACTTTGTTTGTCGCTTACTGGTGACGGCGCTCATTGGATTCAGCATTCCAAACATGTTTCTTCGGTTGGATGGGGTGGCCGGAAGAGAGACTTCAAGTGTTCCAGGTCGTCAAGAGATGGCGTTGTGCGCGGCGGGGTGAAGAAGATCCGAAGGTGAAGGGCAACAGACGGTGAAAGGATAGTGTCGTGAGAGCACTTTGCAGAGAAAGAACAGATAGGAAGTTTCGGGCACGTCACTGCATCCTTCTCAACACTGTAACAAGAAGAAAATGCGGTTATTTATTACGATTAAGAACTTCTGGGAGACTGCAAGCTCATTGGTTAAGCTGAGCATGTGGCATGTCAGAGGTACGGAATCGATTCCCGCGATTCCCGTCTTTCCTGCCAGGGTGAGAGGCAGGCGATGGCAATGGCCTTGTCTGGTGCGTCGCAAAGCTGTGCAAACGAAACGCTAAAATGCATACCTATTTCATGAACACGCGTTCTAATCCGTAACATCACGGACATGGATACACAAGTATGTACATGCACACAAACACAGGCACAGACACACAGACACACACAACACAAACACAAACACACACAAACACACACACACACACACACACACACACACACACACACACACACACACACACACCGTCGGTAATAGATACGCTTAGCAACATAGGAGTTGGACGATTTTCCCATGCTCAGGGCAGCGACGGAAAGGAAATGAATGCCACGCTTGACAAGTAAGCTCTTGAATATTCTAAAATGTATTCACCAAGCAGCACATTGATAGTGTGAAGTATCCAGCAGCACGCTGGTATTGTGCGCGGCATCCATCAGGGCACTGACATAGTACAGCATCCAATAGGACACTGGTATTGTGCAGCATCCAGCAGTATACCGGTGTGCACACATCCAGTTGTGCGACTACCGTGCTCCACACTTGCCGTTTTGGAACTCACGTAAAATTGTTCAAGAACAGCCGAACGCTTACTGACGACCTCCAGTCCCAGACTCTGAGCTACCTCAGGTCACACTCGGCTCTGCACGAGCACTAGTCGGCATTGTGAAGCACCGAACGCTCGGTCCGTCGGCGCACGGCTCCGCCCACATCACCACATTCCTCAGCATGCATGTGAGCTGCAAAGTGCTCTTTTCTGGCGGCGTGGAACCCACCCAGGCTCAGCTGACGCTCAGGTCAGCCGAGCGGCATTGTCCGGAGTCCGCGGCCGAGGCCGATCGGCGGCAGCGTGCCACGTGACCACGTGACGCGTGACGCGTGACCCGGCGCGCGGCGGCCGGCGGCCAAGCGTCACGACTTTCGTCACACCCAATCAATGTGGCCGGCCGTCCGGCCGCGGACCATCGACCGTGACGGCCGCGAGCGCGGCGCCGACCGGCCGACGGCCGACGCTGCCGGCGCGTGCTTATGGTCCACGAGAACTGGATCACGCTGGCCGCCGTACAACCGCGGTCGATGTAGGCCACACCGACGGCCCCCGGTGGGGCCTCAGGCGCGCCAGGTCGCCTGGAGCGACCTGGCGCGCCTTGGGCGGACCTGGTGGTGGCCCCGCCTGGCAGGCTGAGGCTGACCTGGTGGCGGCCCCGCCCGACAGCCTGAGGCTAACCTGGTAGTGACCCCGCCTAGCGCGCCTGAGGTGGACCTGGTGGTGCCCCCCTCCCCCCGGCGGCTGCACCGATCGCGATGAACGTTGCGATGGATTTCGATGGGCGTGAGGCAACGCCGGTGCTCAGCGGGGCCAGCACGTGACGCAGCCAGGGTCGTCGGTCGGAAAGAATCACCACCCAGAGGCCAACATCGGTCTAAAGTAAATTACGTGACCTGGTGACTTTAGTTCGATCACCCACCCGGCTAAGATGTTATTCATGGAATTCACCACACGAGAAGACACATTTCTTCGCATGTATATTTCTTGTTCGGGGTGTATTAAGCTGTCATCCGACCGTAGTGCTCGTGGGACAGCTTTTCCAGTTCATAATTTGGGGCGGCTCCAGCATGAAGCAAGGACGCTCATCAGAGTTGTGCATGCCGCCACAACTAATGCTATCTGGCTGTAGGACAAACGCGCGTTTGCTTGGATTTTGTTTCTTCCTTATAGTACCCATTCGGTGACATTCATGCGTTTCATGAATTCTTGATATTCAGCTTACGAGAGCTTCATGCTAAAAAGGCATTGAAATGCATGAAGCTGAATGGGAGATGTGATTGCGTACATATTGAGACCAGCAGGGATAAAATAAAACTGTGACAAGTATCGTTTTGGTCTGACATGTGTAGCGACAATCCTCCCGAACTCGAGACCAGATAACGTGCAGAATGTGTGCTGGAAAACGAATCCGTGTACACCTAGCTAGCGATATTCCGTGGGAAGCCTTCCACATAACGTAAGCCAATAGAATACGCCAAAATAGTTCATTGTCACCTTTGATTACTCAAGATCTCCATTCACAGAAACAGTCCGATCGCCCACCCCACGATCAGAAGCCACGCCGATACTGCCCGCAGTACTCGCGTGTTGAGCGGGACAGCCTTCCCTGTCTCGAACAGGCGGCAGCAGCCGACGCGCTGAAGCTGGCGCACGGGTCGGCCTTTGTGAAGGGCGGCCGGCGGCTGTTCCCCGTCCCGGCGGCCAGTTTGGTCGATATCGTGTGACAGCTAATTCACGTATTTACGGCTAATATCCACCCGCCCAAAGGATCGAAGCCGGCGGCCTGATGACCAGCCAATGATGACGTCATGAATCACGGCATGCCGCTGTGCTGCCCCTCCCCCGACCGAACATGCGGTGGGCAGTGGCGTACCTAGGATTTGTGTCAGAGTTTGCCGGCCTTTCTAGACCCCGGTGTAGTTTCTCCCAACGCAAGCGCGATTCTTCGAGACCCCCACAACCTCTCGGACTACCGCTCCCCCCACACTATCAACTTCGGTACGCCCCTGGCGGCGGGACGCGCGATTACCCCAGGCCCGCCTTGTTTTCCGGCCGGCTGGTGCCGGCCTATCGGCACAGCGCAGGCATGCCGCGCGGGCCGGGCGCCGCCAGTCCACGTGATGA
Organism: Imbricaverruca yamaguchii; assembly: GCA_034440575.1. Taxonomy (NCBI): domain Eukaryota; kingdom Metazoa; phylum Arthropoda; class Thecostraca; family Neoverrucidae; genus Imbricaverruca; species Imbricaverruca yamaguchii. The sequence continues at coordinate 1,509,533 of JAOTOL010001592.1, forward strand.
ATCGCGCCGCGTGGCGCTGCGTGCGAACGCCGCCGGACAGATATGGCGCGCTCCCGACAAACAGCTCGGCCGGCGGCGGCGGGCTGCAGCTATGTGCACGGGATCGAAGCTGTCGGGCAGGTGTCGGAGATGCCGGGTAGGTGTCGGAGTTGTCGAGCATGTGCCGGGGCTGTCGGGTGGGTGTCAGAGTTGGAGTTGTCAGGCATGTACCCGAGTTGTCGGGTAAGTGTCGGAGATGCTGGGTATGTGTCGGAGTTGTTGGGTAGGTGTCGGAGTTGTCGAGCATGTGCCGGGGTTGTCGGGTGGGTGTTAGAGTTGGAGTTGTCAGGCATGCTCCCGAGTTGTCGGGCAAGTGTCGGAGTTCCCGAGCAGGTGTCGAAGTTTTCTGGCAGGTGTCGGGGTTGTCGGGTATGAGCCTGAGGTGTCGGGCAGATGTCGCGGTTATCGGACAGGAATCGGAGTTCTTGTACATGTTTCAGAGTTGTCGGGTAGGTGTTGGAATTATCGGGAAGGTGTCGGAGCTGTCCGGCAGGTGTCGAAATCATCGGGAAGGTGTCGGAGTTGTCGGACAAGCGCTATGGTTGTCTAATGCCTGTCGCATTTTCTGGAGTGTGTGGGGGACTGTTGTGCGGCACTCCTGTTACGGGGCCTCGCCGATGATGCCCCCGAGCCACACATAAGTTAAACCCAAATAACGTCTGCCAATGGACAGCGCAGAAACAACTGCCATCCCCGTATCCGTTTGTACCGTATAGATGAATTGTAATGACGTTTGTCTCGGGTTATTCCGATCACTGCCGCAATATATCACGCGGCTTAAAGGGCACAATCTGCTGAGCATATGTCACCTGTGTGAAGAACTGTATGGGAAAAACCGTACCTATGTCACCCATGTGAAGAAACTGTTTGGGTTAATTTAATCGAACTATCTCTACCATTTTTGCTAATGAATGAGCATAGGACACTAGAAGACACATCCTGAGCAGCCTGTTGGCACAGTGGTACAATGTAATTATGGTAGGGATGGCACGAATTAATTGTCCTTACATGTGGTAGTGAATACCATCGGCAAGGACTGTTTCGGCATACATACAGCAGCCGTCATGCCCAACGGGTATCATGATCAATCTATATCTTTCAGTCCCCAGGAGCTTGTTTCTTCTCGCTTTTTTGGTTTGCCTGGAGTGTACCGAAAACCTATAGAAGATGTATGCATTAGCCGTGCGCTATCCAATTGTGGCACCAGCTCGTCGATAAGTGCTCGACTATTACGTCCATGCTTCCACAACGGCGAAATGTTAGATCGCTCAGCATTCGGACTACAGTCGCGTCGGCCAGCCTCGGCCATTTCGAGGTCACGGGATGAGAGGAGGAACTAATGTAGAGAGGAAGTTAAGTGAGATAGGGTGTGCGACAGGGTATCATGAGTGAACGCGGTTTGATACATATAAGGGAGAGTTATATTAAAGTATTTCGATGCATTTTTGTTGAGCAATATCATGCGGTGTGATGGTAAATGTCACAAATATCGCGAAGGGATGCATTCATGGTCGGCTGTTGCGGAGCCGAGAGGCACGTGGCATGTGAGGTGGGCCAGTTGTGCCTGAAATATGCAGGTCGATGTCAGTTTGACATGTGCCTCACGCGAGGGTTACAGACCTGTTCCATTTCTATCTGTCATCTGATCGATTGGCGGGCACTGAAAATAGCTATTTGGTGTCCATGAGGTGTTCTACCCACCATATGCGTAAGCGTCTGAAAATTGTTGGGAGGGCACAATACATGAAGGCAGTGGACGGGCACAAATGGATTGGGGGTATGAAATCATTGGGAGGGCAAAGCCAACATGGAAGGAGGCAATTGTACTCCCAAAAGCATGCAAAGCTGCACCCTTGCAGCACACTTATCTATGCACACACAAACATACATACACACACATATATGCATACACAAACGTACATACATACATACGCACACACACAAGCGCACACATACATAGGTACATACCCGCATACATACAAGCATACATACGAGCACACATACACACGCAGATGCATCAGATCAGTGGCACCGTCCAAAGTACCACAAATGTGAAAGTATGATTGCATTTTGTGGATTTATGTGGAGGCAGGTACATAGTTCACACGGCGGATTTAGTTTATGGTGGCGTTGAGCCGCGCCAGGTGGTCGTTATAGCCCGATACCGTCAGGCACTGTGTGCTCCCGGTAAATAGTGTCATTCCGGACTACGGCACCAGTGTTTGCCAGGTCTGTATGTGCCAATGTGCAACCGCATGCTGCCCTACAATTCCCGGCGAAAATCTACGACTGCAGGAGACATCTGCCAAGCCACCCATTAGCCTGGAAAATTTGTTGAGTTGGTTCATATTCCGACTTTGAAGTGGAGTTCCGAAAATAAACAGAAGAATCCACTCAAAGTGCATGCAAGTGAAGCTTCAAGATTTCTCAGTCGATTCTTCCCCGAACCGTTCCACGGCCACCAGCTTATCACAATTTCGCCAGGCGCTCCCTTGCGAGATTGACTGCCGCAAAGCGTCAACGCGTCGCTTGGCATCCATCAACCTGGCATCCGCAGGGCTGCTGGCCAACGTCATCGGAACTATCGGCCAGACCGGGCGGCAAATATTGACTATCGATTGCCTAACAATCTTCTGGTTCGCTTCAATGGCCAACTCGTGTTATTGTGGGTGAATGGAGCGTTACACGTTCTGGCTGGTAGGTAGGACCAGTGAGTTGTGCCTCCGAGTAACCAGAACTCAACTCGAACTAAACGAAGAACAAAGCGTCCATTAACCCGCGCACGTCCGGGGGGCAGATATCTGACCCCCCTCCGGTTTGTCCTCATTTTCCGCCAAACTAATCGGATTGGCATGGCTAAACCTCGCATAGCTGTTCATTGGTCTTTTTCACAAATCCTCATACATTTTTAAGCCTGGGACATCTCAGGTCAGGTCACCAGGTCAAGCGAAGTGACCCAACTACACTCGGAGTTCTAGGCGGCATAACTTCCACAATAATTTGGCGATTGATTTTAAACTTATAGCATGTCATGATCTCATCAGGGACCATAATATGTATATCAGGTTTTTTCGTACCATTGACCTTAGGTCAGGTCGCTGTCATGGCTTCCCCATTATAGGGCTATGGCAAAATATACAAATGTTTCCTGGTTACATATTTGCGCTCGGAATTATCTCACAACGGTTGTGGCATGTAGATGGAAGCTATGCTCAATGTTACCGCTGACATTTTTGCTCAGTTACCTCACCAAGGTCTCTGAGGTCACCTGAGATCACTATACATTCATGCGCATTACATCGCACTGCATTGAGATAGAAGGCTGGGATTACCGTCATTGTGATTGTATCGTCAAGACGCGTCGATTGATACATTACATGACCTCCATAGGCCTTGACCTGAGGTCAAGACTTCGTGGCCTTGATCTGACTTTCGGTTGACCTGACCTTAAATTAAACCGCCTATTGTCGGTAGAGAATTTCAAGAACTGTCAAATAGCCTTCGCCGTTTGTTTCTATCTGTTACAAGTCCTGAGATATGTGTCAATATGAATCCAACCTGATCTGGTCGAATTTGACCTATGATGACCCAGTGACCTGACTGTTGACCTGAGCGGAAAATGACCGAAACATTTTCGATGGGGCCCGTCACCAGCTATCCAACACCGTTTTCCGTTTGTCGCTAGCTAGCATAGTTCCAGAGATCTTAGGGGGCAGACATCTGCCTCCCGCCGGACATGCGAAGTTGGCGCAGACCTCCGGACGTGCGAGTACTAACATTAAGTGTACATCCGTCCTAATAATTTCCATAGTATCTGCCAAGGAATAAAACGCACACGAACAGTTTTTGAAGACACTAATCCTACTCCATGATACCACGATCACATGCGAAGAATTCATGAGCGCATCCTTGCCTGCGCTTGGCACCTCCTTTACCAGCTGTGCGCTACAACATTGACCTTTGAACTTTGGCGCGCTGCATGATCTCGACTCCGATTTACTTTGGCCGTTTGACCGCCGTAAGTGCGGCTGGACACACCCGGTGAGGGAGACCCGCGCGGCAGGTGTGGCTGCCCGGGTGGTGGCCGGCCAGGCCAGTGCCGCACCGCCATCGCCGGGCGGCGGGAGATACGAGGCACGCTGCGTTGCCAGCTGTCAATCTGTTAGATACGAGGCGATTGTGTTTCCGAAGCTCGCCACACGGAGTTGTGGACACTGTGGCGGCCTGAAGCGTCCCGAAGCGGCTGCACATCACATCAAGCATCGGGTGGCCGGACGAGCGCAGTGTGCTTCCTGGCGACTGTGCTGCTATCGTCTGAACTGAGAGTGTGATTTTATTTTGTTTGATCGTGACGTCGCACTCAAAGACTCGTGCGCCTAACGTCGTATGTTAATACACTGTGTGATTGCGCGCGGGGTGCCGGCCCCGCTGCTCAGTAGGGCATCTGTTAGCGCAACATCAGCTGGACCGGCGGCACTACGGTCACATGATCCGCAACATCAGCTGGACCGGCGGCACTACGGTCACATGATCCGCAACATCAGCTGGACCGGCGGCACTACGGTGCGCCCAGGGGGACGGTCAGAATGTTGCGGCCCGGTTCAGTATATGTGAAATGCTGTTGCGCTAGTCGAGTGTGGCATGCGCCTAGAAGACGCCCAATTTCCATTTTCTGGATTCACCGCTGTGGTGTGGATGATCTTCTCAGATTTCGCAATGGATAAATTGAATGTATAATAATCAGACATTAACGAATGTCATCGATTTACCGAATTCGAGGTCCGTTCCACCAGTAATCCAACAACGACTACCTAGAAAAAGCACTCCGAATACCACGCATTGTATCCTGCTACATCATTGACATTCGCTGCCGCCGGGTTTTCTTGCGCACGATTTGAATTGATAGTATATGTTAAGTTGTGCAGAAAATAGTTCTTTGTATTGTGAAATATGCTGCGCAACACCGCTACACAACTGCCGTGTCATTTGAGACACTCTTAATGACTTACGGTTATTAATATTCTGCAAAAAGCATAGTTTTCAGACTGTGGGCCATGGCGTATGAGCATTTCAAACCCACGGTGATTATCGTACAGAATGTAGTTGTGTACCGCAAGCTAATTTTGAACTGTTCCAAACTATTGAAGGTGCGCTGTTGACGCTGAACCATAGTTGGCTTGTGGTGCCACCTTTCGGCGCCGTTTGGTTACAGCGGTGCCACCTTTCGGCACCGTGTACTTGGTTTTCATCGGTCGATCGGCCGGTAGTCCGGTCCGATGTTTCTGGTGGTCAGGAGGTTGGGGGCGCTCGGAAATAATGTCAATGGAGCCGCAGAACGATGTCAGTCATCATGCCATTTTTAATAGGAATTGTTTCTCTGACGTCATTATCTTGATGTCTTCCCACTGGCGTAGGTTAGCTGTGCGTACGTTTGTTGTTTCAGTTATGGTTACGTTACGTTATGTTTGTTTGTTCAGTGTACGCTTGCGGTTGTGTAAAGGCAGCACGTGGGGCGGAGTCGCGCTACCGCCGGGAGCATGCTTTGAAGACGCCGACTAGAGGCTGTTTCACATCCTTTCCCTGCTTTCTGTTTGTTAAGCCAACACAAACTCAAATACAAAACTAGTGCCTCTTCCTGTTTGAGAGAGCTGAACCACACCAAGATGTCAGAACGACAAGCTGGGATTCGGCCAGCGAATACCTTTAAATTTACCACATCATAGGCAAATGAAGCCTGTATTTTGGTGGCAGTCATCATGCTCTTTGTCTGGTAGCCTTCATTATGCTTTGAAGTCTTTTTGTCTGATTCTCGTTCTTCAGCTTTCTATTTCGCAGATTTGGTGTTCAAGAAGAAAGTGGGCTACAATTAGCAAGTTGGCTGCCGCCGTGCATTGTATCAGCAGCCTTTGTGCCAGTGACTGCCCCGCCTGCAGTATCAGCGTTTTCAAATTTGATTAACGTATGACCAAATTTGACCAAATTATGTCAAACCAAATGTCAAACCAAAAGACCGGATTATGACCAAATCCGCATGATGCAGAAATTATTTTCATGTGAAAGTCAAAACTGCAAGTGCCTATATACTTCTACCGAGCTTAGGTTGATGAAATACGAATTTGAGTGCGACCGATTCACTTTTTTACAACAAAAGTTAGTTAGCACTAGGAACATGAGTAATTTATCATCCTTCACTTATTCCCTGCATGACCTGCACAAACTCTTTACAAGAACACAAGTAGGAACCTTGTGTGGTGTTGAAGAATACATCGCTGCCTGGACCTGATAAATCTTAAACTAAGGATTTTTAGTACACCTTTTCACTTGTACTGTTCACATATTCCCAATTGTTTAGGCATGCCACACACACACACACACACACACACACACACACACACACACACACACACACACACACACACACACACACACACACACACACACACACACACACACACACACACACACACACACACACACACACACACACACACACACACACACACAATATATATATATATATATATATATATATATATATATATATATATATGCGTGCAATTCAGAGGTAGACGAGGTTATGGAGAATATGTATCATTTGCATGATTTTATTTAACGTTCAGGGTGTTCATTGTTCGCCAACATAGGGCGCCATTTCACTGTACAAAGAAATGTGTTCCTTGTGCTTCCATTCCTTCATATTAAGAGGACAGCAGTTCGATGTTTCTTTTAGTAAATACAAGACTTTCAGAAGCGCAAGTATAAAAGGAAGCACTATTGTTTATGGACCATCTTGGTCATGTTGAGAAATAATTATGATGCTAATAAGCCCAAATGTATTGTCATATTCTTAATGCAAAAAAGAAGAATGAAATGCAAAATGTAAATGCAAATACTCAGAATTACCGCCGACAAAACTTTTGGCCAAGTCTTGGATGGCTGTCGCATATAAAAAAATCAGTCTGAATGTCTAAATATGGTTAACACGGACTCAGCGTCCTATCATCCCGGACTCTTCCACAATGATATCGCTAATTGGCTCTGAATTTTTACAAAGAACACAGAGGAAATTAACTACGCACTGTATAAATAAGTTGTATAAATACAGCTGTCACTTCGAAAGTTAGGCTTCCTCATATTCGATTTGTAAGTACGCATACCTACTGCTAATTAAATCGATTCCTGGCTGTAGCACATGCTGATTGGAGGGAGGGGTGGGGCTGTAGAAACTTGGGATTCATACGCACTTCCTTCCAGCCAAGACTCGTCATCCCGTGCTAAGCCCCTCAGCAACATTCAGGGTGGGAGGGCAAAGACCTGGATAACTGGTGGTGGAGCGGAGAGGGCACTTGCTAAGCACCGCAAAATTGTCAGCAAGTAAAAAATGTTGCAAAAACCCTGTGCTACTGACTGGAGAGAACGAGTCAAAATGGCTCTAATTATGGGCACTTGCCCACTTCAACACGTCAATAGTCCCCATGCAGTGGCGGATTCAGGACTTCTGCTCGGGGTATTTCCTCATATGCTGCAAATTAGTGTTCTTAAACTTCACAAAAAAAAACTTCTAGGACCATTCACCAACGATGATATATTATTTAAAATTACCTTTTTGTTTGTCTGGCACAGATTCGCCAAAACTAACCTTTAATCAAATTGAACCGTAACTTGCATCCTTCACCTACACTATAATTTGAAATTATGATAGTAGATGGGAACTACCTTTCCGATAATGTTACTTTGGCTGTATGGACCCAGTTGCCGATCGTTACATATAATTCTGCAGGCATTTAAAAAAGTATCGTTTCGACGTTCGACATGATGTACCTACCTGTAGTATGCTGGCGAAATACAACTAATTTAAATAACATGAATAACATTACTTTTGCTTACGGTAGTGAAGCAGGTCTCAGGTGCTTAATGCACGTTTTACTCGACTCAAGTGCTTGTATTTGTTTATTGACATGACCACCGGTGTTGATTTCTGAAAATGTTGAGGGGAAGAGATGGCAACATATGTGAAGGCAATGGGCAAACCAAAATGGCTTGGGAGCACCCTCTATAGGGTCTCATGTTAAAAGTTGAAATTATTTGGAGGTTGGGGGGGAAACCAACATTGAAGGTGCACTTGTCACCTGAAAAGTATATAAAGAAACACCCCTGGACATGATGAGCGCTTCAAAACGTCCCTTTAACTCGTCCGTCTCAGAAGGGTCTTCAACCACCCCCCTAAGGTTTTTCGCGAATGGTGAACGAACGGCGCTCTGCAGCGCGCCAAAATTTGGCATACCCTTTCCCACGTCAATTTGGCTTGCTGTTTTAAAATTTTGAACAGATCATCTAGGGTCAACGAATCAGTCAATGTCAAGTGAGGTCACCTCCAAAAAAGTTCAACAAGTCGTCACGCTTTAACGGATACAGGTATTTTAATGAAACTTTCAGCGTTTGCTTATCTTTAAGGATGCAAGAAAACGTACGAGAGTAATGTTTCTTTTTTTCGTTTTTGACTACATATGAATTTTGCACATTTCCCTATTGCAGTTCAAATCGAAGATTCTGGCTAAAGTACGCATTTTATTTATTAGAGCAAGTTGACTTCCGACAACGTTTCTCGATCTGCTCTACTCATTAGAAGAAGAAAATTGTAGAAAACTGGAAAACTAAAAATTCTGACATAATTTTTTTTTTTTTTTTTTTTTTTGGGGGGGGGGGGCAAACATTTGTATGGCCCTGGTCGATTTTGCCGTCCTTTTTTTATTCCAAATATGTTTTCCCTCAAATATACCCCAAAATGAACTCCCCAGAGCCCAAAAAAAAACAATGCAAGTCGTGAAAAGTCGTGAAATTCTATCCCCTAGTGACGTCACTTTTCGGGAAAATGTATTTTGGGGGTAGATCCGGACCATACTCGTCGAGCGCTCTCCGATGACATCTCTTTCGTTTTCGTGCGACGCTTAGTTTTGGATTATAGAGGGGGCTGCTCTCCGCCCCCTCCCAGAGGCTGAGTGTGAGGATCTGACCGGAGAGACGGCGCGGGTTAAGCCGCCTGTGGTACGGTTCCAAAGATGGCTGCAAATGTTTCTCGGCGCCATCTAATCGGATCGGGATCCACTCAAGCGGACTTTTATCGGTTCTAGGCCCAATCGCCTGATCGGAGAACTCTGATTTGGGAACACCTAAGGATCACAAAATTGGCTCAATCTATCGAAAGCATTGCTAGAGAGTTCACTAAGTTCAGCGTTCCCACCCAAACCGTTCGTAAATGACAAGTAAAGCATCTGCCCGGGGATTCCACTGCCTGCTCAATCATTATCGGAGAAAGCGTGGTCTGACTGGGAAAAGCCATCCCGAGGTCTGCCATCGCCGCAGTCGCTGCGATGGTGTTAGTCCTATTCTACGGGACCGTTCCGCACAACCGCAAGCACTTGCCAAGACAAAATTTGCCATACAAACGCGCTCATACACACACGCATGCATGCATGCATGCATATATACATGCATACGCACATGCATATACACATACTTACACACATGCATGCATGCATGCATGCATATATACATGCATACATCCATACATGCATACATACATACATACATACATACATACATACATACATACATACATACATATATACAGACAGACATACATACATACATGCATACACGCATACATACATGCACACATACATACATACATACATACATACATACATACATACATACATACATACATATATACATACATACATACATCCATACATTCATACATTCATACATGTATGCTTATATGCATACACACGCACATACCACAGCATGTAGACAGAGTTACAGTAATATTCCCTGTTCTCTGGCTCTGTTCGGTACGTTAATGATGCGTCCGTGCAGGTTGCCCCTCCCGCAGGCTGAAACCCCCAAGCACCTTTACATGTGGCAGAATTCCGGCAGCATATTGGCGCCAGCAGAAACCGCTGTCAGCTACGTTCGCGATGCCGGCGACAGAAGGCGGCGTGCGGCGGCAGAAGGTAGCACGAGACGGCAGAAGGTAGCACGAGACGGCAAAATGGGCGCTGTATGACCGAAGCAGTCGATGCGCCCCTAAGCCCAAATAACCAACCAACCAACGAGACGGCAGAAGGTAGCACGAGACGGCAGAAGGTAGAACGAGGCGGCAGAAGGTAGCACGAGACGGCAGAAGGTAGAACGAGACGGTAGAAGATAGCATGAGACGGCAGAACGTAGAACGAGACGGCAGAAAGTAGCACGAGACGGCAGAAGGTAACATGAGACGACAGACGGAGACAGACTGACGTAAGGATCCATTCTGCCAGCGTGACACCAGCGGGCGTCGCCATCCATCATCTAACGTGCCATGAAATGTCTCGGGTGTTGGTTTACTGCACCACAAGTGATACACTGCAGTACTAGTAACTCCAGCGGTACCACTCAGGGTCGTACCCACCAAGCATAGTGTAGGCTTCTGAAGAGTATTGAGAGGATACATCAGATGAAGGCAATGGACGGGTCCGAATGGATGGGGTGGAGGAGAAATAGAGTTAATTCATCGGAATTTGGTACTAACTCACTACAAGAAAGGTTCCTGTACTTTGACGGTGATTGACTTTTCGTCTTTTATGGAGGACGTAAAACTGATAACTGAGGTTGTAATAACTAGGGAAGCAGAGAACAAAATGTTGTTTCTGAGCTGAAGCAAGGTGCCAAAACCTGAAGCATCTCAACTACCAGGATAAGGGAAGAGGCGCGAGAGCTGCCACAGGCTGTGGCAACTTTGAGTGGATGCAATATAAATATCTTGAGTAGGGGAGGTTGCACGCTGGACCTTTTCTGCTGCAATCGTGAAGGGTGATCAAGGTGGTTCCGCAACAGACATTCAGCCTTCCAAAAACTTGTTGTGTTGCCAGGCCAAAGTTCCAGTTAATTATTTCCATATATCGCCAAAGACCTGATGTTAAGTCTGACAATTGGTGCTGCAAAGGCAACACCAAAAGCACAAAGTTCCATCCCTGAAGTTGACTTCATTTGGTGGCATGTATCTTCTTCCAAAAATCACATGATGTATACCATCCTTTGTATTTATTTTGATTGCAGGGCAGCATATGTTGCATAAGGCAACGGAAAGCACAATTTACTTGCAAATATATTCACTCACAACAGCCGGTATAAAAAACTAACAACTCAAACATCAAACAGCCAAGGTAAATTCATATAGTCATACGTGCATCTGTGACTTGTTTCTTTCTTCATTACCTTATCACGCATAGCCACACAAATCTGACCCGTAACATTAATTTAGTTGCACATAGTTGTTTGTAGCCGGAGCTGTCTACTGCCCGCTGGGGCTGCTGCTAACTTGACGCACGCGTCACCACAGGAGCGTCCGTCCGACGGCCGGCAGCGCAACACGACAGACAACTCGAAGAACTTCAATATCTCCCCGCCGCAGGCGTCCCCGACGTGGAACAAAGCTACTATATCATAATCGCCGCGGCCAATCTCGTACGCCGCGTGACGCGCTCATTCACGTTGTGACGTCAGTGGCTGCGGACTTCGCCAACGTCCCGTTCTGCTCCGTTCTGCTGGGTGGTGCCCGGTCCCTTCGACGCCAGAATTATGCCCGGAGGCTGCCGGGTTTCTGCCACGTGTTAGCGTGTCCTCGGGCTCACTATAGAGGGATGTTGATCATGAATCGCTTTGTGATCTGATTAGCCTGTCAGGTGTCGCATGAGCATGTGCCAAAGGCTGGCTTTGCTGAATTAAACCTCAACAGACACCGTTCAACTACGCCCTCGGCTTCAACACGTCCGGCATGCATGATGATGCGGTCAGGGAGTCCAAGAACCGTCAGGCCGCAAAGTGGCGAAGCCGCGAACTGTCTTAGAGTGCAGAATGCGTTGGCGGCTATGGTGAACAACGACGTGAAGCCAAATTTCCCATGCAATAGTTTGGTTTAAACAAAAACGACGGTAGATTTGAATACGACTCACGCGACATCGCATTTTGGACACATAAATATTTATCTGGAGGTACCACCGCAATTACTCCAGCTAACACAAAATAGCATACCTGGAATGAGTAGCGGACTTGGTCCACTCCAGTATCTGGGGCATGGATGTTATTTTTCAGGCTTTTGAGGGGATATTTGTCACCCCCAACGCTGGCTTTGCCTCCATAATTTCATCCCCTAACATGGGTCTCAATATGGAGGTTGTTCCTAATTTATTTGGCCCCGCCCTTTGCCTCTATATTTTCCAAAATGATTTTCAGAAATAAATGCCCCTGATCCAGGGGCTTCTCTGGCATGCTAACTGGGAGGGGGGGGGGGTCCCACTACCATCGCCCGCAGTGAAATTGCATCTCCCGTCGCACAGACATTACTACGGGGAAGCTCGGAAGGCTACATGATATGGCTCCATTGTAGTCAGTGGTGCCCCCATCAAAATCGTATTCGAGGAAACCCTGACAGCATCTCATTACCTCAGGCAAGGCAATGCATACACAAGCCTGATGCTGCAAGCACGGTGCATTTGCACAATTGCCGCTGAAGATATTAACTGAACAGTGAGGTGAAGGAACAGTTCATACTCCCATTGCGCATGTCTGGTCTCTGAGCTACTAAACAGCTACAAGTGATATTACCAGCAATTTTCATAAAAACACTTTTTTAATTTTTCACCATGCCATTTATCTCAAGCAGCATCTAAATTAGCTGCACTAATATTGGCAAGGCTTCCAAGGAATGCGGATTATGTATGCATGAGTCACTCAATCTTTGATCAGGAACTTCGAAATATGATCGATGTCTGAAGAGCTTACGTAGTTGTGCGAAGGCTGTGTCCTGCATTTTATGATGGAAATATGGGAACATAAATGTGTTGAGTGCTTTAGATTATTTGGTTTACATCTACAGTATTTGTCTTTAAAAAATATTCCCCTATTGTAAAAACTGCAAGGTGTTCGCATGGAATCCTACTCCGCTTTTGTGGCGAAAGACATTAGAAATTAGCATTGCTTGTCGAATCACCTGTCTGTTTCCAGTTGTTAGCCTCGACAGGCCTCGATTATCCCGGACGTCAAACCAACGTTATGCCAGCAACTAGTGAGCGAACCTTATAAAATAGCATCGCATGCACTAATGCTTTCTTTTTGTAGCGAGACACGTACATAGCCGACTAGGGCTCCTCCACCGAAGGAGATTCCATAGATTGCACCACATGGCTCGGATAGCGGCGATAGCATGGACAGCCGGCGGGATGGCTGGGCGACAACGACACGCCACTATCGGCTCGCGGTGTCGCATCGGCGCCAGCTGGCCAACCGGCCAGGCCGGCGGCAAATGAGAGTTTCATGTCACGTGACAGCGGGGGTCGGGTCTGAAAGTCATCCCGTGTCGGCTCTAGTGCAGTCACCGCCACCGGTCAACCGGCGAAGGGCGACCGAGCACGGCTCTTGACTCGGCTGTCGGCTAGCCTCGTATGTCGACGTGGCGCCGGCTCAAAGGCGACACCAGCAGTGGGAAGGCAAGTCACGCATAATTTTCCACGTGAGACTGCTTCCTCGACAACAGCTGTGAGTTCCCCGGCTGCACCTCCATAGCCGCTCCGAGTTTCCATCAAGGACACCTGATTACCACCAAGCCTATAACCCTGTCGACGTCACCGCGAGCGACGCGCCCCCGCGTGCTAAACACCACAGCCGCGACTCCAATTTCCGAGCGGGCCTGGTTACGAGACAGATAACAGTCGCAAAGCGGACCGACTCTATTCGCGAATTAAGCGCATCGGCCGGCCGGGTTCGCCCCGTTGACCCCAGCCGACGTCGGCCGTCCATACCGCTCGGCCGAGCCAGACTGCCGGCTCGCGGCAGCTGTCGGGAGGCTGTCCCACGCTGGCCTGGCCGGGAACTACCACCGCTCCTGCCGGCCACTTCGGTCCGCTGCTCACCAGTCGGCTGTGGTGCGAGCTTCTGTGAACGACCCCGAGCGGCGCGCGCCTCACTGTCGCCGGCGACCGGCGGCCATGCATAGAAATGCGCGCTATTCGCTGCACATCTGACGGCTGGCGCGCCGGCCACGCGCCGCATCTCGTGGCACGTGCCACGAGACATGTGTCCGATATACGTGCCACGAGACACAAGGCACGTGTCACGAGGCGCAAGGCACGTGCTACTTGTCTCAGGGCACGTGCCGCGAGGCATGTGCCTTGAGACACGTGCGGCCATGGACTCCTGCTGCTCGCGGGTCGACGGCCCGTGCCGTGACCTCATCCTGTGGCACAGGACTGGTGGGAGAGCCGACTGCTGGGCGAGTGGTGGACATGGCGAGCAGCAGACATCGACTGGGTGGATCCGACGTCTTCCAATCTAACCTAACCTAACCTAATCTAACCTAACCTAATCTAGCCTAACCTAGCCTAACCTAACCTAACTGGGTGGACCCGACGTCCCCCAACCTAACCTAACCTAACCTAGCCTAACCTAACCTAACTGGGTGGACCCGACGTCCTCCAACCTAACCTAACCTAGCCTAACCTAACCTAACTGGGTGGACCCGACGTCCTCCAACCTAACCTAACCTAACCTAGCCTAACCTAACCTAACTGGGTGGACCCGACGTCCTCCAACCTGACCTAACCTAACCTAGCCTAACCTAACCTAACCTAACTGGGTGGACCCGACGTCCTCAGTGTTCCAGGCTGCGCCTAGTGGTGTGGTGACGTCGCAGGAAAAACGGTCCGAGGCTCGTCGCAAGTTAGTCACAAGAACGCAATGTCGGATACATCGACTCCATTTAGAGAGGATCCATCGTAGCCGTTCGTAACCATTTCCCAGCACGTTTGTCATTCGGATAGCCAAAGGGTCACGACCAGCGTTCAGAATTGCGACTATTGCCTGAGAGTCACGCGCGTAATATTTTTTTTAAAGATACGATTTGGCCAATACCGATGATACGTGACCAGGTCCTAGCTCAAGGCTGCAATTACTCTCCCATTATATTTAGTTTTCTGTCTTGATTGCGCCAATTCGACTCCGGTGATAGTGTGCCTTGAACAAAAGCATGCAGAGGTAATTCGAGGCGAGCCGACGAGGATGAACAGCTCGTTATATTTAGCATCGCTTTATTTCCGGTAGCACCTCGACGATAAAGTCTAAACGACAACGCCTTGTTATTTTTCTGGTGCAATTTCATCGTGGTAATTGCTCAGGCAGCTGGCTAACCACAGTAGGCAGTGATGCTTTCCCTCTGGTAAAACATATTATTCGAGGAAGCAATTATTTTGAAGCAATTAAAAGCAAAATAGGCTATATGCCAATGCCAACGACAAGTAATTATATCAGGATAGTCCGAAGGGCAGTCAATGTGGAGGTGGGGGCCCGCTCCGGCCCCTAAAATGCACTAGATCAAACGAGAAATCTTAGCTTTTCACCTTGCAAAAACCTAATCTGTCAGCGCACGTGGCGCACCGGAAGCTTCCTCTGTTCGATCCACATTTCATGTTGTTAGCTCGCTTAGGAAAATCCCGGCTGCAGCACTGAACATCGTGCATAATATCAACACAAGCTACATATACTACTAATTTTACTAGGAGCATCACCGGTGAAAGATGGTGTTCACACAATCTATAATCATGATGACTATCCACATACGACTACCAGTTAGACCCATTACATTTAATTTGAGGACATTATTCGGATCCAAAACGGTTATCGGGTACATCCAGTATCACACGAGATGACCTACACTGGGGCCTAGAAGCGCTTAGAACTTTCAATTGGATATGGTCGCCACTGGGGTCCAAGCAGATGCTGCGACCTTTTGTCTGCATTGCACAGATATCTGCGAGGTGCACCAAAGTTCGACTCAATTACGCCAAGGTCACACGAACATAGTTAAGCAATATGCAGGACAAGCATGCCAACCCCCGCAGGATGCTCGTGATGTGCAAGGCGGCTGGGAACCACCGCCCGCTGGGTTTTGCACCATCCTGCCCGTCTGGGCAGGATCTCTCAATCAGTTCGGCTGGGAAGCCTCGTCGCATGCAAAGGAAAGAGCGGAAGTGCACCTGGAGGGCCGGCTGGTGGTGACCTGCCCCAGCCGGGAGTCCACCGCCGCACACTGTCCCGGCGTCTCTGCCCGGTCCTGCCCCCGCAGTGTACTGGCGCGCGTCGTCGTCGTGAATGTCGCGGGAGCCGGTGGCCCAGCCCACCCACTGCTGTGCCTGCAGTGCAGTGCGGTGGGTGCCGCACTGCTGTGCCTGCAGTGCGGTGCGGTGGGTGCCGCACTGCTGTGCCTGCAGTGCAGTGCGGTGGGTGCCGCACTGCTGTGCCTGCAGTGCGGTGCGGTGGGTGCCGCACTGCTGTGCCTGCAGTGCAGTGCGGTGGGTGCCGCACTGCTGCAGTAGCCTGATACGGAGGGTGCCGCACTGCTGCAGTGTCCTGATACGGAGGGTGCCGCACTGCTGCAGTATCCTGATACGGAGGGTGCCGCACTGCTGCAGTATCCTGATACGGAGGGTGCCGCACTGCTGCAGTATCCTATACGGAGGGTGCCGCACTGCTGCGAGGTCATCCTGATACGGAGGGTGCCGCACTGCTGCAGTATCCTGATACGGAGGGTGCCGCACTGCTGCAGTATCCTGATACGGAGGGTGCCGCACTGCTGCAGTATCCTGATACGGAGGGTGCCGCACTGCTGCAGTGTCCTGATACGGAGGGTGCCGCACTGCTGCAGTATCCTGATACGGAGGGTGCCGCACTGCTGCAGTGTCCTGATACGGAGGGTGCCGCACTGCTGCAGTATCCTGATACGGAGGGTGCCGCACTGCTGCAGTATCCTGATACGGAGGGTGCCGCACTGCTGCAGTATCCTGATACGGAGGGTGCCGCACTGCTGCAGTGTCCTGATACGGAGGGTGCCGCACTGCTGCAGTATCCTGATACGGAGGGTGCCGCACTGCTGCAGTATCCTGATACGGAGGGTGCCGCACTGCTGCAGTGTCCTGATACGGAGGGTGCCGCACTGCTGCAGTATCCTGATACGGAGGGTGCCGCACTGCTGCAGTATCCTGATACGGAGGGTGCCGCACTGCTGCAGTGTCCTGATACGGAGGGTGCCGCACTGCTGCAGTATCCTGATACGGAGGGTGCCCCACTGCTGCAGTATCCTGATACGGAGGGTGCCGCACTGCTGCAGTGTCCTGATACGGAGGGTGCCGCACTGCTGCAGTATCCTGACACGGATGGTGCCGCACTGCTGCAGTGTCCTGATACGGAGGGTGCCGCACTGCTGCAGTATCCTGATACGGAGGGTGCCGCACTGCTGCAGTGTCCTGATACGGAGGGTGCCGCACTGCTGCAGTATCCTGATACGGAGGGTGCCGCACTGCTGCAGTGTCCTGATACGGAGGGTGCCGCACTGCTGCAGTATCCTGATACGGAGGGTGCCGCACTGCTGCAGTATCCTGATACGGAGGGTGCCGCACTGTTGCAGTGTCCTGATACGGAGGGTGTTGGAAGGGCGTCTGCCGTATTTGGAGTCCAACGGCTTTTGCAAGAGTGCTTCCATTATGTCACACAATTAAGCTTGATAAAACTTACCATGAACTTGCTGACACATAGTGTCATAAATTAAAACGTGAGAACTGCATGCTTGCATCACACCAGGCACACAATGCTGTTGGACTTACATCATCAATAATAGTCGAATGTATTCACAACTATAGTGGCATCTTGCCGCATTGGTGGTGACGCTTGAACCGCCGCACGTTCAACCGCGGAGAGAAAGAAAGAGACAGAGAGAGAGAGAGAGAGAGAGAGAGAGAGAGGGAGAGAGAGGGAGAGAGAGAGAAAGAGAGAGAGAGAGCGAAGATAATTTAGAACATCCAATGGAGCGCTGAAATCATTTATGGAAGCGTCGTTATCTGCCTGACTCGACAAAGTAGTACTAATTGTAATAATAAAAGCTGACATTAATTACCAGCCAAGCATCCCTCTGTACAAAATGGTTAGTCCTCAAAGGTACCGTGTCATTTAGCTAATGATCTCTGCAGGCAACCCGAGCTCCGCAAGCAGCCCCCCCCCCCCCTGTGCGCTGTCGGCGCTCGCAGTTGTTGCGATGCCAACATTGTCGGTCGTGCCAACGGTGTCGCCACGGCCCGGGTCCAGCTTAACTTGTCGGCTATCCAAATTCAGGTTTCCCAATGAAACTGTCCAATTTCAGGCTTGCTCAGTGATATGCTGATTAAATTGCATTTCCGAGACAGAGAAGATGCATAGTATCTGCGTCTGTGATATGTGCGCAGCTATAGTGCTATAAGTGATTGGGAAGATATAAGTGATTGGGACGCGCGCATCGTATGTGCGCGTCGCATCATCGAATCACCTGCAGAAAACGCTGCTGCCCAAGATAAACAGATGTGGTGTTGCAAGTTACTTGACCAGGTTGATTCAAGGCAACGAAGCAGCGCGGAAATACCGACTGCGCTCCCTTGCCTGAGCTCAGAACATGACCAACTTCCCGCTGGTGGAACCGCGCGCCGCACGTTCTCGCGTCGATACCCAATCTTGGCCTACAAGGGCCCGGGGAAATTCGGTCGCCGCCGCGTAAATAACGCTGAGCAACGGTGCGACAGAAAAAAAGTCCGACCTGATGAACGGCCAGCAGTTTCACGACGGGCGTCGCTGCCCAACCGCACGATCACCGGGGACTGCACAGAATACCAACGGTGCGCACTCTCCTGCAGTCGCTCAGAGAGCTGGCCACACGCCGCGCGCGTCCAGCAAAACTCGAGCTTCCCCGGGGGCGGGGTCCCTCCGTCGCCTTCGCTGCGCACTTACTCACTCAAGATACGACAAGCCGCACTCTGCACACCGCCGGACCCTTGCCCCTCCCCCTTGGACGGGTTCAACCTAACCTGGCGGTGGAATTGGAATTTGCGGCGGTTTCCCGAGACGTTAATGAGGCGCCATTCGCGCAGGGGTAGTATATCTGTCTTAATGAGCAGCAGGCTAACGGACAGCTGCCGGTTGGGTTTCTTTACTTCCCCAGCAGAGGTAACCTGTTCTCGCCAACGATGCTTGGGTGTGCTTAGGTCAGTCGCTAGACGTCTGGGTCGCTAAACTTGGAGAACGTGCGACGGGGAACAGGAAACGCAATCACGCTTGCCAGCTGTTAAGGAAAGTGGATGGCAGAGGACAATTCACGTTTCGTTTATGTCGCAAGTGGAAAGCGCAGAAGTTCCGCTGGCACTGGCTGACAGCGTGCTCTGAATTGAACAATGCGGAATTTCTGGTTGAGCCTGCCTGAAGGCTGCACTGGATGACGTCACATGCCACCGTACATCCATGTCTGAAAATAAAGCCTGGCACATGGGGTGAAATGTCGCAGAGCTTGCGCAAGGCTGAATCGACATGCATACCAAAACCCTTCCATCTCTGGCAAGGACACCACCAACTTGGCTTCGCGCGGAATCCGCTCCACAGGGAGCCTGACACGTACTAACCGCGCAGTTGCAGTGGTGGGGCGAGCTCCCTCCACGTGTTTTCACATGACAGCCGCTGAAAGGACAGCGCGATTGCGCTACGATGTGGCCTACCTTCTGATGCTATATAGTGGATCTTACGTAGTGTTTTTTTTTGTCCAGGGTCCCAAGAATTCCGAACTAGGTGAGGACGAAATCAAATCGCCGATTTCTACAAGTGTTATCTTAGGGTTCTTTTCTATGAGCTGGCAAATGGGATTTCGAGGATACCTAAAAGCTTCGCACATCCATATGTAGGTCCTCATTAAGCGAAACACGACAGGCTAGCTTGAGCGACGGCAGGTCAGAATGCAAGGTTCCGTCAGATCAAAACCTTTTGTTTCCATACTAAAAAAAATCCAGCCCAACGACCATGGCGCAAAACCTGGATTATGTGTGCTAGGGTGCATTGTTTTCTATAAAGGTTCAGATCGCTATCAAGCTTGGTCAATGAGGCATGACCGAAAATATACACCGCACTACTCTCCGCAAAAACGGCGACTAGTCAAAATGCCGCTGGTCGTCCTTTTGAGAGGTCGCGTTCTTTCATAACATGAGTTGACATGTCTTTTACGTGCATTTCAGTGCTTCCACGATTCCAAGGCCATCCTAGGTTAATGACTCAGGTGTCCCTGACTGGGCTAAATTGATTCTGTGTTTGCTCGCATTTTACTCCCAGGGCAGTCTGACACGCTGGATTCTAAATCAGCACGGCTCTTCCGCCCAATGCCATAATTATAGGAATAAGACATACTTGTAGGTCGTCCTAGGTCAATGACCAAGGTGACCTTGTGTGATCCATGTTGATCAGTCGCAGCCGGTTACTTTCCAGCGTAACTTTCGATGCCGAGGCCGCATTCACGGATGCTTTTTACTCCATAAGTGCATGCGATATATAACTAGATAAGGTGTGAAAGTGGGCGACATTGCGCGGTTAAATGTTACCTCAAATGTTGCAAATGTTAGATGTTAGATGATCTTTCAGCAAGTTGTTGGGTAAGTAGTATGCGCTGCGGCGCCCCATTTCAAATTCACTCGTTTTACAGCTTGGTTTACCGCTTCAACGCTCTTAGTCTGGAAGTTACGCTACATTTACGTCCGAACGCGGAACAAACTATGTTTCATCCCAAGTATCCCACGTGTGACCTTGACCTGCCAGTTGCATTTGAATCGCACCATTGCTGTTCGCTCGATGCACAGCTGGCGATTTGTGCCACGCTTTGCCAGAAAGTGCCACTCGCTTAGCGGCAATTGTGGAAGCCGGCAAAATGGACCCGTCGGTCACGGTCAGGACGGTGTTGACCTTCTTGACCCGACCTGGGGGGGGGGGGGAATGGTCAAAGGTAATTTACTAACATCACTGAACAGATGAAAGATAGCACTACGCAGCGGTGAAAGGCCGGCTTCCCCAAGCATTGTAGAACATCGAAAATTTGAGGATGACAATCCTCCCTCTGGAGGAAGGGGGAGGGGTTGGCCGCTTAACGACAGTTCGCGGGGTACTGGTATCAGCGTGGGTATCCACATTAGCATAATGGTTCATCATTTATGTAATATTCAATGCGGTTGGACCGTTGTCAACGCTCTGACACATACGAACGTCTCCCTCTCATACAAAAGTAGGAGCATAACTTTAAGTAGGCGAGATTACTCTCTCGTGTTTTGCCTTCGGTTGGACGGATAAGTTGGCAAATTGCCAATCAAGTTGCGAACGCGATAGCGGAACATTAGCTCGATGCTGAGCTCCCTGGCATAGTTGTGGCCATTATCTGAAGTCCTCCGGTCAAGTAATTGGTTTCGGGTGCATGCAGCACATGCTGCTTCACCTGATCGAGGTGAAGCAGATCCTTAAAGCGCTCCGCCGAATGCTTCAATTGCATTGCTTTCGTGAAACGACGGAAGTTTCAGGCTGCATAATGGGATTAATGTTGGTTGTTCTAGGCATCAGAGGTATGCATCTCTTACGGAACCCCACCGATGACGAATATCCCACGAACATCCGCGTGCAATATACGCCAATGGATTCGCTGGTGCCGTTCCATTCGATGCATTAGCTTCAGTGAATCTCTCTGGAAAGTTTGACAAAACCTTGGTTACGAAACTTACTCGATTGAAGCTTGACAAGTTCGTGAAGGCTTTTTCTCAGATCCCACATCATAGTCGGACTATCTCGTGTAGCAAATTAAGATCGGTAAAATGTTATATGCCTACTATTCTTGCTCGCATTTCGAGAGTGCGGTTCGAAACCCGATACGAAATCTGTGTGCGTTATTTCAGTGAATCTTAAATCCACGAAGCAACAAAGCCAATGTCATTTATGCGTGCAGCCTACAGTGTATCAAAACAACTGGGCCAAATTGGCACCACGAAATTCCTCGTTCGGTTTCCCCAGCACATGGCAACAGTTTTCAGAATGTGTAGATTGACATTGGCACTAGTTTGAAAACGACAATCGGCTGTCCATACTCAAGCACACTGTTCTCTGCAAAAGTTTGAGAGCTTGGCCACGTCCCCTTGAAGCCATGCCACATCACCCTACCGCGTTCGCCCGGCACAACAGTCACCAGCGTGAACAGAGACGACTGGGATCGACCTATCCATTACTCGACCGCCATTGCTCAAGTGATGTCACCTAGCCGCTGTCGAGATGCGGTGTCTCCAGACCAGCTAAAGGAAGAACAAAACGGGGCCCTCTGGGGCTGGCGCTGGCCCTGGGGCTGACGCGGGCCCTTTCAGCGGCAGCTCCAGATCCAACAAGCGGTTCGTTCTCCCAGACCTTCCGGTAGCGGCTCCAGACCCCACACCGCCCTCCCAGACCTCCCTGCAGCGGCTCCAGACCCCACACCGCCCTCCCAGACCTTCCGGTAGCGGCTCCAGACCCCACACCGCCCTCCCAGACCTCCCGGTAGCGGCTCCAGACCCCACACCGCCCTCCGAGACCTCCCTGCAGCGGCTCCAGACCCCACACCGCCCTCCCAGACCTCCCTGCAGCGGCTCCAGACCCCACACCGCCCTCCCAGACCTCCCGGTAGCGGCTCCAGACCCCACACCGCCCTCCGAGACCTCCCTGCAGCGGCTCCAGACCCCACACCGCCCTCCCAGACCTCCCGGTAGCGGCTCCAGACCCCACACCGCCCTCCCAGACCTCCCGGTAGCGGCTCCAGACCCCACACCGCCCTCCGAGACCTCCCTGCAGCAGCTCCAGACCCCACACCGCCCTCCCAGACCTCCCGGTAGCGGCTCCAGACCCCACACCGCCCTCCCAGACCTTCCGGTAGCGGCTCCAGACCCCACACCGCCCTCCCAGACCTCCCGGTAGCGGCTCCAGACCCCACACCGCCCTCCCAGACCTTCCGGTAGCGGGTGCAGATCCCACACCGCCCTCCCAGACCTCCCTGCAGCGGCTCCAGACCCCACACCGCCCTCCCAGACCTCCCGGTAGCGGCTCCAGACCCCACACCGCCCTCCCAGACCTCCCGGTAGCGGGTGCAGACCCCACACCGCCCTCCCAGACCTCCCGGTAGCGGCTCCAGACCCCACACCGCCCTCCCAGACCTCCCGGTAGCGGCTCCAGACCCCACACCGCCCTCCCAGACCTCCCGGTAGCGGGTGCAGACCCCACACCGCCCTCCCAGACCTTCCGGTAGCGGTTCCAGACCCCACACCGCCCTCCCAGACCTCCCGGTAGCGGCTCCAGACCCCACACCGCCCTCCCAGACCTCCTGGTAGCGGCTCCAGACCCCACACCGCCCTCCCAGACCTCCCGGTAGCGGCTCCAGACCCCACACCGCCCTCCCAGACCTCCTGGTAGCGGCTCCAGACCCCACACCGCCCTCCCAGACCTCCCGGTAGCGGCTCCAGACCCCACACCGCCCTCCCAGGCCTCCCTGCAGCGGTTCCAGACCCCACACCGCCCTCCCAGACCTCCCGGTAGCGGCTCCAGACCCCACACCGCCCTCCCAGACCTCCTGGTAGCGGTTCCAGACACCCACACCGCCCTCCCAGACCTCCCGGTAACAGCTCCAGACCCCACACCGCCCTCCCAGACCTCCCGGTAACAGCTCCAGACCCCACACCGCCCTCCCAGACCTCCCGGTAGCGGGTCCAGACCCCCAGACCGTCCTCCGAGACCCCGACGCATTCTCCCAGGCCCTGGTTGCGAAGGTGTCAGGGTGTCACACTGCGAGCCTCTTTGCAGCATCCCTCAAAGGTCCTTAGCCCTTTGGTTTAGGGCCCATTGAGGTTACGGGTTCTGGTTGACGCCACCTGGCATGGCGCACCCTAAGTGCTAACGCTTTGTGTCCAAAGCCACAAATTCTTTCCGTCATATTATCGATCTTTCATAGCTCTCGGTCACTTGTGCCAGCGAACACACCTCCAAGGCTACGTTCACTCTCCAATCGTGCTCCATCGACCCTGCACCCTACGTTCACCCTGCACCATCGACGACGCCATCGCCACTCTGTTCGGTGCCGACCCACGAAGTGCTGTCCTGGTTGGGGTTGATCTTCAGCGCGTCTTCCACCTGCTTCCCGTCTGCCTCGCCCAATGGCGTCCCCTCGGACTTAACCGGCGCGGGGCCGCGCGTTGCCACACGATGCTGGGAGACTGGTGTCCGGTGTTTTCAACCAGCGTCGCCAGTTGTTGGAACAAGACTATATCGCAGCGTCCGTTCCGATCGTCTGACACCCGAGCTGACGCACGCGGCAGTGCGGCCGACATAACTGGTTGCTCACGTTTGCACTTCGAGTGGACTGCGACGATCCCGTATGAGACAGGATGTGATTCTCGGTCGCCGGGTGTACCCGGCGCCATGCACGGACACGGTACGACACCAGGTGCGCGAGTCGCCTCGGCTGCCCTTCGGCGTCATCGGCCGAGAGCGTGGCGCTGCTGTACTCGGTGTGGGTGCGCATGTTGAGCCGGCCGCGCTCGGTCGACACTAATAGCAGTGTCGCCGGACGTACCTACTGTAAGCGAGTCCATGTCTCCGCTTTCCGGCCCACATTGTTTGGCTAGTTATGACGCTGGTTTTTGGCGTATGGCGATCTCGACTGCTTTTCAGCCGCATTGGTCCCTGTGGATGCGAGTGAAAAACACCAAGTCAAGCCAGGCGTTTTTCATTCGTATCCGCAGGGACCGTGCGGCTGAAAAGAATAAGTTGAGACTACTAAACGCCAGAAACGTAGCGTCACAACTAAGAAAACAAGGTGGACGACGAACGGGATAGTTATAGACAAATGGCATTGTCAAATTCACCTGATACCTCGAATAACAAACAAGCACTCCGGCACAAAAGGGAAGGGATGGGGTGATATACGGCAATATTTCAGCATTTATGTAATATTTCAAGTGCACATGCTACAAAAATAAAGTACAAGCCATTAGCATCGAAGACAAAAACAACTACTTGTGTTAGAGTGATCCCTTGGCATAATCAGTAAGATAATATAGCAGGTAAAATGGTCATGGGTACAAAGCTTCCTACAGTCTCTCCAACAGTTCGAAACTCGGAGCGAGCTCTTCAGGTACGCCAGTGCACCGCACTGGCACAGGTACACCAGCGCACCGCTACTGTGAGTCGATTCCAAGTGTATTGAACGCCACAAATCCTCCACCCCACCCCCACCCCAATAACCAGTCGAGATTGCGTAGCAGATCTGATACGTGATCAAATTTTATGCGATCAAATATTACTTCAAATGAAAGGTTCAAAGCTTTTTCTATACTGGAGAGGTTGGTTTCAGCACCGTTATCATAAATTGCGATGCAATAACGAGCGAAGGCCTTCACAAGCGTTGTAATGATTCCGGGAGGCAGGCAGTGCGTGGTATGTGATAGCACAACCGAAATGCCGTGGCGACGACGGTTTGCAATATAACGTGACAACTACAGCTGAGAGTGCGATGAACCATGAAACCGAGGTTTTTGTTGGTTGCTTCTAGACAGGGGATGAGATTGCCTGGAAATTTGACACTGTAGGTGCGGATATTACGAATGCTAGGTACACTTCCGAACAGCATCAGCCGGGTCGTATCTGCATTCATTTCGAGTCCGTTGGCTGTGAGCCAAATATTGAGACAGGCCAGAGCACCTTCTGTCCGCGAGACGGCATGTTGAAGGCAACATTATGGATCACTGACCAAAAGTTGGATAGCATCCCCGTACTGGACCACTGCCGCGTCATCATCGCACAGACTGAGGTCGGTCGCGAAGTCGCAGTTGCCATGCCAATATATTGTGCCTTCTGGGCCACTGAGCGAGCGAAAGCAAGTCCGCCAACCACAACGCAGGAGACTATCGTTCCGTGTGTGCCAAGCTTGAGAGCAATGCTTCAGCGTCTCACAGCTGCACGTCTTGAAGCACGCGCGACGAGCTGAAGGGGCTTCAGATGCGGCACATTCGCCAAATACAAGCGGCGTCAATGAAACAGGCGTCTGTGCTGTATTGGAGCTCACTGCCAGCTGCGCTAGCCGGATCGGCCGACGGCCAGCCGCGGTGCCGAGTCCATGTCGAGCTGTGCGGACGTGACGAGTGCCTCTACAGCACACTGCCTCGAGGCAAAACTTGTACTGAATACGAACGAAATAATGTGATAAAAGCTGGTAGAAATACCAATGTGGAGACAGTTCTGGTCGTAATTGAAAAAGCTGGATTCGTCGGCATGCAGCAGAAAATTGGTATGCCTACTTGATCGGGTCATCTAGACGTGTTTGTTTCACGCGTACACCCCAGTAAACCAGCCTGAGGATAGCTCTCGCTGGTGAAAATGCCAGTTTGAAGGACCGACAGTCGTACTAACCAATACAATTTGCGCCCGCTTACCAAAAGACGTCGTATTTGTCGTCCGTGGCTGCGAATTGGAAGGAAATTTCAATACTTTTCTACCCTTAGCCTCCTGGAGAATTGGATTTGGCTTCCCTGTGTAGAAAATTGTTGGCATTTTGCAGCCATTTACGTTCGCGCCAAGAAACTTCCAATTCATTGTATTCAAGGAATCATAATTAGAACACTACGGATCACACCACATGCTGCACAGCCGCAATGTACACAGCCGCAATTTACATTTACATTACGGCTGTGCAGTGCACAGCCGTATTTTACATTTCAGGAATTTTAGGTCAAGTAATGAATCTTAACCTGACATGGATTATGTTTTCCCTTCGACACTTGATTTCACATATACTAACTTATGATCAGCAAGACAATAGTAACCGTTCGAAGCCCACGCGTAAGCCAATGATTAAGCTGCAGGCTTAGTCATTCCACAAGCCATATGGTGCAAAAATATTTCGATAGCATCACAAAAATTAAGTGACCTGTGACGTCATAGCTCATGCAGTGCAGAATAAGACCGTGCATACACATGGAAGAGGCAGGCTTGTCAATGCGGCCGACATTGTCCTACAGTAAGTGAGTGTCCTAAGACTAAGTGAGCTTATGAAGAGTAAGTGAGGACGTGACCTTGCGCACGTACAGGTGGCGGCTAGTGGCGCTGCAGTCAAAACGGCGCCGACTTTAGCGGTGGCGCCGCCGCCTCCTTGGCATGCAGGTCCGCGCTGCGCGCACAAACTGATGGATGGCAGAGGTCCAGCTTCCTGTTAAGCCCACCGTCGGCACTGCGCAGCCGTCAATCTTGGTCACGCCGGGAACTGGATCCATCAATTAATTAACGCCACCAGGGATCGGAGCCAATTATTGATTCCGTGTGTTTGACGGCGGCGGTACACATTGTCGCGCAGACGTGGCGTCCATTGGGGCGTCGCGTGGACGTCTGATCCCAGCGCGGGTGTCGCGCAGACGTCGCGTCCATTGGGGCGTCGCGCGGACGTCTGATCCCAGCGCGGGTGTCGCGCAGACGTCGCGTCCACTGGGGCGTCGGGCGGACGCCGGCCCCAGTTCGGTTATCGCACAGACGTCGGCCATAGTTCGAGTGCCGCGCAGACGCCGGCCCCAGTTCGAGTGCCGCGCAAACGCCGGCCCGGTTCAGCGTGCCATTCACGCGGCCACCATTCGCAGCCGTCCGCGTCACGCGGACACCATTCGCAGCCGCCACAGGCCAGGCCAGCTGCAGCTGGCGCGTGCACTGCGCCGCCCAGCCGTCCCCCGACAAGAACTGGGCCGGCGAAAAATCGGCGTGGCTGCGTGCGAGAAAACGGCGCCGAAAAACGAGCGAAGCTGAAACGGCGTGCGTGAACGTAGCCGTGCGCTGCATTGCCAGCTTCTGTTCGAGTTTTGTCCTGGACGCTGTGTCAAGGCTCAGCAAGTGTCAATGGGGCCACTGCCTTGAGTGCAACAATCAAGAGTACGCTGACAATATTCTCAGGATGTCAACGCAGTCACCAAAACTATTGAGAACACAGTGCAGCTTGATCGCGGGGCTAAATTATAAGGCATGATTAAGCAATCGTTTGGAAATGCAGTAGGACAGCCCCCTTAGCCTCCTAACCTTTCCGAATTCGGTGATAAGAGTTATGTCCTATTGCCATTCGCCAATCAGTGGTCCTTGCGCTGGTGTCCATTGCATATAACGAAAGCCAACTGCCTCTTCAAATGTATGCTGACGCCGCATGAAGTCGACAGCAATGTCGACTTCATGTTCGAGTTTTGACATCGGTTAGGCATGTTTCACGTTCGAGCATCGGTTAGGCACCGCGATTTCCTTACATCATGTCATAGAGGTCAACGGCGTAGCAAGGGGTAATTACAAGGGTCAATTGGTACCGGCCATCGGCGATGATATTTTGAGCTTTCGCCGTGCCAATTTTCCGGCTCTTGACGGGTCACACAGTCGGCACGTGGCAGAATCTGCATCAGTGACACACCTTATGAAAGCCCGGATAGTGCGCACTTCCCGAGGTCCGGCCTGGACGGAGTTGAAGCGACACCGGGCGGTCCGGCCCGAACGGAGACAGAAAACGAAGCGGCCGAAGCGCCGCACTGGTGCTGGGAGTACACGGCGCACAGCACAGCCAGGCCCACGTCTGGCACCGACCGCCACAAAAAAGCCGCGAGAGGAGACCGCAGGACCCGACAGGTGCCACGCCTCGCCAGCAGGGCGCCACTGGACCATGTCCGACGGCACTCAGTGACCAAGGTCTAGTCAGAAGCGCCGCTGTCGTCCGTGAGAGCATCCCGGGCACTGTTCCGAGCTTCCACTGAATTATGTACATCGCCAGCTGCACCGGCATCTATGAATGACGTGTCGACGGAGCCGACTCTATGAACGACGTGCCGACGGAGCCGACTCTATGAATGACGTGCCGACGGAGCCGACTCTATGGACGACGTGCCGACGGAGCCGACTCTATGGACGACGTGCCGACGGAGCCGACTCTATGGACGACGTGCCGACGGAGCCGCCTCTATGGACGACGTGCCGACGGAGCCGACTCTATGGACGACGTGTCGACGGAGCCGACTCTATGGACGACGTGCCGACGGAGCCGACTCTATGAACGACGTGCCGACGGAGCCGACTCTATGGACGACGTGCCGACGGAGCCGACTCCATGGACGACGTGCCGACGGAGCCGACTCTATGGACGACGTGCCGACGGAGCCGACTCTATGGACGACGTGCCGACGGAGCCGACTCTATGAACGACGTGCCGAGGGAGCCGACTCTATGGACGACGTGCCGACGGAGCCGACTCCATGGACGACGTGCCGACGGAGCCGACTCTATGGACGACGTGCCGACGGAGCCGACTCCATGGACGACGTGCCGACGGAGCCGACTCTATGGACGACGTGCCGACGGAGCCGACTCTATGGACGACGTGCCGACGGAGCCGACTCTATGAACGACGTGCCGACGGAGCCGACTCTATGGACGACGTGTCGACGGAGCCGACTCTATGGACGACGTGCCGACGGAGCCGACTCTATTGACGACGTGCCGACGGAGCCGACTCTATGGACGACGTGCTGACGGAGCTGACGGCCCACCAATCGCGGCCTCTAGCTGCCGGCCGGGCGGCGGCACGAGCGCCGCAGGGTGTGTCGTGCCAGGCCGCGCCCCTTCTGGCAGCATCCCGACCCGTCCCGGCCCCCGGCACCGTCCGAGACGGGTCATTCTGGCAGCACCCAGGCTGTGAGCGAAATCACCGTCATCGACCCGCGACTTAGCCCGCGGGCAGATGTACTCCGTCGCGTGCGAATCTTGCGTGCGGTGATCGCGACAAGTGTTTGGAGCGTCGAGTGAAGGCAAAGCACGGCGGGTCCGTTGTAGTCGACCATCACGACGTCGGAAAGATCATCCTTGTCAAAGCATTGTGAATTTTATGTCGTGTTTGTGCGAGACCTTCAAGTTTGCACCTCACCGACACATGTATGCAGCATTTGTCTTTGTATATCGTTGGAAATTAAAGCGACAAACGATGTGGAAGCTAGCAGCCAGATTCTGAACCAGAAATCATGATATTTCATAATCAAACTACAGCTGCACACCAATGTAAGCCTCAATTATTACCTTCAATAACGGGTTAAAGCAAGGACCGATGACGGCTTACTTCGTAATCTTGCACGGATAAATTTTATGTTCACGGAGGGACGCATGCAGAGTTGCAAGGGGCGGAGTAAAACCACCCTCCTGCGCCTGTCGACCTAGCATGACTTCAGCGAGCTAAACATGACTTATAGTTTCATTGGAGCACGGTCTTGGTTGGTTGGTTATTGGTTTCAGGACACATCGACCGTTGAGTCATGTAGCGTCGCCAATCTCTCACGCCGATTGGTCGCGGGCGAAGAGTAACGACAGGTGAGACTCGAACCCACAACCTCCCTATTGTGAGATGAGCAACTTACCCCTAGGCTACTCATCCCCGAAACACGGTCTTGAAGTTCAACGATCTAATTGGCATTGTTCACCTTGTCTGGACTTCTTGTTCCCTCTGTGGTCGATCGATCGATGTATACGGGTGTTACCGCTCTTAAACAGCGCAGTGGACTATTCCTATTCAGTGTACCGCCAGCGCAACAGTGTCCTTTTTATTGTTATTATTCAGCCGGGGTATCATTGGACGTGAATGGTAAAGGTTATGGGTTGATGCTGCTTCTTATGCTTAATATTTTTGAATATAGACTTCCATGTACGCACAAGTGAATATGCGACCTCGTGGTGAACATACAATAGTAAGGATTAACAAGAGACACAGTGGTTATCTGAATAGAGCCAATACCATAACAAGAGATCCATAAGGATACATGCCATAAAAAGACAGAAAAAGGAATGAAATCTCCTAATCAGTGTTATACCATGGGCCTAGGAGAGTCTGTCGATACAATTGCGCTACCATGCGCCAATACGCGTAGCATGGCATACGAGAAGAGTGACACTGAATCCGCCGTGACACTGAATCCGCCACCATGCACATCTGCTACTGGTATGATTCCCCACTTATAAGCATGATCGAAGACATAGAAGGTCCAAGATACAACGAGAGCCAGAGAGCCCATCCTAGAGGGAATAACTATGTCGAGCATGTCCTCTATATACGTAACTAATGAAAGTTCATATCCTATGGGCGCTGTATGACCAACGCAGTCGATGCGCCCGAAAGCCCAAATAGCCAACCAAAGTTCATACCCTGACTTTAGAAGAAAACATCAACCATCCTGTTAATCACACGCAATGAAGAACTCCTGCAACTTCAGGAGACTCATTCCAATTATTTACCACTCTTTGGCTGGCCATTGTCTGTAATTTGCTTCCAAAGTACTCTGCAATTTACAATCATTCTGACCTCTCCAGTCATCCACATGACTGGAGAGTTCACGGAGCAGTCACAGTCATTGAAATGCAGTCACCGGCTCTGCATCGTTCAATGTTCCACGAATGTTATCCATTCCTGCAGAAGAGAATATCCACAAACCAATCGACATGGCAAGAGCCACGAGCATGAACGCTTACCTCTGGTCAAACGTTCTTGTTCCCTCTATTGTTCTCTTATCCTTCTACTATACTACCTGGATACTCTGTCAGATCTCACAGCGTGAAAGCTCTGCTTCGCAACAACAACAAAAAATGTTCGGCCTCGAATTTGGCTGGAAATGGAACTCTGAGAATATGAAACAGAGTACGTCACCCTTGGCTCTTTCAAGTCTTTCACGCATAAATCTATATTATTCGCGTTGCGTTGCTATGGTTTAGCGGGCCAACAATGTCGCTCTCATACAAATTCACACTCCTGAACCCATTCGTATGCACTCTAATTATATTAATACTATCATATATTAATACTATCATTTCTTAATACTATCATATATTAGTACTATCATATATTAATGCTATCATATATTAATACTATCATATATTAATACTATCATATATTAATACTATCATATATTAATACTATCATATATTAATACTATCATATATTAATGCTATCATATATTAATACTATCATATATTAATACTATCATATATTAATACTATCATATATTAATACTATCATATATTAATACTATCATATATTAATACTATCATATATTAATACTATCATATATTAATACTATCATATATTAATGCTATCATATATTAATACTATCATATATTAATACTATCATATATTAATACTATCATAGTTCCGTATGAACCTCCCGTCTCATTAAATATCGTGCCTGCACAACATGGCAGCCTAGTAAGAAAGACATCAGGAGCCGGTTAAGTTCTGTCCTGTATCCACTGGCAAGCAGCAGCCTGGCACATACAAATGGCACTCACGAAGCAGCGGTAGCAACTGAGCATGGGTAGTCATGTATGCGTCTAACCAGATCGTGATGCTATCTTCTATCAACTCATCGGAACCGGTAAGTAATAACCGACACCAGGTTCCATTGCTTTCTCTAGGACCCTACCCTACCCTACCCTCGCTAGGACCCTACCATCTACACATCACCTAAACCAGAGTCGCCGGAAATGGGCGAAGTGACGGGTTGCGACCATACAGACATTAAGCACGCGCACCACAAAAGTGTTGCACGTTTGCGTATCACCCCTCGTTCGAGCGCAAGCACCTCATTCGCTGCCAAAACTGAGTCGTCGGAGATCGCAGCGTCGATCTCCGACGACGCTGCGATCTCCGTTGCAGCGTCGGCATTGCAGGCACGACGCCAGCGCTTGTCCCGCCGGTACCAGCATTCGCTCACTCTACGTTGTTTTGCTTACACACCCTTGAAAAATTTCATCGAAGCGCGTATCCTTCTATTGCTTTCGAGAAACAATTTCCACTTGTCTTCGCAGCCGATTTTAAAAGTCCCTTTAGTGATATCTGTACGCCAGTGCCATTCAGCTAAGTGAATTGCTTTTCCTCAACGTGCTTAAAAGTGATTGTATTCTAGTGAAATTCAGAACAGTGGCGTTCTCAGCATGGCCCAAAAATACAATGGAATGCGTGAAACACCGCAACAGACACATGTATGATGCCTGTCGCCAGGGGAATTGTAATTAAACGTGGACGCGTTTCATATAGCCGCATACAACCACATATAACCACATATCGTCACATATACCACACTCAACCACATACACCCACATATGACCACATATCGTCACATATACCACATTCAACCACATACAACCACATACAAACATATCCGACCACATATAACCACATGAAATGACATATAGCCACATATAACCACATATGACCGAGTATGACCACATATGACCGAGTATGACCACATATAACCACATATAACCACGTATGACCGCATATAACCATATTTAACGACATATGACAACATATAGCCACATATAACCACAAAAGCCACATATAACCACACAGGCCACATATAACCACACAAGCCACATATAACCACACAAGCCACATATAACCAAATAACCACATGACCTCATACCTCACATACAACCACACACAACCACATCAGCTGACACGCACTCCATTGGAAATATGGACAGGCTGAGTTGGCGACGCGCAGCAACCCCTGTCCCTTCCCTTTCCGTAACACCGCATCGCTGGCGACGGGGGTCAACGCATGTTCCCTTCCCTCTCCCAGACACCGCACGCGCCTTTGAACCAACACTACCCGGACCCGTCCCGACACGATCTGACCCGGCACGACCCGACCCGAACCGACACGACCCGACCTGGCACGTCGGCCGACAGCGGCCCGACGGGCCCGGCCGCGCGACCCGCCCCGGGCGGGCCGGGTCAGCGGGTCACGGCGCCCAAGCGGAGCGCGCACGTACCTGGTCCATGGCGTCGTGGCGGGTACTGGCGCGCGCGCCGTCGGCGGCGCCGGCCACCCTGGCGGCGCGGCCGCGTCGCCGCCGCCGTCGCCGACGCGCATCGATCTCGACATCAAACATAAATGCGTGCGACAAAATCTGGCGCCGCCGCCGCCGCCTTCGCCGCCGCGGCGCGTATGCATGCATAGGGACTTGCGGCGGCTGTTGGCTCGAATTGTCGTCTGTAGTCGAAATCGCCGGCGGCGGATCGGCGCCGTCGCGAGGCCGGGGCGCCGCGAACGCCGGCCCGGGAGCCGAACGCACGAGCGGCGGGCGGGGCGGCCGCGCGCCGGACGTCGGCCGGGAATGTGGCGGTCCGGCCGGCAGTTGGGCCGCCGCATTCCTGCGGCTCTCGACGACAATTAGCGGCGACTTTTGACGCGCTGGATGGCTTTACGCTGCCACCTACGCCGGGCCGCCGCCGCCCGGCAGTCTCCAGCCTGCTAATGGCAGGCAAGCGGTTGATATCGAGGTAGTCATCTCGTCCGGCGGTGATTGGCGTGCGACGCGAAGAATCACGATGATGCTGTCCAGCTCGTGAACGCCGAATGGCATCGAATATCGGACCAAGCCGTGCGAACGGCGACATTTTTGGCGTTATGATGTCCGTGCCGTGCTAGAAAGCGCGTCGGGTCGGGGAGTCACCAGTCGCGCGATTGTCACCCACTCGTGACAGGCGATTATCACCCACTCCTGACAGGCGATTGTCGCCCACTCCTGACAGGCGATTGTCGCCCACTCCTGACAGGCGATTGTCACCCACTCCTGACAGGCCATTGTCACCCACTCCTGACAGGCAATTGTCACCCACTCCTGACAGGCGATTATCACCCACTCCTGACAGGCGATTGTCGCCCACTCCTGACAGGCAATTGTCGCCCACTCCTGACAGGCGATTGTCACCCACTCGTGACAGGCGATTATCACCCACTCCTGACAGGCGATTGTCACCCACTCCTGACAGGCGATTATCACCCACTCCTGACAGGCGATTGTCACTCACTCCTGACAGGCCATTGTCACCCACTCCTGACAGGCGATTGTCGCCCACCCATGACAGGCAATTGTCACGCACTCCTGACAGGCGATTGTCACCCACCCATGACAGGCAATTGTCACGCACTCCTGACAGGCAATTGTCACCCACCCATGACAGGCAATTGTCACGCACTCCTGACAGGCGATTGTCACCCACCCATGACAGGCAATTGTCACGCACTCCTGACAGGCAATTGTCACCCACCCATGACAGGCAATTGTCACGCACTCCTGACAGGCGATTGTCACGCACTCCTGACAGGCAATTGTCGCCCACTCCTGACAGGCGATTGTCACCCACTCCAGCAGGAGAACTGGCACCCACTCCAGCTGGACAAACGTCAAGCACACTGCATTTTTTCGCGTCTTTGTCCGTGGAAGGAAAAAACAGCAAACATTTCACCAAACACATCGACGCTTGCATACCTCGGCGGAGCATCCTCCCTTTCTTAGACAAATATTCACGGCGACGCGAGATTTGAACTGAATTCCTCTAACATCAATCATCTGGGATATTTGCTGACGGGATGTCGGCAATAACAATTTGTTAAACATAAATGCATCAGTAATATCTTCAATACTGACTTCAACCCGCATAGTGCCGTAAAAAA